>JAAKBH010000036.1:0-600000 GCA_019776075.1 Amaranthus palmeri | reverse complement strand
AATTAACCCACCTGAGGAAGTAGCGGGTGAAAACCCTAATGGGATAAGTGGAAATGGGATAGTATACCATTTAAGCTCATACGGGTCAAATAGATATGCTTTGGTATTTGATGATGAAGATGGGTTATTTACCATATTATTATTCGGGTCGTGGGTATTTGTGTAAATGATGTTTTTGGTTGGTGTTTTATGGGTGAAGAAAATGAACCAATGATGATTAGGGGATACTTTGAGGTAAAGTTGTAGGAAAGATTTGGAGTATAAAAGAGAATACCATCTTTTACAAACGGATCTTGCCCGGAAGAAAGCGGGTATAGGGAGAAAGGCGAGGATCCGATCCAAGAGTTGTTGTGGAATACGGGTCCAAATATGGGTATCCATATTGGTATTGTAATTAGGAGGAGGCATAATATTAGGTTGTGGAAAAGGAAGTGTAGGAATGAATATATTATTATTATAAGTTGAGTGAGGAGGAAAAAGAGGAGTGAAATTGGTAACATTTGTAATGCCATAAGTGTAAGGAAAAGGAATGGTTATTGATGAAGTATTGAAAGCTTCCATAGTTAATTTGAGATACAAAGTTGGTAAGTTTGTAAGGTAGGTTTTTGGTATTGTTTGAGTGGGTTGTGGGATTGAGTGCAAGTCCATTTGAGCTTATTATATAGGGAGAGAAAGTATGAGCACCCTCATTAATAATAAGTGTTAAAAAAAAAAAAAAAAAAAAAACAAACTAAACTCCCTCTTATTTGAGATATTGGTGGTCTGATTTGACTTTTGACATTGTTCATTAATGAATCTTAATTTGTATTCCCTCTGTTCCTATAATTTTGCACCCATTATATTTTGGATGATATTTATTAGTAAGTGGAATTTGGTTGGTGAATATGACAAAAAAACAAGTGAATGATAGAAATGAGCGGTTGAGATAGAGAGAAAATAAGTTTGTGGATTCGATTTAAAGAAAGGAAGTTGGGTAATTGCCAAAAAAAAGGGTGCTATGTGGGACAAACGAAAAAGAAAAGAAGTGCAAATTGAGAGGGACAGAGGGGTATTTTATTTTTAATCAATAAGTCATAACATAGTTAAGTGGGATGTTATATGATTCGTTTCAATATAGGGATTACTAATATTATTTTTTTACTATTTTTAATTAGGAAAAATTGTCCTGAATAATCCGACCTATTGACCATCTGCTGTGAATAATCCCAACTATTGATTATTTTTGAATAATCCAACCTTTGTATTTTTTTTGCTCACAGCATCCCTTACCACATTTTAACCGACTATTGTAGGTACCTACTTGCCGTTACTCTCACTTCTTATTCCTCCTTATGCTTCTGTGTTGGTCTAGCCCAACTCTTCTTTGGTGGTAAGTAGCTATAGTAGTCGGTTAAAATGTGAAAAGGGGTGCTGTGAGCAAAAAAAATTCAAAGGTTGGATTATTTATAAATAATCAATAGTTGGGATTATTCATAGCAAATTGGAAATAGGTCGGATTATTCTCGACAATTTTTCCTTTTAATTATGAACAATTTGAAATATAAATGATAAAATTATTGCATTGACAAATATGCTCGATCAAATGGGACTATTAAGATGAATAGGAGGAATTAATATTTTTTTTATTATTATTTGGGTTTGTAAGCATATAAAATTTTAGTGAATATTAGATGTATTTTTTGAAATATAGTACTTACTAGATGTTTTTGTGGTAGTAAAATGTTGTGACAAGTAATATCATTTTGCAAAAAAACATGCATGAATCATGATTAGATTGACTCCAAACAACTAAGTAAATATTGGGATTGAAATTCATGGTATAGTAAATGGAAATTTTTTTGGTTAAAATTTCATGAATTGATCAAAGATTTATAATTCTTTATTATATTTGGACTATAGATATATCATAGTAATAAAATAAATCATTAAATTATAAGTTTTTCTTATTTATAATGTTTTATATCATATTATACTATCAAATGATCAATCGGAATTTAGAAATTTTTTTATCACTAACAAGTGTATGACAAATTAAGGTTGCATGCTTGCTACCCCAAAGCTCACCCTAACCATTTATTGGTATTGAGACAATAAAAAATTATATATATTGTTGAGAAAGTCATATACAAATGCTTAATGTGTGATACATCCTTTTAAATTTCCAACATATGATTTAAAAACTCTCACATATTTGAATCACGAACATATATATTTGAGTCATATGGTGAAAATTTACAGGGACAAATAGAAAGAGTAATACTAATACTTTCTCCGTTCCATTATGCTTGCTCATTTATATGATAAACTAGCTAAAAATTATCAGATGTCTCCGAAGAGACTGCACATCTTAAAATCATAAAACTTAGTTTCATGGTAAAAATTATAAAATAAACTTAAACGATAAATAGCGTCAATAATCATAATGTATAGCAGCAAGTATTTCAAAATGGAGGAAATATATACACAGTGTATACTTCCTCCGTCCCCTTTGATTTGCATCAAAGACAAACAGGGTAGTTTTTTAATAATGTGGTAATAAATGAAGAAAGAGAATGAATTGTATGAATGGAAATAAAATAGGGTAAAAATATATGAATGAGATTAAAAGAGAGTGGCAGGCCATCACTCAAAAATAAAAATGGTGCAAATTAAGTGAGACGGATCAAAATAGAAAATATTGCAAATTAAATGAAACGGATGGAGTACATATTAGTACTACAAGATCCATCTATCAGTTCACTATTTACTTAACACTGCCAAGTTTTTGTATTTGTACAAATCAAAGCTGCATCAATAAAACCTGTAATACACCTTTAGACAAATAAAATAAAAGACCGGGTTGAACCGGGTATAAAAGTGTAACACATCTTTTTCTTTTTATGTCTTTTAAGAAACTGCACAAAATCTTGTGTTTGTGCAGATATTCTTATTATGTCTTGTTATGTCTTTCTGATAGAAGATAGAATTTTCAACTTATTTCTATTTTTAGGAATATTATTTTATCTAAATCTAGAAATTTCTTTTCCACTTGAAAAAATACTATTAATGTTCAAAGTTTTATTTTCAGATATAGCAAATTGTGTTTGTCTATAAGAAATCTCCTGAATTATTTCTTCAAAAAAACATGTATGAATCATGATTATCTTCTAAGGTTATGAATACTTCTTAAATGATCCAGTTACAACTTAACTATGTATTGTTTCATTCAATTAATAGTTCAAGTCTCGTTTCATCCTTTTGATAGGGTGGAATAGGTGTTCAAAATATACCCGATGACCCGATAGACACCTGACCATATAACCGAATCCGATTTGACCTGACTTAAAAATGGATCTACAATTATGTAAAAACCAATGCGAACACAAAATCCGATTTTGAACCGACTCGAAACACTTGACCCGAAATCAACCCGATGACCCGAATGAACACCCGGTGGATCAAGGATTATATGGGTCTTATTTTTTTGAAATTTCTTTTTTGAAATTATTAACGGAAATTAGATCAGGTATAAAATGACATAACACTAAAATGTATAATTACATTCTAAAATATAATATTTTATATTTGAATATTTGTTTATAAACTGCAATAACAAAATAAAATACATCTCATATTTAAAGGATCGGAATTTATGAAAAGCGAAAAATTAAGTATGAACTACAAAGCTAGATTATTTTAAAAAAAAATGCATCTTAACACTATTTTGGGGCTCTAAGTGGTCGAACACCTGGAATGTGCTTAGAACCACCCATGCCCTTTTCTATAGGGTTTCGTATCGATCTGTTTGAGTGTTTCTATTATGGATCTAGTATCACAGTCTTACTTTTTAATTAAGTTTTCCAAAATCCTATTCTTATTAGGGATCTTAAATAAATTCTTCTTAACCTTTATATATATATATATATATATATATATATATATATATATATATATATATATATATATATATATTGTAGTTGACTATCTTCCATACATTTATAAAAAATGTTCACTTTGTGCTTGTGGATGTAGCCAATATGTAGCATAAATTTATATATACTACGTATTTATAGTTTTTTTTGTTTTATCATTTTTACATTTTTAGACTTAAGTTGTGCATAAGTAATTTTTATTACCCTCAATTAAAAGGGTGATTATATCCCCATAATTATATGGTTATTCATGAATGTTTTTTTTGAGATTATAATAAAAATCTCAAAAGAAAAATAATATTCTCTTTCCTTCCCTACATTTAGGTGTTACATTCTAGAAATACAATAATTTAGTTGCTCAACAAATCTAAGTTGACCAACTTTTTAGTTACTCTTAGCAGATTATAATAAAAATCTTAGTTTCATATTCAAAAAAAAATCTCAGTTTCTTTTACCATTTTTTTTAATTTTTTTTTCATTTTTAAGATCCAAATAGATTTAATATGACTACATAAGTCTAAAAAGAAATTACAAATGAATACAAACTTAGTCAAAACTGAATCTATAATACAAGATGGAAGTATATGATACACCATCCTAGGTTGATTTACAGCAGGTTTAAATTTATAAAATTGACACAATTATATATTGCATATTGCACAAAGATTAAAAAAAAATGTCAAACCATTCAAACTGTGCATTGAAATGTGAATGAAAATTTGAAAAAAAAAAAACTAAAAAGGGAATTAGAATAATCTCTTGGGGACAAAAAAAATTGATTTTTCAATCAGGTCTAAAAAAATTACACAAATTTTGTATAAGACAGTCTCGATGTGAGACATACCTCATACCTAGGTTAAATAGCTCAATAACAGAAATTTTTAGCTTACAAGCGTCTTGTTTTGAAGTCGTTTCATTGTGAAACGGTTTCATACAATACGGACTGAAAAAATTAAACCCTAAAATTTAGGTTCAGTTAAAAACAACCCAAATAATCCTCTTTTTTTTATCAGTTTTGTTCTCTATCTAATCTTGCTTGTTCTCAATAAGAGATTGTTGTAATTCATCCATCAGCAAAAACACTCTGGATGTTTCCAAAAGGCACAAATAAAAGCAAGAACTAATATAGATACTATCTGGATGTTTTAAATGCAAAATACAAAGAGAATATAAGCCAACATAATTCATCCATCAGAAAAACAAAATTGTTGAACTTGAACACATATTTTGTCCATCACATGTTCTCAATCAAGTAGAATAAAAACCCTAAATTAAACATAATATTCTTGAATAATCCTCAAAACTTCTAATAATACATTTTTCATGCAACAGCAATGTGTCCAGCAACTTGGTCAAGATCCCTCTGCCCACTAGATGTGATTTTCCTTCCTCTGAACAAAATTTAACACAAAAAATGAGTTAGAAAATTGAAAAATTTTCAATAAGCAGACCAGAAAAGATTACCCACATTACTTGTGATCCCTAGAAATGCAGATCGTTTAACGTACAAATCTATCTTATTCATACCACATCTTCGGATGTTATTCAGCTTCCAAATTCCATTCAATAGTTAAAGTCTTCTAACTTTTCTTAGCATTTCGGGTCGTTCCGTGTTTCGGGGCGATCATTCCCAATCGGAAAATGACCCTCCATCCCGAGATCCGGTAACATAGCATTCAATAATATAGTGCAACAAAAAATTATAAGGTATATCTACTCACCCTCTTGGATCAATCTCAACGATTTTCATTTGTTCTAGCTGCTGAAGGATGTGGCGTGCAACACCACCACTGCTCTTGCCAAAGTGGCGTGGGCGGCTTCCATTCCTCTTGCTGCCACCGTAAATTCTACGGAAAGCACCAACACCAAGTCCACCTCTCAGGTAGATCTTCCTTGCCATTGAAGCTAATGATAGCACACAAATGAACACTATTTAATATTCATTTAACAAAGAAAAGTTGCACCAAGGTAACCAAAAAAAAAATATTATTTGAGGATTCAAGCAATCCTACCTGCCCTAATGTAGTACCAGTCAGGGTCATATGGAGCAAGTTCCTTCAACACTCCAGTCTTAACAATGTCAGTCCAAGGAGGAAGCTCAACCTGTTCAAATAAAATAAAAGGCAAGACAAGCAGGTATAAGCATATAATTAATTAAGGTAATTCCTCTCTTAGCACAACCATATTCTTTATAATGACAAATGACAAAATTTCATCAAAATAAAAAAGAGTGGAAAGACAAAACACTGAATTTTAATTTTTCAAAGAATAAGACAAATTACCAAACTTATAAGCCAAAAATTTGATTCAATACAAGATGCCACAAATTTTATTCAATACACGAATTACTAGAAGAGATACATAAACGTAAAATGTATAGAAGAGATGCCACAATTGTGTTATGAACTATGAGGTTTCACCCCTTGTTACCTGGACACAGGACACATGTTTGACATGGGTACGAGACCGACTGTCAAACTCAAACTAAAATATATGGAAGAAAAAAATTGGTCCAAAACAGTGTGAGTGCAGGTGTACTTGAGGTAAAATGAAGAGTGACAACATCTTTCAGCTGCTCAAATGTTCAATTATAGCGTAAAAGTACCACCACTATAATTTTAAATATCATAGATTAGCTACTCAAACAAAGCATTCACTTGACCAAACAAGTGATCAAGAATGCTGACTGGTGAAAGCATCAGTACTGCTCAAGAATCAAGAGCTTGATTAAATAACAACTTTTCTGTCTTGGGAGTTTAACAGCATAAACTCCAAAGGATATTTATTTGAGGGGGCTCATCTTCCATGTCCTGCTCTCCCGGGACATGAGACATAGATTTTTCCTCACAATTTTCACATACTCACCTCAATGTCTCCCAAATAAGCCAGAGTCTTGAGAGTTGAGATTAAAAACCTCACCTTTCATGTCACTCAAACAAAAATCCCTAGGGGCTCATCTCCCATATACTGGCAGTCCTGCTCTCCAGGGACATGAGACTTAGATTTTTCTTCACAATTTTTGCATATTTACCTCAATGTCACCCCAATGAGCCAGAGACTTGAGAGTTGAGACTAAAAAGCCTCATCTTTCATGACACTCAAACAAACACCCCTAAAGGCTAAAAGACCTATAAGAAACTCGTTTTAAAATTACCTTGACTCATTAATTTTTGCTACTACAAAGAAGAAAGTCAAAATAAAACATGAAAGTTATAGAGTAATATTAGTACTGATTTGGTATACGCATTTAGTCCTACATTTTGTTTCAAATACCAACAAATCAAGTTAAAGACATCTAATACTTCTTAAACCGTGTTCAGAACAAATAATCTGTTGCAATAACAAACTATCAAAACATCTTTCTTTAAGAGAAAAATAACAGGACAAATTCACGATTGTGCCATTAACAATACAAGATTTTGATTAA
This sequence comes from Amaranthus palmeri, assembly GCA_019776075.1. Taxonomy (NCBI): domain Eukaryota; kingdom Viridiplantae; phylum Streptophyta; class Magnoliopsida; order Caryophyllales; family Amaranthaceae; genus Amaranthus; species Amaranthus palmeri. The sequence goes on along the minus strand of JAAKBH010000036.1, from coordinate 592,662 downwards.
AATTACTAATTACATATTCTCACAATTCAGAAGCAGAAAACCTTATCCAAGATCTTCAACACTATATATCATCAAAACATAGAACATCTAAATACAAATTACAATGAACAATTAATGAATCAAGCACAAAATCAAAGAGGAAAACAAACAACGACAATACCTTTCCGGATCGCTTAAGGTGAGCGGCGTATGCCTTGACGAAATCATGAGGAGCAACATCCTTGACAGTTCTTGCAATTTGTTGAGCTTGACCCTCCATTATCGATTTTCTTACCTCTCAAATTCGCTCCGACGCTCCAAACTAAAAATGAGTATGAAGAAGATGGAGGCCGTTCAATATAATTAGGGTTTTTCTTCACTCTTATATGGCTGTAACCTAATTCTATGTTTTTATACTCTGTTGCAATTTCTCCCCTTTTGGGCTTTATTTTTTTTGTTTCTAGTTAATTTACTGGGCCTTTTTTTCTCACTCAAAATTTAAACAAGGCCCAACACATGTGAAATTTTGGAAGTAATGCCAATTTGTAGAACTTTTGAAATTAAAAGGATTTTAATTATTTTTAATAAAAACGAATAAAAGAAAATAATGATATAATTTTTTAAAAGAAAATTAAATTTCTAATTTTTTTTATTAAGACCGATTCACTATGAGGCGACTTCAACTAGGTCAATCTAAACTATTTTTAAAAAATAACTGCTTCCCGCAAAAGGTAAAATTCAGTTTTCATTTTCTTTTTAACTAATGGACCTTTTGTATATATCCGTCTCTCGGTGAAATGGGTTGAAACAAAAATACAAGTTTTAGAGGATGAGTATCACTTGTTTTGCATTTATAATCACATATAACATATATTTTTTTTTAAGATTATGACTGTCTTCATTTTGTTCGTTGTTACTAACAGCGAATAAAATTATAGTAAATTTGATTTTTAAAATTGCCTTAAAAATTTTTTTTTCAACAATGGAATGAATTTATTTACTTTTCAAAAAAAAATTACATTAAAGGACAGATTACTAAGCCTCACGTTGGAAAGGTGCACAACACCTAGGAAAAATGCAGCACATTAAATCCCATAATTAAGGAGTTAAACTAACTTGGGTTTCATTAATATGAAATCAGCCCCTTGAAAATTTACAAATCGGCTTTCAGATGCTATCTACCTATATCTGTTGGACTTTTATTCGACACTCACTGTTTTAAATCATTTTTGGTATTTATTGAATTAATAATTTTTGTTGAAGCTTCAAAACTTTATATATTGATTATTTTTGCACGAAACTTTTATTAAAAAAATATTAGTACTACGTTTCGGTACAAAATAAGCGTATACACTTGAATCATTTTTACTATTCATCAATAAATATTACTCATTATTTTTAAAAATATAACAGAAAGAATTGTCATATAAAATTCTCTTATAATATCAATTTTTTATACTTTTTTATTACTTGCAACCTAATATATTCTGAATTAAAATATATACTTGACAGCATGAAACCAAGTGTAGCCACTATTTTGAAGCATATTTTCATCACCGATAGGTAATAGTTTGACCACAAATTAACGAGAGAATCACAATATAAAATCATATTTATTGAGTTTTTTCATGTATATTTAGTGTGTTAACATAATCATAAGCCAATCATATTTTATTAGGCTCGTTGAGCCATGATACTGTGAGCCACCCTTTCTGTGCACATGAAGGGTGGGCCAAGAAAAACCTTATATGCTAATTCAGTAGAGAATTCCAAAAAAAAAAAAAATAGAGATAACCTCACCATAAGACCGTCTCATCTGAGAAATTGTAAATAACAAAAGAGATAAAGATAATCAAACATTTTCATCATTAGCACCAAAGTTTTTTACAATCCCATGTCTGAGTTAAAAAAAAGCCCAGGCAAAACCAGACAATCAAAACTTAGATACCGACTTTCCGAAATTTAGGAATTACTTTGGCTTTAGCAAACCTGTATACCAATACCAATACCAATACCATACGGATACCATCCAAAACCAATTACCAATTACCAATTATCAATTACTAATTACTAATTACTAATTACAACCTCAAATCACCATAGCCAATCAACATTAACAGAATTAGATGATAACCAAACATGTTAGAGTAGCCCAAAAACTTTGTTCACACCGAAAAATATCTACCAGCTTCGAAAATCACTGACCCTCATCCTGCACATTCACAAGCTCGTACTCAACCAACGAAAGATTATTGTCTTCCTTCACTGTAAAAGTAGCCGGTTCAGTCACCTCAATAAGGCCCCATTTGTCAGCTACAAGCCTCATTGTTCCTTTGAACATATTAATCTTTGCGTTTCGGACATTAATAGTTGCACCAGGCTTCATCAAGTCAACTAACCAACACAAGAGAAGGAAATGTGTAAAGAAAGCAGGAAAAAATAACTGAAATTCTAGTAATGCCTTTACCACCATGACTAACAAAGAAAAGAGTAATGGCGGAGGGGACGGCCCTGATACTACTGGTAATGAAGTAATGATCATCCCACTTTATTTGTATTTTACAAAGAATTAGGTTCCTATCAAAATTTAGACGTTCAAACGAGAGAGGAAGTGAGTATGGAAAAAATGTCGGAAAATAATGAAAGGATAAAACTCAAATTAGTGAAAGGATAAAACTCACAATCAAAACATTGATATTTCAATATTAGTGAAAGGATTAAATACATAACTAGGAAACTATTCTTTTCATACAAATCAATTTTTTTTATTCAAATTAGGAAAATTTGTTAAAAATCATCACTTCCCGTATTGATTGGCTCAAATTATAACATACTACTAGAATAATTTGCTCATAATAATCCAAAGTTCTATTAATCTTATTAGAATAAACCTAATTTATAAGTAAAGAACATAATCATATTATGACTTATGAGAAGGATAATATAATAATCCCCCTATTCATCCTAATTGTCCCATATGACCGAACACATTTGTCAATGTAATAATTCTATCATTAATAATTCTATCATTAATATCTCTAATTGTGTATAATAAATTGTAAAAAAGTGATATTAATGATTGTTGCATTGAAACGAATCAAACAAGATCCCACTTGACTGATTTATAACTTATAGATTAAAGACAAAATAGAAATTAAGAGTCATTGATGAACAGTGTCAAACGTCAAATGGGAGCAGTTGGCTATGTTCTAAGTTATATTCAACGTAGAGTTATTTACATTATATAGGGGAGCGGAAACAAGAAAACCATCATGAATCATGACTTCTCAATCTTATAACAAAAATTTTAGAGCAAATGACTAAAGATGAAACGAAGACAAAAATACGTTTCCTACGGTGTACAAGTACTCCAGCAAAAAAACAACACAAAAAAGAATGAGTTCTATAAGAACTTATTTTGCATCACTAAATCCTAATTACTATAGTGCGCAAAATTGCACATAATAGAACCATGTGAGCCAAAAATGTGAAATCAAATTGTCACTCACCTACATCAATTAACTACTAGCTGAGTATATAAATCCAGAAATATCGTGCACAATTTCAATGAGAGAAAAAGAAAGAGAAAGTTATTCAAATTACAAATTACAAACTTCCAAAAACCTGTTAATCTCTGGATTCAATACCAGAAAAGCCTTCAAATTCATTATTCAACAATATAAATCAATTTGATGAAAAAGAATATATGACAATTTACATAAAAGAAATCACAAATCACTTCAAGTATCCCAACGATCGCTCAATTCTCTTAAAAAACGATAACTTAGAATTTGATCACTCCAAATTATAACAATTGCGAACTAATTTGGGCAGAAAATAGGGTATCAAGATTTAAGAAAAAATAATAAATGTCAAACAACAAACAAACTCAGAAAAATACTAGGGTTCCAAATTTAAGAGCGAACAACCGTAATCAACTTTTGAAATTAAAAAAAAAATAAGAACTGAGAAAGTAAGAATTACCTTGATCATTATGAGCAGTGAAGATGATCGTACCAGTCTCATCACCAACTATACACTCAGCAATGCGAAGTTGACGAAGATTCTGAGAAACCGATCTCCCTTTCTTTATGTTAGAACTCAAAACTTTGACAGTAAGATTATGACCACTAGTACCAGGTTTCAATTCGTCAACCTTGATAAAAATGGGCTTCCTTAATGGCGGTCTTGAAAACACTTTTCCTTGTTTAGAAGAAAATTTGGTTTTGTATGATGATGCCATGGTCGAGACTCGAGAAATGTTGATAGTTGCAAATAATTTTCAAACCCTAACCCTAAATTCTCAGCAATCCAGAAAATTGTGATGATGTCAATTTCCCCTCTTCCCTCCCGGATTCTCTTATACGCACAGCCTAGGGTGACCAAGGTTTTGTTAATTGTCTAATTTGTTTTTTTGGCATTATTCACTTATTACTCTTAATTTGTACGTTGCTCTTAATTTATAAGTTAAAACATAATCAGGTGACATCTGGCTTGATTCGTCTCAATACAAAAATTATTTATATTAAATTTTTATAATTTTTAATTAAGAATAATTTAAGATATTAAGGGTTAAAATATTATCTCCGCAAGTGTGAAAAACTTAATGAGACAATTAGACTAATAGGACGTAGTATGTTTTTGTGTCCAACTTATTTTGCATTATTTCTATGTTTGCAAAATGACTCATTACTTTCTTTGAGGGCGTGTCTGGCACAAGAGAATGAAACTTATAAGGCTTTAAGACTAGACTATTAAGTTGAGACTTTGAAAATATAAAAGTCTCATGCATTGTTTGTGATAGGACTTGGAAGAAATTCATAAAATTAAAGACTCATCCTACTTTTTAACCTCCTTTTAATTTTATTCTCAGTAATTCTTTATCATTTATTACCAATATATTTTTTTTTTCTTAAAAATTATAAATTTTTTCGTCAGAAAGAGGGAGTAAATATAAAATAAAAATTAAGGATTAAATATTAAATTGGTGATACAGGTTTAGGTTTTTTATTTTATACTTCCTCCGTTCTAAAATATTTTGACTTTTTAACGCAGTCTAATGTAAAAATTTAATATTTAATATTTCTAATTATATATCATAAAATATATACAAATTTTATTTTCATAATATTTGCATTGAAACGAACAAACAGTATCTCATTTAGCTATGTTTTAGCTTATCGATTAAAAATTCATTCCAATTCGTTACCAACGAGAGGGGTGGCATTAGGTGGTAATGGAAATTTCCGAGTAAAACTTTTTTTTACGGTCAAAGTTTCATTACAATGGAAATGACATGAAATTATTGATGAAATTTTATGCTATAAATAATTTTCATTACCACCATTCAATATCACTAACCAAACAAGCGTAAGTTCTAAATATAAAAATGAAGATAAGAGGATTGACTTTTTCCTTTGATGTGATCTCCTTGAGGACAAAAGGATGGCAAGAGTTGACTTTTTATATTACAGGAAAAGAACAAAACAAAAAACGTAAATAAAAAAAATGTGACAACTCAAAATGAGAAGCATGGCAAAATCAAAAGGACGGATTGAATACAAGTTTGTCTATACTTGAATAAGAATCCAATTCTTGGAAGCTCGTCGAGAAACTCTACTCGGTTAAGGATTCAGCATATTAGCATCACTATTCGGTTAAGACATTCTGCGATTAATATGGCACGTCTTTTAGTTCCGACTTTTTTTTGCTAGTAATACAAATCTACCAGTATTGAATCATTTTCCTCGTGCGATACAAAATCAACAATATACAATAAATAACACCAGATTTCCAGCAAAATGCAGCCATCCACGGACAGAGCATGTCAAATCTGTATTTTTTCTCGCCTAACACTGCACGAATAAGTACCTGCATTTGAGACTTGCACAAGAGTCTTCCGAATTTCATTGCTTTCTGCAGGGAGAAATGTGAATTTGTTCAAAACCAAAGTCCGAAACCACTAAGGAGCTTGTCATAGTTTGGCCACCAGAGTGAATTCAGAGAACATCGGCAGAAAAGCATACTTGAAAACCGATCAATAACAGGTGTTTTATCTGACTCGACTCTATTAAGATCTATCATCGTCCCAATTCTTCAGTGCGGTTTCTACTAGTTTAACTTTCTTTGAGTTCTCACTGTTCACAAGCGATAGTTTTTCAAGTGAAGCTTTCAGTTGGTCTAGCTGGGAGTCATGTACCAAGTTGTTCTTCCTGGAGGGGGTCTTCTGAATGTTGGGTACCTTTCTCTTGAGAGATTGACTGTACCTTCTCAATCTTCCGTTCAACGCTTCAATAGAAGTTCGCAAAGCATCCAGCTCAACAGTCCTATACCTGTCTGTAAAAACAGCCATACGCAGCTATTAGCTGATGCTACAGATTATAACAATGAATACAACTAGTTATTATAAAAATATCGAGTCAACGATATGTAATAACTGAAAACTAAATATATCGATGTAGAAAAAGCAGGGAAGGGAAGGAGGGTTGCATTTATGGACTAGAAAGCTTGCATGGGAAAAGCAATGTATCCGATCCATACCAAGTTCTGACTTGAATTCACGCTCCGCTCGAGTCAATGGTTTCTTATAAATACCAGGAAGCCTTCTCAAGTTATGCAAGCGCTTCTCCAAGAGCTGATGGCGCTCAACTGCACGTTTCATCCTATCATCTAGTTCCGGCTGTTTCTTTTCAACATTCACAAGCTTCTGCTGAGCTTCACTTAACCGTACATTTAGATTTTCTATTATGTTCTTCAGATGAGGCCCATGATGCTTGAGTTCAAAGTATACCTAGGAAAAGAAACAATTTCATGTATAACCAAGACGCATCAAATCTGAACAGGCCACACAAGCTACATATATATATAGTTCAAAAGCCAAATCATCTCGAAACATGAAAACATCAAGTTTTCTGTCATACCGTACCACTGCCTTATTTCTCATTTTGATTTGTGTGTGTTTGGGTGTGTTTGGGGGGTGGGGGGGAATCGTAGCATGATGTCACAATGCCACTTCAATTGGTGGTCCCCAAAACACATAGCACGAATTAGAAATGGGGGGGGGGGGGTGTAATAGCCAAGCGACGTCACCATATCCACTTTACCTACAACACAACTATACTACAGTCTTAATTACAATAGTCAGCCACATGACATGAACCATGATTCTATCTCCCCTAGGCCCTACCAAACAGAACTACGCTAAATCAATTTGGTACAGTCATTCAAGGATTTTGTAACGGACATGCTGCAACACTAGTCAACTGAATTTCAAAGAAAAAAGTCATATTGCTAAGTAAAGATTGAGTCAAATAGTAGGGATATAGAATTTTAATGATATGACAAAAAAAAAAAGCTTCATCGCATTACCTTATGCGCATACTCCACGTAGTTCTCATGGAAAAGTTTGAAATACTCATGCAGGGCTGATCGGCCTTCAATGGAGTCAGCAGCAACTGATCGCAAACTAGATCCCTGTGGAACACTAACAATCTGGGGTCCCACAAGAAGCTCTCTACTTATAATATCTGGAGTGATCGTTTCTTCTGTTTCGTCAGACTTGTTGGGTTTCTTCTCCATGTCCATGAGCTTGGGGAGTAAAATATTCCAAGTTTTCATCTCCAGCACGATACATTCACGAGTAGAAGTAACTCCAGCAATCCACGAGTAGCCAAATGAATCAGATAGAACCACAAACCCACAAAGAGGAGAAGAGGTACCTGTAGATCCCTGGTATGTACTTATCACAGAATGCACAGACGGAGTTTTCATTGTTTCATCCTTCCCACTCATCTGATGTGCAAATGGTAGAAAGTGCAACACTATTGAATCTACACCTCCATCATGAAGGCAGAATATTCTCTCAGGGATAAGAGGATCAATATACATAGAAATTACCGAGTCGCTATCAATGGTTCTAGGCAGAGCCAAATCTACAATAACCAGTGTTAATAACGGAGGTGGATGACCTGACCAAGCACAATAATCAAGAGGCTGGTCAAGCCTAATAACAGAAAGCTGATCAGCAACTGATTCACATATCATAGCAAACCCACATATACGATCTTGGGAATCAAATGAAAGGCGAGGGGGATTCCCAGTACGCCAAAGGGGTTGAGTTTCATCAACTAGGGCATCAAATTGTAATTGCCCACCACTCCATGCAGTTACCAAAACCGAGTCCTTACCAATGGAGTTGTACAAAAAACTCACAGTACGACCTCTGCATTGGAATCCAGGATCACTTTCCTCATTATGGCAAACTTTACGAAGGGGACCCTGGCAAATTCATAGATATTACTGTTCCAGGTAAGCCGGAAAAATACGCTCGAGTCAGTCAAAAACTATAAAAGGTGCTAGGAAGGGAAGGGGTGGGAAGGGAAGCGGTGGGAAGGGAAGGGAAGAGGAAATGGTGTGTTTTTTTCTAAATATTTCCGATGTTGGAAGAAATTGTATTGTTTTAAATGTGAAGGAGTTTACCCCTCCAATTCCTTATGGTTATCCAAATGAGTGAAATGTGATTCTTCCCTTTCCCTTCATTTCCCCCTATCCAAACATAGAGTAAAAGTGAACATGAAGCAAAATTAGGGGCTTAAATAAAAATGCAACAATAGATATTGTTACTTGATTTTCTATTTTGCTTTTCAAATGCTGAAATCGCCAAAAATGGGCAAAAAAAACGAAACCAATCATAATTCACTTGTCTAAATTCGTACAGGAATTGATGAATTAGGTAACACTGATAAATAGCAGATGTAGATAAAAGGGGATTATTTACAAGGAGCATCATTCACAGATGACTGATAAGAGGTTCAGTGTATATTTGTATGGTGTACATCTGTATGGAGGTTGACTTGAATCTCCACCCAAAACAAAATACATATCAAATACATATTACAGGGATCACAAATTAAACATCAATACCTAGAGAAAGAAGCACAGATTAAGCATCACAGCCGTCAATCCATTAAGAAAATGCAAGAGAAAATATTATCGAGAGAATATAAAATCTAATCTAGAACATGTTATGCATTCGCTTGATGAACAGATAAGTCCTAATACTCCAACAAGGCAACCATTCAAGCAAACTTGAACTAAATCCAGCGTGCCAAACTCAGAAAAACTAGAGAAATAGTGAAAACCAAAAGGCAGCACAATCAGAAAACTTCTCCTTCAAATAAGCAGAGTAAGATGATTGATTAGAGGGCTTCAACGAACAAATCAGTACATCGAGCTTTGTACTTCATCAACAGGGACTCCGGGAAAGGGAGATGGAAAACAAATACTCAAAAATACTGAAACTTGTCATGAGTTAGTATGCAGTAGTCAAATTTTATGCTTCAACTAAATTACTTTATATATGTGTTTGAAGCTCAATTTCAAACTACTCACAACAATGAAGAAATTTACCTGCAAGGAAAGTGACATGTCTATCAACACATAAGGACGAGCCTTCACAGCTGAGATGTGACTAGTTTCCATTCCCTGGACCAGTTCAGGAAATGTTGCTTCCAGCCAGGATATGGCAAGGCTTGAATTACTGATAGCTGTTGAGTTAGCAGATTTCTGACCAAAAGTTTGTGCGTCAGTGTGAATCTCCACTATTGATTCCCACATGAATACACTGTCCCAAGGCAAACAGAATGACAAAAATTAACCATGCTCAAGGATCATACTTCTTCTGGTGTGTAATAGTTGCTACACTCTTGTTTACACACTATCCAATGCACTACGTTAACTTTAATTATCTATCATTGCTCATGATTGAATTAAAAATTATAAAAAGTTGTTATTATGCAGGAAATAAACCATTCAAAAGTCATTTTAGTTCTTATTGAGTAATGAGATAAACAATTCAAAAGTCAAATATGCAGGAATGAAACCTTCCAAATGGGACCACTGGGCAAAGTACGTAAACAGAGCCATCACTGAACAAAATGAAAACCTGCAATATGTAAAGGCAACATATTAACAAAAGAAACAAGGCATTTCATTTTGATATCAACCCTCCAGGATCCATGACATCTTTTTCAAGATATAGATCGCATTAAAACAAGTATCCGTCTGTTAATTTTCAGGAAAGACCTGGTGTGCTCTCTTCTAGAACTACTAAAGAGTGTCCATAAAAGGAATAATCTTTAAAAAACATGATGGAAAAATAAAATTTCGATAATCCCTACATATAAATAAAGCAGTACTCACACTAAATCTGTCCCACAAGTGATCGCGTCCAAAGGAAAAATCAACAGGGCAGATAGATGATGCATTCCGGGATCTGCCTGGCTCCAGAGGCTGTAAATAGTATTCCTGCTCAGGCTCATTAAGAGCAGAAGACAGATCAAATATTCTACAAAATAAAATATCATTAATTAGTCATAGTGGCTTCAAAAAAAAACAAAAACAGTAATAGAAACATTACATTATTTGTTTAGTAATAAGGTATATTTTTATATTAGATATGTCTAAACTCAACCCTACCCGTGACTCAAATTAAAACCAATCCGAAAATATCGGGTTTTGAAGAATGCTTTTTCCACCTGTACAATATTAGATAAAACTCAATGAACCTATTTTTGACCCTAACAATCTGATATTCCATTCTTTTTCAGTTTTCTTTTCTGGGGGAAGGGGGAGTGGTGAACATTGCATACCTGAAAACTGAATCAGAAGACAGAACTGCGACATGGGTATCGCTATAAGGATGCCATGTCACTTGCAATATGCGAATAGCACTATTACTTTTCTCATACAATTCGGAGCCAACAGGGACCGTCCTACAAGAAACAATTGTTGAGAAGCAAGAAAAATATATCATGGTAGAATGCATAATTTTAAGAACTACATCAAGCAGAGAACATGATGGTATTCAACAAACTAAGAAATGCAAGTGGAATGAGACTTTAAAAGCATGGGCTTAAAAATCTATTAAAATCATTAGTACTGTACTACTCTAGCATTTGGGCATGTTCTCATACACTCATAATGATCAGCTTCTAAAGCGGTAGCATTAAAAATGTTCTACCCCACCAGAGAAGTCAAAATTATACTCGGTCAAAATTTATTTTGATCTGAAATTGAAAATTAAAGTGTGTTTAATTCCATAAATTTTCTCATTGATACAAGTCTCAATGGTTTTGAATTCTAATGCTCTGCGTACGAGTAATCCTCTCATTCAAAGATAATTCTTTTCGTTGCGAGTAACCCCCTGCAAGACTTAAAAACACAAGCTTTTGAGCTTTACTAGTAGAACTTAAACTATAAATACAAACCTGTTTAAAAAACTTCCAAACTCCTATTCATTCAATTAAATTTAGACATCTTGAAGGTCTTCTCCGTTCTCAAGGAGGAACCGTAGGGGTATGTAAACATCTCACACAACAAATTGTTTACTAAGATCACCCAAAAAGGACATCAAGGCCGCATGAAGGCACCACGAGATTAGGATGCTTGGTCAAAGATATACTATATTTGATTAGCAAGAATATGTCAATATATGGCATACCTGCAAATCATTGAATTATCCTTCCCAGAAGTACATCCATAGAGGTACATGGCACACATGCCATGTGAACCAATAAGAAGTAATGCTGAACCATTTCTATTAATAGAGACTTTGGTAACATGAAAATCAAGCTCAATATCCGGTTGCAACACCTAAGACAAGAATAAATGATCAATAAGTGAAACTAAACCTTCCTACAAGAACCAAAGAACTCCAAATTATTGGAACACAACCTCTCAAAGACAGCATAAGAATCAACAAGTGGATTCCAGAAACATAAATAGAACAGATGAATTCGAGGTTCGATCTCAATCCCGTATAAGAGAACTATATATACTAAGGATGTAAGGCATGATCTGAACTTTATAAGTCATCCTCAATATAGATATCAAGTACAGAACTCAATATCTATCCCACTAATTTTAAGTGTAGGAAGATAATTTACGATCAAAAGTCCTACATGCAGGAAGATAACTAACTCCTTTAGATTGTAGACATGTTAGCTTTTTACAACCACCAAGGTATTATGCTCAAACTAGCACAATTTTAATGGAACCAAGATTGATTTTTTGGTGAATGAATACTTAGGAGTAAAGTAAAATGTGGGAAGTAATGTGAGAATTGTTTCAGGGTTCACCCGTATTACAAAAACAATATTGCATCACATTGAATTAGGTATCCTCTCGTGCTATTTTTCACAATATTAGTAGATTAACCTAATGATAATGAATATATTCAGATCTTTGATGTGAGTAGATTAGACAACTTGCAATATGGAATATAGGATTTGAAGTTGAAGTTGAAGTGGAGCCTAATAGATAATTTATGGTTCAATCCAAAAAAAAAAAAAAATAGATAATTTATGGTTGAAAATGGGTTCATTTAAATTGCAAGGAAAAAGCTTTATGTTGCCATAGTTGAGAAATAAGAAAAATTAAGGCAAAGAGATGAAAAAGAGAAACGAAGAGTCATTTCCAAATGCCAACCTTGGCGTACAGCACTAAATCAATGACGTTAAGAGATTATTTATGGGCCCTCTAACCTATAGACGCCAAGAAATTATTTATGAGCTATAGTTCAAATATTTTTTTGGAAGAACTTGTTTACTACCTATTTAAAAGTTAGCTAATGGCTTTTTTTATTGCCCCTCTAACTAAAATGATAATAATTTAAAATTTTAGCCGTAGGAAGTTGCCCCTTTGCCAACGCCCAAGGTCGGGCTAGTTGAAAGGGAGTGAAACCTTTCAAAGAATAGTGATAGAACTAGAATTTGGGTTGTACGTTGATGTGGTGGACATACACCTATAGACATAGAGATAATAACTCATGAAGGTGAGAAATGGGGGAGGGAAATGGAAAGAAAATTATCCCTTGTTTCTAAAAGTAACAATTCTCTGTTATAATGGTTCCTTCTTCCCTACTCTCTCCTTCACTTCAATCTCCTTCCCTCTCCTCCCTTATCCGTCCTATTTTACTATTCCAAATTCCAAAGTGTAAACAATTTGCAATAAGTTTCTGCTTTCCATAACAAACAGCTGATTCAAAAAAAGGAAGAATTCTGCTTTGATAATTTATTTCTTGACAATCCCCACTAAGAATCAACCGCATCACACATATAGTACTCAGAAATAACCAAATCATTGACAAACGAAAACCTTTGCTCATTCACACCAAAGCTAAACTCTATTTAGTGAAAAAAAAACAGCTAAACTATTTCCAAAAAATAAAAAAATCAAACTTGTAACACTAGTACAAACAATACAAAAAGCAATTCAAAACCAGCAAATTGCAAGAAGCTCCAACAAGTCAAAACAATACTTCACGAGATAATACATTGTAGTAGTAATGCTTACGTTTAATAACCCTAAACCTCTAGCAATCCAAAAACAACAGAAACCAAAAAAATACAAAACAAAACATCAAAATAACGCAAATGCAATTCAACTAATAAAAAACAGAAAGAAATTTCATCAAAGAGAACCTTAGATGGAGTAGCAGCAAGAACGGAAGTAGGTTCAGGTTCACCTAAGCGAACAGAAAACCGGTGCAGACATTTACATTCCGAATCCCAAAAGTAGATTCTAGAAGCTCCATCCCAAGCCATAAAATTGGTCCGACATCGATTATCTGATGATTCTCCGACGCCGGAGTACTGAGCAGTAGAAGAAGAGAAGAAAGGGTTGTCTTGAAGAGGAAGCCATTGAAGTTTGTCATTGGGAGTTGAAGAAGAAGGAGAAGAAAAAGGAATTAGGGTTTTGGATTTGGATTTGGATTTATGGTCTGTCTCATCATCTTCAATGGTTGCTTCCGGCATGTCGAAATTGAACCTCATTTTTGTAGTCACCGGAAATTACAGTCTCTTTCGGAAGTTCTTGGCTTCCGGTGAGACACAAGAATAGGAGGGACACGTTTTGAAGCAACACAAAATTACAATTTACAAGTATCTCAAGGGTTTGGGATGGATTTAAAACAAAATTTCATAATTAATAACCGTCATTTGTAAATCACTATAAGAAAACAAAAAAATAATATAAATTAAAAACGATAAATGAAAACAATAAATATTTCATCCTATCACATCCTACCCATAGGTTGATTTATTAATTTCATAAATAACCGTTATTTACTTAGATTTTCTCGATTTAAATTTGGATTTTATATTTATGCTAATTTTTGAAAAATTTGATATTAATAATTCAAAAAAATCAAACAAATTGTATGTGAAAACTGAAAACTAACCAAGACTCACCCCAATAAGTAATTAGAAGTTTAGTTATATAGTAGAACGTGCTACTTACCAACAAAATACATCAGTTTTATGTTGAAAAGATTATCTTGAGTATTAAATACTCCTTATTTATTTGTTGCGAACAATCTCTATTATTATCTATTTTTAAAATATCTAACTTCTGTATTTTTTGCTAACTGCATCCTTACTATATTATAACATGCTACTATAAATACCTACTAGCCGTTACACTCACTTCTTTTTTTCTTTGGTCTAATCTTATTTTTTATGGTAATTAAAAACCTACAATATCTGCGGTAGCCAATTAAAATGTAATAAGAGGCGTTCAAGCAAAATATATTTAAAGGTTCATTATTGACATAGATGGAGATGAGATTACTTACGATAATTTTCCTTTTTATTTTTGAAATGTTAATATTCTTAAGACTTACTTTCTCCGTTCTGTAATACTTGCTATTGATTGTGATTTTTTTCCACACAATAAATCGATCATATTCAGTAGTAAGTATTATAGAACGGAGGGAGTATAATATCTCAGCATAGATTAGAGTAATACTCCTAACTCTTAATTCGGCAAACATTAAAACCATGGATGACACTAGACCGACATGAGTGACTTCTGAGACCCCCAACAATGGCGACCTATACCAGGACTTGTCTATCACGGATTCCACCTCTTTATCGGAGTTCTTCTCTTTACTCTTCCATTCTTTTGTCTCCATCTATATCTCCTCCATTCTCAGCTATTCGTGGCTTCAATGTATCAGCTTCTATTTCAACCCAAGACTCAAGCCAATCTGCTAATCCACATTCCCCTATCAAAACCTCAAGACCCTTTTGGAAACCAATGTGCTTGTACTACACTCAAGGAAAGTGTACCCTTGTAAGTTCAATCTTTTCCTTGTCTTCCATCGTCACTTTAGTTGTTTTTCTGTCTAGAATATGGCAATAATTCCGGGGATCGAATTTAATAGTTTGTGCTTATACTGATTGTTGGGGGATGGCTTTTGCCTTTTGTTATTCCACTGAAATTTTTTAAGGATTTGGGGTGAATTGGGTAGTTAACGTTGTATTGCATACCAAGTGTTCGACAAAATGCGTTATTTAATTGTGTGGCTGTAAATTTTAATTTTAATCTGCCTATCATGATATCTAACTTTGTTTTGGAATATGTGCTAGTTAAATTAAATCCAAATTATGTCTTCTTTGAATATTATTGTTATGAAGGAGAAGTGTTCTTAAAAAGATGCCTCCATAAGTTAAGTATGAATCCATAGTAAACAGTATTTAATTCTGTGTCATCCATGTTAGTTACTGCACTGTGTGTCATTACATAATCTATTATGGAAAAGTGGGAAGTTCATGGATCATGAAATGAATTCGCCTATCTCATTTGATGTCATAGACTGATAGACCCAAGATCATTTCATGGGTACTTGTTGAGAGCTATTGGCAATTAGTGAGATTTGTCTTAGTTTTGTGAAGTTCTGCTGGAGTTAATATGGATTAGCAGCATTTAGTGAGGTTTGTCTCATCATGTGGAGCTCTACTTGGATCCAAGATTGGTCCTAGGTTTTCTCTCTTTAGCAGCAGCCCTATTAAATTTGAATCCTTATCTTGAACTCTTGCCCTTGTATCTGGTGATCTTAGATTAAGACTATATTTATTGGCACAGAAGATCTTGTGTTCAGATTTTTGGACTTGTGGCTATACATGGTTACTTCTCAGTATAAGATTATTCCCGTGTTGCGGGATTTGTTTGTTAGGATTAGAATTCAGCATCGGTTGCATAGAACGCTCTTAGTGGTAGATTCAGGATGAGTGGATGATAAACTAGCTCATCTGTTATGTAATGATCATGAAACTAGATTGTTTCTCATGTAATTTTGTTCAAGTTGGTTAGGTCTTGTCAAAGATTTAATCTTCTGTCTAGGAAAAATAAGAACTCTTCAGTGTGTAGTGGAGCGTTAGATGGGGATGCTACTGGGTACTGCTAATATTTTTTGATTAGGAGTAACATTTTCAGTTTATTGTCAAAGAAAGTGAAATATAAATCACCTAAACTTATAGACATTGGGATATAATTTTAGTTAACATTTCTCAAAAGTGGCAATATATGGAACTACAGTTTTATGCAATGGCTTCAATATGCAGATGAATGATCCTTCCCACTTACAGAAGTTCAATCACAATTACAGTTTGCCCATTCAAGAAAATGTTTCTAAAGCTGAAAATCTCCGCTCACAACATGTAGATTTCTTTTTGGTGCTTGATTTGGAAGGAAAAGTTGAGATTCTTGAATTTCCAGTTATAATGATTGATGCGAAGACAATGGAGGTTGTTGATGGCTTCCACAGGTTTTCTCTTCTTACCAAATTCGATATTATTCTACTTCCTCTTTTCTATTATGATGATTTGTTCTCGAAACCTCGTCTTTTTTATGGCATGGCTGGTCATGGTACCCATATACTACTGTGTTACGTCCTATCTTTCAATGAATTTCCATTCCAAACTCCCTCCACACCATCCTGCCTCAAGATCCCAGAAAATAGAGGATATATTATGTATAATGACGAATAGTTAATGTAATGACATAGTATCATTGTATTGGACCTTATCGTTAAAGCTTCATCTCTACAACAATATACCACCACCTCAATGCCAAGTGACTTCCACCTAGGCGAGGTTTGGAGGTTGGATGTACACAACTTTCCTCGTGATGATTAATATGTTTTTTTGATTGAACCTTGATTGAAAACATCCTAGATATATAGTCCATTATAATCCAAAATCAAATAAATGTAAAATTTTGACTTCATCGAGGATGAACATGCTCAAGTTTCATCTTTTTTCTAAGAAATTACAACAAAATGCTGTATTTTGCAATATTTTCACAGTTCATTAATCATGTCTGCTACTTAGAATATGCAAAACTTTCTATACTATTTCTATTTAACTTCTTAGATGCCTCTTTCAGATTCCTCTTACTTCAAAATGTTTCTTTATACACATTTCCTAGAATTTGTAAAGTATACCTCTTCATAAACTTTTTAGCTATAATCTTTTGCAAGCTATATGATGGGTTATAATGGCGTATGAACTTCTTTTAGATGTGTTCTCCAGATTTGTGAGGCCTTCAAAAATGAGCGAGCAAAGGATTAATGGATACATCGCAGGAAAGTACGGGAAATTTGG
Organism: Amaranthus palmeri; assembly: GCA_019776075.1. Classification (NCBI taxonomy): domain Eukaryota; kingdom Viridiplantae; phylum Streptophyta; class Magnoliopsida; order Caryophyllales; family Amaranthaceae; genus Amaranthus; species Amaranthus palmeri. The sequence goes on along the minus strand of JAAKBH010000036.1, from coordinate 575,239 downwards.
CGTTGACCGGTAAGTTTACAAGATCAAACATTTTAAAATTGGATTTTGACCGATCTCTTTTCCTTGTTTCTTAAATAACAACCATATGATCCATCAAGTTTTTGAATGTACTCTACATGTTTTGGCTATTTAGTGTCCGTTCTCAGCATACCTGTCAAAATTATTGAAAATTTCTTGTCATGTGAAATGTTTGCAGTGTTTGGCATGATACAGCTATGCCGTTTAATGAAGTCATTCAAGAATTTGAGGATTGGATTTCTAGCCATAACTTGTGGCAAAAGGAGCTTGGTGGACCTCTAAACAGCGCTGCTTTTGTAACTTGGTTAGTGTATTTTATCCGTTTCAAAGCAATTACATGCATTTTAATTTGCGTATGGATCAAATATTCGGTGGCATTTGAATGGAGTTTGAAAATTCAATTCTTTTCGGTTCTATGTTCAGTTTTAAGATCATTTCCCCGAAGTTACTTCCTGAAAGTTCCTCGATTTCAAATTATTATGCAATGGCATACTGTTTAGGCCGTAGTTTAAAACCATTGACAATTTGTTTACTGTAGTGGCAATTGGGATATCAAAACAAAAATTCCCGAGCAATGTCAAGTATGCCGCATGCAGATACCCCCGTATTTTATGGAGTGGATTAATGTGAAGGATATCTACTTGAACTTCTATAATAGTCCGGTATGTTCCTGGTGGCCGTTTTCTTGATTAAAAACTCGATTGATACTTGAAATCAGTTGGTCATAGGCATTCAATTTCCCTGACTGATTACAGTGTAAAAGTGCTGAAGTTGTCGTTTCGTTTATACATGACATTTTTGATTCTTATGCACCAGGCCACAGGAATGAAGACGATGTTGAATCAACTTAGAATTCCACAATTAGGCAGTCATCACCTAGGAATCGATGACACAAAGAACATAGCTAGGGTTGTACAACGGATGCTAGCAGACGGTGCATTATTGCAGATTACCGCCAGGAGAAGTCCTGCAAATTCCGGAAATGTTGAATTCCTTTTCAAAAATCGAATCAGGTATCGATTGTTTACATATTTCCGGTTACAAGTGACTATAGCTTGTTATGTAAATGTCGTAAATGTTGTCCCTTTATCTGAAGGTGAGTCTCGGTTACAAGCAGCTGAAAAGTTCTCTATGGAGAAGCTCGGAGGCTTGGAATGCATCTCTGTTTGAGCCCGACCCAACATGTATCTGACCCATTGCACAGGCCTACTAGATGAACTCTTCACTCTCATGAGAATGTTTTGGACTTAAATTTAAATTTGGAGGGGGTACATGGCAACCCTGTGTGATAAAAGAACATTTTGTATAAATGTATTTGGCTTAATATCATGATTATAATATCGTAGATTTAATTCTTATCTAGCCCTTTTCTTCCCTCGGTCTACTATGTACTAAAAAAATGGTCACTAGTAGTAACTTTTGGATACCGCGACAACTATAGTTGCCTAGTTGGGTATCTTTATGTTAGCTAATGGTGCTCAAGTTATTATCGTTACAATTTACAATTCATTGCTCTTTGTCTGTTGAGTCTTCTCTATCTAATTAATAAAAATTGATATAGCTAGCGGATTATAATTTTGTGAATTATGAATAATATAAGATCATCTAAAATTATGACTAAAAGCATTCTCAATTAACTCATACCTCATTCTAATAGAACATTTGTAATTCAACTTTAAATTATGATTGAATAAACAAATATATATATATATATATATATATATATATATATATATATATATATATATATATATATATATATATATATATATATATATATATATATATATATATATATATATATGGGAGATATCTAATGAAAAAGATATTGAAAATGAAAATGATAAGGACTCTATGCCCTTAAAAAAATCTATAGGGGAGGAAGCAGTTGATAAAAGTTTTATTGAACATATTAATGGTCATAAAATCAAATCTTATATTCATTCTTTTTTTTTTTTTTATTAATTTCCAAAGTAATTCTTTTAACCCGAAAATCTTCTCTTTACAATATTTATTTTTTACCATTCATTAAACATGAATAGTCATGAATTCTCTTCGATCCTTCTTAACATTAAGGATGAAAATTTTATTTTTAACAAATTAATTTAATTTATTTCTATAACGCATTGAGTTTTTATTTAACTATAATACTAAAAATATAATTCTTTTGAGCTTTTATTTTAGTTTGAAAAAAAATCTTTTTCCAATAGCAAAGGGCCCCGAATATAAAAGTTTATAAAAAATAATTCGGACCTCAAAATACTTTGCTCCACTAATAAGTTCAAGAAATCAAATTGTAAATGCCGACAGACTTATTGCTTTTACGTACAATATTTGTTGATAAATCACATCATCACAATCCTTTGTAATGTATTATTAGCCCTTTATTTCTGATCAAACTAAAATTAAACTTTTTTGGTTGATCACCAACACAACCCGCCATATTTCTCGTGATCTAAATTACTAATCCTCTAATTTCCTTAAAATAAATAATTCTTCATCTTCGTCATCATCATACCCAACATCCCGCTCATAAAAACTATACCGACACAAAACAAATCAAATCAAATTCACCATCACTTGTTGTTCCTCATCAAAATCATGGGTAAACAACTAAACTTAGTAATGTTTCCATGGTTTGCATTTGGACACATTACACCATTTCTACACTTAGCTAATAAGCTAGCACAAAATGGGCATAAAACCATTCTTTTACTACCCACCAAAGCTAAGATCCATCTTGATACCTTAAATTATCATCCTTCCCTTATAACTCTCCAACCCATTTTAGTCCCCCATGTTGAGCCTCTACCACCCGGCACCGACACCGCCTCCGATATCCCTATCCACCTCCATACCCACCTCGCCACCGCCCTCGACTTAACCCGTCCACAAGTCGAATCTCTCATTACGGATCTAGACCCAAAACCGGATCTCATTTTCTATGATTTGGCTTATTGGATCCCGGATATTGCCTCAAAGTTTAAGATCAAGACTGTTTGTTATAAGGTACTATCCGCTGCTTCCCAAGCCATTGCCCTTGTTCCTGCTCTTAAATTACCCATGGATAGACCCTTATCCGAATCGGATTTAGCCCACCCGCCATTGGGATACCCGTCTTCTAACGTTGTTTTTCGTGGGTATGAAACCAAAAGTCTTCTCTTCATCGGATTTGAATTTGGAAGCGGCATGAAATTCTACGATCGTGTAATGGCGGCTCTTACAGATTGCGATGTAATCGCCATACGAACATGTCGTGAAATTGAAGCAGATTTTTGCGATTACATATCAAATCAATACAATAAACCAGTTTTTCTTACTGGCCCGATTCTTTCCGAACCAGAACCTAATAAAAACACACTAAACCCTAATTTGGCTGATTGGCTACAAACATTTGACGCTAAATCGGTCATTTTCTGTTCATTTGGGAGTCAATTTATCTTCGAAAAAGACCAATTTCAAGAACTGGTACTTGGATTTGAGCTCACAAAAAAACCCTTTTTAGTAGCTGTAAAACCACCAACAGGGTGTTCAACCATTGAAGAGGGATTACCAAATGGGTTCAAAGAAAGGGTGGGAAATAGAGGGAAAATAGTGGGTGATTGGGTACAACAAACATTAATTTTAGGTCATCCTTCAATTGGGTGTTTTGTTAGTCATTGTGGGTTTGGATCTATGTGGGAGGGTTTAATGGCAAAATGTCAAATAGTGATGGTTCCACAATTGGGTGATCAAATTCTTAATACTAGATTAATGGCTAATGAGCTTGAGGTTGGGGTTGAGGTTGAAAGAGGAGAAAATGGGTGGGTTTCTAAAGAGAATTTGTGTAAAGCTATTGAATTGGTAATGGAGGATAATGAGGTAAGTTTTAGGGTTAGAAAGAATCATGCAAAATGGAGAGATGTTATGGTTAGTGAAAGGTTTATGAATGATTATATTGATAATTTTGTTAAAGATTTGGAAAACTTGGTGGGTTGAGTTTAGAACCTTAGCTTGTTAAATACTCGCTTCCAAATCATTTTAGTGTCCTATTTTCTTATTCGGCAAAATCATATCAATTGTCTCATTTCCTTTTTGTCTATCTTTTTTTATCTAAATAGTCTACTTCTCCAATTCCCAATACCCAATTACCACCTTTATAATTAATTTAATCAATTAAAATACCCCACCTACCACCTTTTCAATTATTATAATCACTTAAATACCCAAACTATCACCTTTATGATTATTATAATCACTTAAATACCCAAACTATCACCTTTATGATTATTATAATCACTTAAAATACCCAAAACCATTATTCTTAATTTGCGTGCTCACTAGAAAGTGGACAATAAAAAAAGGGTGAAGGGGGTATTTAATATTTTCTTATAGGTAAGGGGAAGGAGAAATAATCATAATGTAAGTGATCAATATTGAACTGTTGTCGTAAGACTGAAAAAAATACTTTAATTATTAGGTTAAATTATGATTAGTGAAAGGTTTATGTAGGATTATATTGATAATTTTGTTAAAGGTTTGGAAAACTTAGCTTGGAAGGTTGAGTTTAGAACCTTAGCTTGTTAAAGGTCTATATTGTTTGCATAGGTTAGGGGAAGGGGAATTAATTATCGTGTAACTGATTAATATTAAACAGTTGTCGTAAGAATGAAAAAAAATGCTTTAATTATTAGGTTAAATTATGATTTTCGATTCTGCGATCACTTATTAGTTCTAGGCATATTAGAGAGATATCAAACTTGTACATATATGATGTATTAAGATTATTTTATGAGGTTTGTTACATGGTTGTGATGATATGTAGACTTTGTGATGTTTTTCTAGAATGAGTATGAAGTATTATTTATGTTTAATTAAAGTTAAATGTTTTTAGTAGTAATTAATAAATATTTGGAAAAATTGTACAGAATAATCCTACCTATTGTTCATCTATTGTGAATGATCCCTACTATTGATTGTTTTTAAATAATTCAATCTTTATATATATTATTTGCTGATAACACCCCGTTTCATGTTTTAACCGATTAATTTAGGTACCTTTTAGCCGTTACGTTCACTTCTTCTTCCCCCTTATGCTTCTTTGTTGGTCTTAGCCTACTCCTCTATGGTGTTAAGTACCTATAGTAGTCGATTAAAATCAACAGGAGAAAATTCGAATATTACGTAAAGTTATTTTCAAAAAGTACACATCAAAAAAGTGACAAAGTCACAAGGAGAGAGTGAACATCCTATTTGACATCATCATCATCATCATCATCATACCCAGTGTTCCCGCACATAGATACCCTATGGTCAGGGTCCGGGGAAGGAAGGTCGACGGCGTCTCATACCCAGAAGGAGAGGGCGGTCATAAGAGTCATTCGGCTCTATAGTAGTCTTCAAGGATAGGACCTGCAAAAATCTGAAACCTGCATCTTACACCCACGTTAGCCAAACATAAGGATCATTTGTAAATTTATAAACGATACAGGTAAAAGAGGCAGTGAATAGCGACGACGAAAGACACAAAACAGTAACAAACAAATCTAGTAATCTAGGACGTGAATATAAGGCGCCGCCATGTGGCTCTATCCCTAGTCAGGTCCTTAGAGAGGTGTAGTTCGAGCAGGTCGCTGTTAATGAACATCCTATTTGACACACATTAATTATATTACACATAGTCATTCTTTGTGGCTATGTTTGTAATGGTAAAAATATTTTTATCAAGGGCGGAACAAAAGTTGAAAAAAAATGGTTGAACATGCTCAGAACAATGTTACAAAAACAAAGATATAAAGACAAATAGAAACAGAATGAGTTTTTAAGACATGGGATAAAATATATACTCCCTCCGAATCAATTTAGTTGTCCCATTTGCTTGGGCACACTTGTCGAGGTAACATTTTAACTCTTAATATCTCTAATTATGCTTAAATAAAAAATATAAAAAGTTGATAAGAATAATCCTTGCATTGAGACGAATCAAACAAGATCTCACACGATGACACGACTATGTTTTAACTTACGGAACAAAATACAAATTAAACGGAATTGATAAATAGTGTAAAAAACCAAATGGGACAACTAAATTGGTTCGGAGAAAGTACTAAGTATTTATTATTGAGTTATTCCTACTTGTTCTTTTTTATCCAATTTACGTTTTATATTGCTTTCAAAGCACACATTTGAGTTCCAATATTTATCATAATTTCTAACTTAACCATATGAGCATATGAAATCTCTCAGTTTCACAAGAAACTCCTCAATCATAAAATAATGTGGGACAATATATATGTGCGTAAGTATAACAAATTAATAATAACACTTAAACATTCGTCATACTCTAACCCGCAAAAAATTAAAAAAAATTAAATAATATTTTATGAGAATAAATAAATATAAATTAAATATATTTATGAAATTTAAGCACCATAACAGAAATAAAATTAGAACAAATTTAGTGTCACGACTTGCACAAAGTGATTCAACTAATTATATTGATTGTGATGCTACAAAGTACAAAAATAAAAGAGTACAATATTTGCCCATCATGGCAAGTTGACAACAATCCACACTATAGCTAAATTTTGTATACCAACAATCCAAATTCGGGCCATTTTATGTCATGACCCAAACTATTAAAAAACATACGGTCTGTCTTGTACGAGACCGTTTCACGATGACAATGAGACGACTTCAAATTAAGAAGCTTATAAACTAAAAGTTTCTATTATTGGATTATCTAATTCAAGTATAAGGCAATAAGACATATCTCACGGTGAAATTGTCTAGTACAAGAATATGTGAAAAACATATTTACATTGAATTGTGTCAGATATAAAATGAAACTTCTTTGTCCCCTTGAATTTGTTATTTATGCTATTGAAAAAACATTAAAAAATAGTCGTATAATTATTGGGAAAATAAGACATAAAATTTGGAAGGCATCAAAAAATAAAAAAATTTGTGGATGAAAATAGAGAAAGTGTCACAATAGGTAAGAGGGAGAAAAAAGAAAACTATATCGAACTCAAGGGCACAAAGAAATAATTTTAAAATGACTGAACACACGATGCAAATTTAGAAATCAGTGTCGGGCCCGCACTTTGTATTAGTTTTCAGGATTCGCTTCTGATTAGCATCTTTGGCGAACATTTAAAGCCACACTCTATATTAGTTTTTCAGATTCGCTTCTGGTCAACATTCTTGGCGTTAGTTTTCTGAATTCGCCTTTGATCAGCATTCTTGGCGAACATTTGAAGCGACAGCTCGAGCCCAAAATTTGATTTGAGCTTTCATATCATCACTTGAAGAAACATTCTCATCTTTTTTTTTAGGAACAAGTGGTGTTGATGAAGGAGATTTCCAAGATTCAGAAAGATAAGGTCTTGTAACACTAAGCTTATTATTACTATCAAGGCTAGCTCTTCTTTGTAAGGCAGGAATTACTTGTTTTACATTTGGACTTATTGTTTCTTTGCTATCAAATCTAAATCCTAAATCTTTAAATCCTTGCAATTCCTCGATTTCTAGATCGCTTAAACTCTTTTGGGACTTGCTTCTGTCGAGTTTTTGGGGTTTCATCTCGGTTTTTACAGCTGAATTCAAGCTTGATGGCTCGAGTTTTCGATGTGATCGGTTCTTTTGGTTGCTTGTACTTGGCTTTGCGCCCTGCAATGCCATTGAAGTTGTCAAATTTCAACGTCTTAGCCTCAAGATATATTATATATAATATATATATTTCGATTTTGAGTAAAAAACAGAGGAAAAAGATGACTAAGGAAATTATATTCGAAAAGAAATTGAAGATGAGGAAGAAGAATTCTAGATTTTGACCAGCCAATATTTATATTTGACAGTTTGACGGTCAACTGAAAGATAATGTTACTTGTTATTTTTTGGAAAGAGAAAAAAAATTGTTAGGTATTTTTTGGCAAAACTTATTTTATTAGTTACTTTTTGAAAAAAAAAATTATTAAATACACTCTGACAATTTTCCATATATATATATGGGAAAATTACTTTAAAAACTCCCAACTATTCGTTGTTTAAATATAAAACTTTCAACTATCGATTATTATTCAAAACTCCCAACTTTAGGCCCATTTTAAATTTAAAGCACCGATACAATTGTATAACCTGTTTAACCGGTTACCATGTTGTTAAAATGGGAGGATACTTGAAGGGTCGTGTAAGGTCAAAATGGTGAGGTGATTAATAAATACAATTTGGTCTCTCTACTTCTCAACTAAAATCAATTATTTAGTTATAAGTCATCTTAACTTTAAATATAAAATGGACCCAAAGTTGAGAGTTTTAAATAATAAACTATTGTTGGGAGTTTTATATTTAAACTGCAACTAGTTGGAGTTTTTAGTGTAATTTTATATATATATATATATATATATATATATATATATATATATATATATATATATATATATATATATATATATATATATATATATAAAAGAATTTAGCAAACTTGATTAAAAATTTAAATTATTTTTATTATTATAAATTCAATATATGTTATATACTCTAATAGTTTACGATGAAATTTCCACGTTAGCAAGGATATAAAGAATCTTAGCAAACCATTGGGATGCAAGAATAATAAATGCCCTTTATTGATCAAACAACAAGAATGACAATAAATGTTACCGAAAAACTGATCAAAATCAGTAACTTTGTACTAGATACACATAACACAATCATGTGTCTAAAATATCCAATTCACCAAAAGCTTAATTAGGCTTATGATTATTACCGACAATATATATATTATATATTTTAATATTTTTTTTTAACGGTATTTTGAGCTAGAAATGTATATGCATCATATTCAATACATTTCTAGCTCTACTCATGCTTGACTCTAGATAATTTGACGAGAGAAGAGTTGACTGCACAGTGCACACAGACTCGAAGAAGTTGCATCCTGAAACTAATTGATATAGGAGGAGTAGTCTACTTAGCTTATATGTTAATCAACCCTCTCTCTAATTCATCAATATGAGATTATATATGGGTTTTTTTTCAATAATTCGAACCTATAATTTTTCCGTTACACCAGCGTGTGATATCATGTCAAAAGACCAACTCAGATAAACATTTAAGCTTCTGATTTGAGTTGGTTTCTTGATATAAGTCGGTTTAAACAAGTAAGAAAACCATACCTTAGAAGTAGAACTTTTAGGAGGCAACAAAGAAGAATCAATAGAAGCTCTTCTAGTAAGTTTAGCCATAGCAATAGGACCTTTCTCAAGCACCAATCCATTACCTTTCATGGCATCTTTCCCCCTACAAGGTGGCAAAGACGGCGTTCGATCCAGTCTTCTTGTAGTCATAGTCATAGTCATAGGCATAGGCACAGGCATAGGCATAGCTTGCCTAATCAAATCACCCATTCTAGGCTCATCTTCATCTTCGTCTTCATTTTGTTCATCATTATCATTATCATTATGATCAAAACACAAAGGAAGAGAAGGAGTTCTAACAAGATTACTCTTCTTTAAAGGGTCTTGATCATGATTGATCATATTTTCTTGATCATTTGAGCTTGATGATGAACAAGGATCAGAATTACACCTAACCATTGTTTTTGATGATTTTGATGATCTTAATAAACTGTTTCCAAAAAACCAACTATCTTCAAAAAGATTGCTGAAATGCCCATTTAACTCTGATCCCATATTTATGTATATTTGTGACTTTAGACTTGTGAGGCTTTAGTTAGTTCAACTAAAGTTAAGACTTTTGTGCACCATAAATAAAATCTGTGTTTTGCTAGTTATACACGTATCTAGACATCTCTATCAACCGAAATCAAGTGTGATATGATCCGATCCCACCTGAAATAACCCGTATATAAAATCAAAACATTATATCTCAAAACCCGTGTAAACATTTGAATGGACACTTAAAAAAGTTAATTTTTTGGTTGAGTTGGTTAATTTCTTGACATGTTATCCAAAGCTAATCTGATAAGAGGTCACGGGTTCAAATCTGAACCACCCCTCATTTAAATTGAAAGACTTAGTGTCAGGAATGAAGAGGGTCTGTGTCACATCAACCCTTCTAGCTAGCCAAAGGGTGCATTAGAGTATATGACATATCTTAAACATCGACTATTGGTTTAAACTTTTGGTTGAGTTGGTTCTTTTATGGTACACGCAGGGTCGGCCCTAGATTTTTTAGGGCCCTGGACGAAATAACACATTTGGGCCCTTTTCCTTTGCAATTTATAACTTATACGGATCTTCTACAACTATTAATTTTACTTTTTTGACATGGGTCCTGGACGACGATCTCTCTTGCCCACCCGTAGGGCCGGCCCTAGGTACACGTATCTGGCCACATGGCAGATCTAAAGGTTTAGCCGATCTAAAATGTAATTTATGATGTTGAATACATAGATAGTTGTGAATTGGCAAAGTTTGGTTGGCCATGTGAAGAAAGCAATCATAATCATAGGAAATAATAAAATGTTTGAAATTTTGTATTATATGTTAGTTTACACACATACTAATCCCCTGAAATAGTTGCATTATTGGCAAGAAATGATGGTAAAAATGTATCAATCATATTTATTAAAGTCTTTTTTGTAGGTGATACTTTGCTCTCAATCATGAAATCCTATCTTGGTTATTGAGATCATGAACCTTTACTTACAAATAGTTTCTAGTTTGGTCTTTGGATAATTACTAAATTGTTATTTAATTTTACTCCCTCCGCTCCTTTTTGTTTGTCCACTTTTAGAGAGAAAAATTTAAATTAGATTTTGAAGTATATATTGATGATAAAATATATTCATGTGAGATCTTGTTAGATTTGTCTTGATGTAAAGTTTTTAAATATGTAATTTTTATAATTTTTTATGATGGGTACTTAGCGATATTAAGGTTTAAAATTTGCTAAAAAAATACGTGCAAAAGGTATAGTGGACAAATAAAAAAAATGCAGGGAGTATTTGAATTTATTAAAATTTTCAAAGAAAGAGTTACTTTTGTAAGAGACTATGTTTTAGTGACACGGCCTCAAAGAAGGAGCTTATATTCCCATAATATGTATGAGATGGGTTATTTAACCCATATATGAGTAATGAGGTGCGTCTTTCGGTGAAACCGTCTCATACAAAATTTGTGTTAAAGAAAAGTAGAACTTAATTTATATATATTGTTATCATAAGTTTAATACTTCCTCCGTTCTTATTTACTTGCAACATAATTGACTTCGACACTATTCATTTAGCAAATTGACTTTTATATTGTCGGTAATCTTTAAGTTAAAATATAGTCATATGAGATCTTGTTTGAATCGTTTGGATTCAAAGTTTATTGATTTTGAGTTTTCATAATTTTTCGATATGTATAATTAGAGATAAAACGATTGAATTCGTGCATTGGGGAATGTGAAAAAGCAACTGGTGCAAGTAAATAAGAACGGAGGTAGTATAAGTCCTTTTAAATTTACTACTAAAAGTCTGTTTATAATATATCACTTTCGATAGCAGACTTAACGAGAATGCACACTATATAGTCAAATTAAAAATTGTACATTATTTTTTTTATTTTTTTTTATTCAAAAAAAATGAAAGGGTAGGGAGGATTAATTGTGTACAAATTGGTGGAAGGAGTGACTAAGTGAGGCGCATAGTAAGGCCATGCCAGCTAACAAACCATGTGCTTCCATTTTTCTTTATGCAAATTTTGTTGTTTACTTTACTAAAATACAAAAAATGGAGACCAATTGTTATTACTATTTATTGAATGTTGATCATCACATGATCACAGCACAGCCGGATTATAGTTTTGGGCTTAAAAACATATTTAATTATTTTATCACGGTTATACCCATCTAATTCGAGGGACTCTCTGCTATATATGGGTATGAGTTGCCGTCTATCTTTCCACCCAAACTCTGACCATAGTTTGTTTATAAGTAGAATACACTGGGTATGATGATGATGATGGTTATACCCATCTAATAACCCATGCCCATTATGGCTAACTGAGTATATCGATAACGATTATTGCTATCTAATATTGTTGTGTATGTACTCATTGTTCGTGTTATACCTACCTAAACTGGGCGGATGCGGTGTGAAATTCGTGAAAATACTCTCATTTTATCATCCCTTCATGTGATCTTCTGTCATGTGTCTTCTGATACCTTGTCAGAAAACCAATTCAACCACAAACTTAATATAATTGCAATTGATGGCGAACTTAGAATTTTAACTATGAAAAATCATAATTAGAAAAAAAATTAAAAAAAATAAAATGGGCTATGACATGCATTAAATTATTTGAATTTTTTATGTTTTTTAAAGCAATATAATATTGTATTTTAGGAGACAAAACGTGTATATGATTTTTAAAATTGTGAGGGGTCTGAAATATTTATATTTCATACTGTATCAATTAGTATATTTTGTATATTAATCCCTCTGTAATTGCCGTTTGATGGCCATAAGAATTATTCTAATTAAGGAGAGAAAACTTATACTGTATTTTTCTTTTTATAAATATGTAATTAAAACATATAAATATGAAATCTTATTAGATTTATCTAGACATATTCACATATACAATTTATAATATATTTTTTATAATTTTTGATGAATTACATTGGTTAATTTGAGCATCAAACACATGTATTAAAAAGTGTGTAAAAATAAATACAAAAATAAAATATACAAAAGACTGCAACTTTACGACCTAAAACTCCCCATGACCCCTGTCCCCATCCATAATAGCTGAGCTTGCAACCAGTATTGTTCTTGGCATTGTATGGGCCCTAGGCAAACTGAAAGAAGTGATTCTTATCTATGAAGAAATTCTAACTTAAACGGGTGTTTGAAAAATAACAAAGATGAACCATATATATTATAATTAGTATTAAAAATGTTGGCGTATCATATAATTCTTAAATTAGAAAAAAAACTACTCATAATTTGCAAATTTTTATGTGCGTACTTCCATTAACTGGCATTTTCTAATTTTAGAGTCATTTTTAACTATGGACCTTTTGTTAATTTGACATATATTTCAAAAAGATTATTTTTATCTTTAATAAATCCATTTTTGCTTTAACTTTTTGTTATAACACATTATTTTTGCTCTATATATTGTCTCTTATTTAAAATATCCTAATATTTATTTTTACTTATAATTTTGTAATTACCGTGCTAGAAACAAATACAATAAATAACTGAACACGAAATAATAATATCAGTTAATTAATGGTAATTGGCTGCGCTACCCATTTTTGAACAAACACAAATTGTCGGGTGAATGTGATAGTCCACGATAATCAAGGAACCATTTAATTTTCCTCTTCACAAAAAACAAAAAAAAAAAAAAAAGGAACCATTTAATTTCTCCTTTTATAATACACAAATTATTGTTATAGACCGTCTATAGCATCAATGAGTAAATATAGATCAGCCCATTTGTTAAATGAGTAACTGAATAGTTTAAGATATTAGTGATCAACATTGTGCATTAGATTGCGTATAAAAATGAAATATAGCAAGTATAATGGAACGGAAGAAGTAAGTAAATAGCACTTTATTTATCACGATTATAATAATACTTTTTTTTGGAAATACACACTGTATTTTGATTATGTGCGTTATTCATCATTCTAGCTTATTTTATATATTGCCACTAATGTGTAACTAAAAATATAGTCAAATGAGATCTTGTTTGAATCGTTTATCGCATACTTTCATAATATAATTTTTTTTATAATGTTAAATTGGTGTAATTCAACATATAAATAAATAAATACATAACGCATTAAATTGCGTAAAAAATTAAAATATAGCGGATATAATGAAACGGGGAAGTATACCAATATAACTTTAGATATAGGACAATAAAGCTTTACAAGTAAGTTTTAAAATGAACAGAATTTAAACACTACTCTCTCTGTTTTCATTTGCTTTTTGCATTTACTTTTTGTACAATTTTCAACGTGAATTTTGAGCCTTAATATCTTTAAATAATCATAATAAAAAATTATAAAAAAAGTATACGTTAAGACGAATCTAACGAGATCTCACATGGATATATTTTATCAAGTCTATTTAGTTGTAGTTGGGGTATTTTAATTGATTAAATCAATTGTAAAGGTGGTAGTTGGGGTATTGTAAGTAGTAAAAGTGTGGGTATTTGGTCTTTACTTGTGTGAACAAGGAGTATTTAGGTAAAAAAATTGACAAAAAAATTGTGGCAATTGATATAAATTTACCAAATAAGGAAATGTGAAGGAGTATTAATAATATTTGGGATAATTATTGATAATATTTTTTTGGCAAATAATTTTTTTTCATTTACCAGAAACACATCAAATACATCAAGACAAGGAAACTCGACTTTGTGCATCAGTATGAAAACGAAGTCCACCTTCTATAAAGGGTTTCCTCGCCCCACTCCTCACGTACATACGACACGAGAAAGGAGAGACTTATTCCTGATTGATCAAAAATTCATATTAATCTGAGAAAATAAACAAAAATTTATATTATTCAAGGTAATTTTTTTTTTAAAAAAATGACATGTTTGCAAAGATATCCCAAAACAAATTAGCGGATGACAATGTTATAATTATTTTTCCAAAAAAAAGGGAGATATTGATTTTCTTCCTTACCAGTTTCTCCACAGTAGCATTCACTAAACCTCCCATCCGCCATTGAAGGTGCACCGATGTTGCAATCCCTAAACCCGCTTCCTCCATACTCATTGCTAACTCATTCTCATCCACTCCTTAAACCTTCTCTTACTTTCCTCCATAAACCCATTTCATTCCCTTCTTACCCTTCCAGTTTCCGCTCAGTTTCTCAACCATGGCCGCTCTTTGCTGTTTCTGATGAGGAAGGACCCATTGAACTTTCACCTGATATTCCCTCTATTTTCTCCACAAATGATGACCCAACACCTCTACAAGTTTCAACTAGTGTTCTTCTTACTGGGGCTATTAGTGTTTTTCTCTTTCGCTCTGTTCGTCGGAGAGCTAAACGCGCTAAGGAATTGGTATAAATTTATCTTCCCCATTTCGATATTATTGTCAAATTATGATTTTAACCATGTCTTTCTTGCTTCGATTAGGGTTGTGGTATTCTTTTGTATTTGATTATTTGCTTTTGCTTTGTTGCATTTTCAATTGAAAATCATTGAATATCAGTTTTGCTTGTGCTTTATTTGGTTTTAATTGGCTTACTAGTAGAGCTGAAACCAGGACTTTAGTTAAGGCCCAAAAACTTCCATAGTAACATCATGATTCATGAACAAGTGTTTAGGTAAGAGCCAAGAGGGGTCGAAAATTGTCAGGATTGTAGGGTTTGAGCACTTATGTTTGTTAAATTACAATGAGACTAAATAAAGTGAGTTTCGACTAAATGTAGAGTTCAGATTATTTGTAAGTTAGATTCAAATAATCATAGTGTATATAACATATTATAGGCCTTCAACCATATTTATGTTGATGGTTTAGGATATTTATATACTCTATCACGTGCTCTTACACGAGAACCTTTGGGCTAAAAGTGTGGATTCAACACATGTTCTTATGTGCGCCAAATATTCCACTTTGAAATGAGGTGTGGATGTGATTCGAAACTTCTGTCATGTTGGCTTTGATATCATGTTTGTAAATGGATGAAGCCCTAAGATATGTTAATGTTAGTTACTTCATAATAGAAATATAATTCGGTTTTACTGATTTTTTTTAAGTGGGTTGTGGCTGGCCTACGCCCACTAGTAGCTCTGCAAATGAATTGATTTAGATTAAATTTCAGGGTTTGTATATCTGGTTTTTCTTTACGTGGGTTTATTGCATTGAAAATTTTATACTTTTCATATGGATAGCTTCAAGTTATTTTGGGATGCCTGCTAATCCTTGATGAAGCTCATGTATGTATTACTGTTGTAATAGTTCATTTTGTGGATTTTCCAATGAGGCATTTAATCTTCTCTCTTTTTTCGAGCTAATTGGGTTAGTTCTTGTCAATGCTTTCTGCTTTGAGACGCTTTATATTCTGAATCATGAATCTAATTGAGAATTGAGATCCATGTTGATGATGGTTTTTTATCATAGAGAATGAGATCCTCTGGTGCAAAGACTTTAAAAGAGGAAGCATTGGATAGCTTAAAAGCAATTGGGACAGTCTCAATTGAACCTAAATCTAAACCATCTGCTGTTCAGGCCTTCTTAGGAGCAATCACTGCGGGTGTCATTGCACTCATTCTGTATAAGTTTACAACTACAATTGAAGCAGCTCTAAATCGACAAAGCATTTCAGATAACTTCTCGGTTTGTCCTTGATCCCCTACTTTTTCTTATGTAGTGGTTTTTTATGCCCGTGCTAATTCCAGATAAATTCCATCCTTTTTTTTTTTGTGATACAAGATTGCGAAGCTTTTTTCGGTAGGATTCTAGAAGGTTGCAAACTAGTTCTATGATATAGATAACTTAAGATCAATATGTTTCTGTTGATGTTAAGCTGACAGAGATACAGCCACTGCTTGTTTAACTTTGTTTTTATAAGGGAAATATTGTGAACCCGACTGCAACCTTGGTGGGTTTCGCTTTATGGCATCGTGGTGATGGAATGTTTTATCTAGTGGACGTAGAATATACCTGTTGAGGAGAGAGCAGCATCTTGGTAGGAAAGAATGTGAAACTTGAAATGGAAGCTTATGATGTTACACTAAACTTGTGTGCCGTTCTCATATGAGCCAATTCTATCACATGACATTACTTCAAAACTGCATGGTTTAGCAATTTTGACCAAATTTATTGCTATTTGATTTTTCTAAATATTCCCATATGGGTTAAACTAACATCTACAATCCCATGTAGCTCCAGTAGCGGTACTTCTGTTAAGCATGATTAACGGATGGCCTGTATTATATGGCCTCTGCTAGCATTAATGGACTGTGATGAACCTATTGATCGATCAGATTTTTTAAATGTCAATTTCAAGTGATTTTATATTCTTGGCCAGCATTGAAGTGCCCAAGCATCATATCCATGTTCAATATGGGGTACTGCCGTAAGGCACATGGATATTTCAATGTGAAACAAATAGTCCTTTTAGCATACAGTCTAGTTCTCTTCTGTTCACACTCATCTAGGAAAATGGGTGCACCCAACAATTATTTTCTATTATAATGAGGAACCTGATCTTGTAATATGCATAACATTTGTGATTAAAACATGGCATAACCTTTAAGGTTTCTAATTAAGATTCAATACTCTTGCTTTTAGAATAGTACTGCTATGATGTAGCACTGGAATTACAAGTTGGGTGATACATACATAGAATTTAGATAAACGTTTTAGGGTATGTGATTAAATTTAAAAAGGCTTAGGAAGGGAAGAGGGACTCAATTTACTTGTGAATTTTCTTTTGTGAGATGAGTTCAACTTTTAAAGGGTTTTGAGGATTCAGATAGAGGGGATGGGCTTCTTGGGTTTGAAGGCCACGGCGCCACGCTATGGATAGATTCGTGCAGTTTTTGTTAAGGGGTCTTTGGTACTTGGCTTTTACATTGGTTTTTTGGTTGGCTTTTGGATTGTCAATTGATCAAACAGACAAAAAAAAGTGTATAGTAAATGGCTTTTAAGCCCGCTGAAAAGCTGACTTTTAAGGCAAAATAAAAAAAAGCTATCCAGTTGGCTTTTGGTTTGTTGGCCTACTTTTTCTCTAATAAACAGCCAACAACCAATACTTAAATTTACCAAACTTCTCCATAAACAGATGGCTTTTTTAGCTAGCCTAAAAGCCAACAAACAAGCCAACTGAAAAGACCAACAACCAATTGCCAAACACCCCCGAAGTGTTTAGGAAAGAAAAGAAGAATTAAAGATAGGTTTAGCGACTTGGCTTCAATTCCAATACAGATAAGGATCTCCATAATGCAATCTGCACTGGCTTGCAGCCTTGGTTGTTTCATTTCAATCTCAACCCTAAGATATCATATCTGTTACTGTCCTTGTATAGCATCTGATCAAGCTATAGGCTGATATAGACCCTTGTCTTCGAATTTTGTCGATCAAACTCTGTTCTTAAGCTTACTTTTTCTGCTGTAATCTTAAATTTTACGTTGGTATATGTCATGGACAAGGATAGGCCCAAGCCCACAATTAAATACACATACACAAGGAAAAGGAGGAGCCAAGCGTAACAAATTCTGTTAGGCAAAAAGATGCTGTTTACAAAGTTAGTTTGTACTATTTGATGAGCTGTAATAGTACATTCTAGAATTAGTACTTGTTATAAAAAGGGAATGGGGGAAATAGATTTTCTCATGCTTGTAGTACATTTGGGGTCTTGTACCTATAGGAGTTATCGGGCCACTCGAAGAGCTCGAGGGGACACAACGTCCTCTAATACATAAAATACAAGCATTCCATTCTTTACTTCTTTCTTTCTTCTTTCTTATTCTTGATATTATTGCTTATTTGCTTTACTGATATTGCTGTGATTGTAACATCTTGTGAGCTACTGTCGCCACCATAACAGTGGTATCAGAGCGGTGCCGATCATGGCCCCAACCCAGGCAAATCGAATTGATACAATGGAGGTCGAATTGGCGGCGATACAAGGAGAACTTCCGGAATTACGGGAGTCCATGGAGGCGAAAATGGGCGACCTTAAAAAAAGTTTTGAAGAGGCAGTAACTGAGCAAAGTGTGAAACTGGATGAATGCACGAAGGGCCAAAGGGAGATTACGGCGGCACTCTCCATTTTCATGGCAGAAATGAAGGCTATGAATGCCAGGATTGATGGTCGTGACAAGGAGAGTCCGGCAAATCAAGCATCCAGTAGTCGGGAGAGATCGGAAGTAGAACAAACTTACCAGAAAGATGCAGACCACCTCAATCACTGGGAGGAGTTGCGAAAGTCTCTGGAACGCAGCACTGAAAAAAGTAATATGAAGGTACGTAAGTTAGAATTTCCGATTTTCTTTGGGGAAGATCCAGACGGGTGGGTCGGAAAGGCGGAGAGGTATTTCGAAGTGTATCAGTTATCGGAATCGGAAAAAATGGGGGCTGCATGTATGGGATTAGAGGGGGATGCGTTAGCTTGGTTCCAATGGGAGAATAAAAGGAGGATCATAACTAGCTGGAGGGTGTTGAAGAGAATGTTGCTCAGACATTTTCGGGGAAGAAGGGGCGGATCACTTATGGAACAATGGATGAGTGTTCGTCAGGAGGGAACTGTGGAGGAATATGAAAAAGTCTTTATTCAGTATGCTTCGAATTTGGAGGAACCTGTGAGTGAATCTTGTTATTTAGCTAATTTTATAAAAGGGCTGGAGTGGAAAATCCAAACTGAGCTGAGACTTATGGACCCTGTTAGTATGGAGGAGGCCTTAGATTGGGCCGTTAAAATTGAGGAGAAACTGTGGGCCTTAGGGCTGTTGACTATTCCTAATGGGCCTGGGAGGAATTCACCAAACTACCCTTTTAAAAATACCATCCCTATAAAACCCCACCCACAACCAGTAACCCACAAAACATACCCCACATACCCAACTCACTCAATCCAGCAAAACCCACCTCATCACTACCACCGAAACACATCACAAACTTCACAAAATTTCCACCACCCAAATCGACACCCTCAAACTGACCAAACCCGCCGTTTATCAGACCGTGAGTATCAGGATCGCAAGTCGAAAGGCTTATGTTACAAATGTGATGAGAAGTGGAGGGTCGGCCATATTTGTAAAAAAAAGGAGATGAGTGTTCTTATCGTGGGTCGAACCGAGGAAGACGAGGAGGAGGAAATAGAACCTGAGGAGGAGATAGAGGAAAGGGAGGCGTGCCCAATTGGAATTTCACTTAATTCAGTCGTGGGGATTGATAGTCCACGTACCATGAAGTTAAAAGGGACGATTGGGGAGAACACGGTGGTGGTGATGATAGACCCAGGGGCGACTCACAATTTCATATCTCCTGAAATTGTGCGACGGCTTAATATTCCGGTGGAGCCGACGGAGGAGTTTGGTGTGACTTTAGGTACGGGCGAAACCCGTAGTGGGAAAGGACGGTGTACTGAGGTTGAACTTGATTTGGGAGCAATTTGTATTACTGAAAATTTCCTACCACTCGAACTGGGGCATTCCGACGTGATTTTAGGAATCGAGTGGCTTGCCAAGTTAGGCACGGTTTCGACCAATTGGAAAAACCCGTTGATGCAATTTGTCTGGAAGGGGAGTAAGGTGATATTACGAGGGGACCCGTCGTTGGAGCGTTCATTGGTCACTCTTAAATCTATGATGAAAGTGATCAAGAAAAATGGAGGAGGCGTGTTAGTTGAGTTGGCTAGTCTGGGTCGTGAAGTCATTTCTGATGTCATGGAGATTCCAGGTTCTTTACCCACATTCTTACAACCAGTGATAAATCAATTTGCTTCTGTTTTCAACATGCCCCAAGGGCTGCCACCACTGCGATCCCACCAACATCAAATTACCCTCAAAACCGGTGCTAACCCTGTGAGTGTAAGACCGTACCGCTACCCTCATATCCAAAAAGCCGAAATTGAGAGATTGGTAACTGACATGTTGCAAGCTGGAATTATACAACCGTCGAGAAGCCCTTTTTCCAGCCCGGTTCTTTTATAACAAGTACTAATTCTAGAATGTACTATTACAGCTCATCAAATAGTACAAACTAACTTTGTAAACAGCATCTTTTTGCCTAACAGAATTTGTTACGCTTGGCTCCTCCTTTTCCTTGTGTATGTGTATTTAATTGTGGGCTTGGGCCTATCCTTGTCCATGACAATACCCGCCCCAACGGAAGACACCTTGTCCTCAAGGTGGAAGGCAGGAAAAAGTGACTCAATATTGCCATAGAGTTCCCATGTCGCATCAGATTTCGGAAGCCCTTGCCATTCAATCAGAACCTGGGCCGCTGTAAGAGGTTGCTGAGGGTCTTTGCGAAAACCAAGGACAGCTGCTGGTTCTGCTACTAGCTCCAAGGAGGACGACAGCTGAGCAGGTAATGACGTTGGATTGAAGGATGCTCCATGAGCTAACTTAAGCTGGGATACATGAAAAACAGGGTGTATCTTGCAATCATCAGGAAGTTGCAGTTTGTAAGCTACGGCTCCAACCCTTGCTTCAATGACAAATGGCCCATAAAAACGAGCGGATAGTTTATCACATGGACGTCGAGCTAACGATTGTTGCCGATAAGGTTGTAGTTTTAAATACACCAAGTCCCCAACTTCAAAGGACACTTCCCTTCTTTTCGTGTTGGCCCATTTGGCCATACGGTGTTGAGCTTTAAGCAGGTAGTAATGCAAATCGTCGACAATGGCATCCCTTTCTCTAAGCAACTGCTCCAAACTATCAACGTGTGTAGTATTGTGCCCCACTCGAACCAAAGGTAATGGTGAACGACCATAAAGTGCCTTAAAAGGAGACATATTAATAGAGACATGTGGCGCGGTATTGTAGCAATACTCGGCCCAGTGAAGCCACTTTGCCCAATGACGAGGTTGGCCATTAATGAAACAGCGGAGGTACGTTTCCAATGCTTGATTCACGATTTCACTCTGGCCGTCAGTTTGTGGGTGATAAGCGGTGCTTCGGGACAAAACGGTGCCTTGTAAACGAAACAATTCCACCCAAAAATGACTCATAAAAATCTTATCTCTATCGGAAATAATGGAGGATGGAAAACCGTGTAAACGAACAATTTCACGAACAAAAGTGGCAGCCACGGATTGAGCTGTAAAAGGATGTTTAATGCCGATAAAATGGGCGAATTTCGTCAACCGATCCACCACCACCAATACTGTGTCAAACCCTCCTGACTTGGGAAGCCCCTCGACAAAATCCATGGTGATGTCCTCCCAAACCTGTGTTGGCACCGGTAAAGGTTGAAGAAGGCCAGCTGGGTGTTGATGAGAAGATTTTTGTTGTTGGCAAATTACACAACTCTTGACAAAACGAGTAACTGATTTCCTCATGCCTTCCCAATACCAATCTTCGGCCAAGCGAAGATAGGTTTTGTATTCTCCATTGTGTCCCCCAATAGCCGTGGCGTGGTACTCCGTGATTAATTTCTCCACCATGGACGATGAACTTGGGATAGCCATACGATTTTTATACATTAGGCAGCCATGGTTCAAAGAGAAACCAGCTACCTCTCCACCATTACTCAGATCAGTATATACTTTGCCCAAAACAATATCCTGCATTATTTCATCTTTTAAGGATTGCCAATCTAACCCACAAGTGGAAATGAGAGCATTCAGCTGTACCGGATAAATAAGTGGATGACGGGAAAGCGCATCTGCAGCATTGTTGGTGATGCCGGGACGAAAGTGAACTTCGAAATCATAACCGAGTAATTTGCTAACCCATTTTTGATACTCCACTCCAATTTCCCGTTGCTCCAAAATAAACCTCAAGCTACGTTGGTCGGTCCACACAACAAAATGACGGCCTATCAAGTAGTGACGCCATTTTTGTACGGCGAAAACGATTGCCATGAGCTCTTTTTCATAAATGGACTTAGCTTCGCCTCGCACTCCCAATCCTTTACTAAAATAGGCGATGGGATGCCTATTTTGAGAGAGGACGGCCCCCAAACCCTTTCCGGAAGCATCGGTTTCTACAACGAAAGGAAGTGAAAAATTAGGTATAGCCAAAACAGGAGCGGTGAGGAGTACCTGTTTAAGCTGTTGAAAAGCGGAGGTCGCCGCCTCATTCCATCCAAAATTATCTTTCTTGAGTTGATCTGTAAGAGGGGTGGCAATTTGAGCATAACGGGGAATGAATCTTCGATAATATCCCGTAAGCCCCAAAAAACCCCGAAGTTCTTTCAAATTCTGAGGCTCGGCCCATTCCTGTACTGCTTGTACCTTGTCCGGGTCAACTGCAATTCCATCACCAGAGATTATGTGGCCTAAATAAGCCACAGTGGACTGCCCAATAACACATTTTTTACCATTCGCATATAATTGATTTTGTGCCAGTAACTCCAATACCGCAGCTAAATGTTGAGCATGCTCCTCAATACTCGAACTGTACACGAGTATGTCATCAAAGAAAACCAAAACGAATCGACGGAGAAAGGGTTTGAAAATGTCGTTCATCAAGGCTTGAAAAGTGGCCGGTGCATTCGTCAAGCCAAAAGGCATGACCAAGAACTCGTAGTGGCCGTCGTGAGTTCTAAAAGCTGTTTTGTGCACATCAGCCTTTTCCATTCGAATCTGGTGATAACCCGACTTCAAGTCGAGTTTAGAGAATACTCGTGCTCCACAAAGTTCATCCAACAGTTCCTCGATAACGGGTATGGGAAATTTATCTGCTACAGTCTCCTTGTTTAGTGCCCTGTAATCGACACAGAATCTCCACGACCCGTCCTTCTTCTTAACTAAAAGAACCGGGCTGGAAAAAGGGCGGGTATTGTCATGGACAAGGATAGGCCCAAGCCCACAATTAAATACACATACACAAGGAAAAGGAGGAGCCAAGCGTAACAAATTCTGTTAGGCAAAAAGATGCTGTTTACAAAGTTAGTTTGTACTATTTGATGAGCTGTAATAGTACATTCTAGAATTAGTACTTGTTATAAAAAGGGAATGGGGGAAATAGATTTTCTCATGCTTGTAGTACATTTGGGGTCTTGTACCTATAGGAGTTATCGGGCCACTCGAAGAGCTCGAGGGGACACAACGTCCTCTAATACATAAAATACAAGCATTCCATTCTTTACTTCTTTCTTTCTTCTTTCTTATTCTTGATATTATTGCTTATTTGCTTTACTGATATTGCTGTGATTGTAACATCTTGTGAGCTACTGTCGCCACCATAACAGTATATTAATTCGTTTGCATTCTCTACTTATCAGGTTCGACAAATCACTGTCACGATAAGGTACGTGTATACTCCTTTAACTCTCATCGGAAACCCTTGGCTCATCAATCTCGAACCTGACCTTTTCTTCTACTTCTTGTAGGACTATCATCAATGGCTTGTGTTACCTTGCAACATTTGTCTTCGGGATGAATTCTTTCGGTTTATTCCTTTATTCAGGGCAGCTCGCCCTGAATTCTTTTTCCGAGGACTCTGAAGGCAGTGATGTAAAATCTAATGACGAAAATAAGACCAGTCCCTCCGATTTATCATCGGAAAGCCCTAGTACCAGTGAAAATAAAGATACTGATCAAATTTCTTGATACATGCCATGATAGTTAGGTTATTTTCCTTGTATAAAAGTATAATATACTTCTAAGCTGATTGTTATCTTATTAACAGCATAGAAACTGCACTAGATACAAATTTTGTATGTATGAAACCGGTTCTATGTACAAGCTGCACAAATGAATTTTAATGAAGCTACAAATTTACTTTGCCTACGCCCATCGTATACGATTTGATCTACATTCTATCGGTAGTGTATCACTTTGTCGATTTGAGGTTAATGGAAGGTTCGCTATAAAATCTTATTTTTTATGCTTTGTTTGAATCGAAGGAATTCAAGGGAATAGAAGAGGAAAATGAATTGATTAAGGGAAGAAATTTCACTTTTTAAAAATGTTAATGGTTGCTATAATTTGCAATAACTAATTTTATCAAATATCTTCATAACAGCAGATTTAAATAGCTGGCACTTGATTTACCAACTAACAAAAAATCAATACTATCATTTAGCTAGAGCCAATAGCCAATAACCAATTATCAAACAAAGAAATACCTTTTAACTTGACCGATAAATTTTATATATAAGCTAACTCCATAGATATATTTTACATTTTACATTCGTCAAGAAACAATCACTTGGTCGTTACCAACCAGGGTAAGATTGTTTACATCCTTGATCCAATCCCCTTAACCCCGCCCAGCCCCCAGGTGGGACCCACTAAACGGCATTGATTCTTCAAGAAACAACAGTACTAGACAATGCTGCAGCAGTATTAACAGCACTAGCATGAAACTCACAGTTCCCAAACCTCACACCATCCTGCTGCTCAAATCTCCCACCCATCTGATCTCTTCCTTTACCATTAGACTCACTAAAATCATGCATAAACTTGTTATTAACATCAAGAACATGCAAAACCATCACCATTGTAGCACATGAAAGAAACATAGGAATCGGCCCGAAAATCCACATCAGCATAGTTATAGCAAAATATATGGCCCTTAATCCAACCTGCCAGAAATTCCCACCATGAACTAAGGATTCAACCACTAATTCTTCAGGAACTTCTGCCTTAGGCATGCTCAAAAGAAGGTTGGCTTGTACATAACACCTAGAAGATTGAACAAAAGATGCAAAAGCAAACAAGAAAAACAGGAGAATACTGATGTATTTAATGGATGTTATGGAAATTCCTGTATCTCCATAGATCATTCTTGTAACTATTTCATTGCTTGAGGAGCTTCCTAGCCAAGCTCCCATTAATGAACTTAAGGTTAAGGATGTGGATGCCATGAAACTTGATGCTCCTATTGTGCTGTTCATAACTGTGAATGCTGCTCCTCTACTCATTGCATCTACCTGGTGAAATTGATTCATGGTTTAGATGTTAAAGCCAAGAATAATGGTAAAAGTTTAAGCTAATCGTTAATCAGCCCGTCTTCTATGAGACTGTCTCACGGTGAGACAACCTCAAAACAAGAAGCCCATAAGCTAACAGATGATAAGGATCCAACTCAACCAAAAGCTTAAGCTGATGGTTGAGGCCCCAAGATATGTTATATACTCTAACACGCCCCCTCACACAAGAGTCCTTTGGGCTAGAAGTGTGGATGCAGCACATGCCCTCCTCATACATGGCATTAAATATTCCACTTAATGAGGGGTGGTTGAGATTCGAACCTGTGACCTCTTGTCACCCTGACTTCTGATACCATGTAGAAAATCATAATGCGGAATTTGGTTTGGGTTTAATCTGATGAATACTTGGTTTGTATTGGTTTTGTTTTGAATTGGTTTTTTGGATCGATTTTGTCCAATTATGATCAATGATAAAATGCCGATAAAGTTTTTCCGTCCAGTAAAACCTAACGGCTCTGATACCATGTCAAGGAACCAACTCAACCAAAAGCTTAAGCTAATGGTTGAGGCCCCAAGATATAATATATACTCTAACAATTTCTATTCAACACTTGGACACATACCAGTTGTAACACCCCGGCCTCTCGGACCGCCGGTGACTACTCATGGAGACTGTAGACTAGCCCCACAGACCAACACAAGTCTTTCCAGCGCACTTTGGCCTCACTCGTGCGCACCCGGAAAACTTCCCAGGAGGTCACCCATCCTAAGATTTGCTCCACACCAAGCACGCTTAACTGTGGAGTTCTTAGCAAATGGGCTCCCAAGAAAAGAAGATGCACCTTGTTGATATGAGTAGTCTATCAATCTCTTTTCAAGCTAAATCTGGGGTATTACACTCACCCCCACTTAAGAATACAACGTCCTCGTTGGACCGTCATTTCAGGATCTTTTCCCCCGCTAGGTGCGCTGAACACACAATCAGCCACGGTCGCAGGGTTGCTCTGATACCATTTGTAACACCCCGGCCTCTCGGACCGCCGGTGACTACTCATGGAGACTGTAGACTAGCCCCACAGACCAACACAAGTCTTTCCAGCGCACTTTGGCCTCACTCGTGCGCACCCGGAAAACTTCCCAGGAGGTCACCCATCCTAAGATTTGCTCCACACCAAGCACGCTTAACTGTGGAGTTCTTAGCAAATGGGCTCCCAAGAAAAGAAGATGCACCTTGTTGATATGAGTAGTCTATCAATCTCTTTTCAAGCTAAATCTGGGGTATTACACCAGTATCCGACATAGTACCCGAGTTAACAAGAAAAGAAATGAAGACTTACTTGCATAAGTTTGTTGACCCAAGCTTTTTGGCAATGGTTCTCAAAGCCAATGACTGTGCTCTTAGAATTTGTGAGATATCTGTAGAGCAGAAATATATGATAGCCAAACATCAGCACAAGCCCTCCTGGAACCAAAATCACATCAAGCTTCTCTTTGTGCCACTTCATTTTGCTTCTTAATTTTTGACCTTTTTGTTTTCTACCTATATTTATGTTTCTTTTATTCCTGTGAAGGGAGTACAGGTATGGATTGTCCGTCAACTTCTTTCACCGAGACCCTGCTTTCGAGCGGGATATTGGATTTGATGATGATGATTTATGTTTCTTTTATATCCCTTTTCATCTCTATATTCAAATATACCCAAGTGGTAGTATAAATAACCCTCAAGAGTAAATATGAAGATTTCTTAATTAGAATTATTAATTAATATATTAACTTAAACCTCAAATTTTGGGACTTAAATAAACAGCCTTGAATATTCCTAGATAGAAATGCAGGGTAAGTGCATGAGGTGTTAAGTAGCATTTAAGCATTTCATTGTTTGTCTGCTGTCAAAATGTGGTGAAGTAGTTGGGTTAATGGATGCATTATTAAGCATAAGTAATTTGAATAATGACAACTAATTATTCTGATCATTAAGGATTAATGACATTAGCTTGGAATAATGGTTTTATGAAGAGAGAAATTTCAAGCTATATACGGATTCGACAACGTTAAAGTTTTAATTTTATCAAATGAGGTCGACTATGTGATCAGATATCATACGTAAAAATTCTCCAAGTGAAATATATGTTTTATACTATTTTATTCATATGAGTTTATTATATTAATCAAGTGAACCATATCTTCAAAGCAGGTATAGTACTTATTGAATATATTAATCTATAACTCAAAAATCAATTTTAATGATCACCCACGTATATTCTCCTCCTTATCTTTTTTTTTTCTATTATTGTATGCTTTTACAGATCTTAATGTTTCATATCATTTTTCGCTTATGTATTTAAGTCGTTTATGGCCTACATTAACATCAACTAACATAAAGCCTTCCAACTGATTTTGAAACACCACTAAACTAACTATGTATTGAGAATGGGATATATATTTGGTAAGAACAAACAAGAACAAAATGCACAAAGAAACCACTAAAACAAAGCACAACAATGGACCAAAAAACAAAAGATTTTTGAAGTATCTATGGATACCTCCCCCTCGAACAAGGATTACTTTCGTTAATATACTCAAAAATACATTAATAACAAGTAACAACCACACAAGCTTTGAGAACAACCTCTCAAAGCAAAGACCTCGCCTTTAATATTGGTCTCACACAAACTCGCTAATATAATGAAGAACTCTCTTGGTGATAAACCGTATATTGACCCAGCTGCACATGCTCGAACGAGCACCTTCAACAGCAAGCTTCTGACTTGCTTTCTTCGACTGCCTCGAGCGAGCACTTAGCTTCTTGTGCCTTGCCTCAGTTCAAGGCACAAGCCATCCTTCATGTTGTGCACTACATTGCCTTGTTAAAAGCATCTCAAATCATCTCCAGTGATCACTTCATCATGTGATCCAAAGCGAATACTTCCATACTCCTTTGCACACGCACCATCATCCTCAATTCTGCAAGACAGAGCATGGGCAACCAAGCGATCAAACCCATAACCAAAGTAATGGGAATTGGCTCTTGAAGATGGACATTCTAACTCCAGAGCACACTAGCTCAATTGTAAGTTCTGTGCAATACTAGAAATCTTCAGAATCTAATTATCTAGTAATCACTATCTTAATGCACCTGGCTTTCTATAACATCTCATCATGATTTGTGATACCATTCATTCATACTCCAACAATGGCAACTATGCCTTATCATAAGCTCAAATAGCTTAAAGATCCTACAAATTAAAAACATTAGGCTACAACAACAAAGAAGATGAATGGGTAATCTGCTTTGCAGTACCATTAAAACATCAAACCAAGAACTATACAGATTCATTAAACTGGATGATAAGGAGCTTCAAAATGGGTGCTAATTTCACAACCCTTTACATTCAAAACAACGTCAACCTGTTTGATAGATGTTGTATAAAATACATAATCGAATTGTAAGAAGAATTCAGACTCGAATCAATGCATTATTTTCCCAATAACAAGAAACAACATATTGATTATATTGAAAGAACAGAATTGACAAGCACAAAAAGAAACAAATTCACCAAGAAAACGAACCATTTTCATTGAATATATCAAAGAACAATTCATTTGTAACCACTAAACAACTTAGAAACACAAAAGATCCATAACTACATACTATAAGATCCAATACCCAATAAACCCTAACCCTAAAATCACAATTCACAACGAATTACGCCCTCTCACCACGAATCCTCCGAGCAAGCTGGATATCCTTAGGCATAATAGTAACTCTCTTAGCGTGAATAGCGCAGAGGTTAGTATCCTCAAAGAGACCAACCAAATAAGCCTCAGCAGCCTCTTGAAGAGCAGCAACAGCGGAACTCTGGAAACGGAGATCGGTCTTGAAATCTTGAGCAATTTCTCTAACAAGCCTCTGGAATGGAAGCTTCCTGATAAGAAGCTCGGTACTCTTCTGGTACTTCCTAATCTCACGAAGAGCAACAGTTCCAGGCCTGAATCTGTGTGGCTTCTTCACTCCACCGGTGGCTGGTGCGGATTTTCTGGCGGCTTTGGTGGCCAATTGCTTTCTCGGAGCTTTTCCTCCGGTGGATTTTCTGGCAGTCTGCTTTGTACGAGCCATTGTTGACGATAAAAAAGCTTTGGATCAAAAATGGAGGAATTTGAGAGAGAATAAAAGATTTGGAAAATTAGAGCGAAAGAGGCGGGATGAATTGAATAGGAGGAAGATGGGAATTTTTTATAGGGAAAGGGAAATGGGAAATTGTTCAAAGAGTGAAGAACGGGATCTGGACCGTTGATTTAAAGGTTTAATCAAAGGTTGAAACTAGCTTTAAAGGGGTTTGCACGGATCGGAAATATAGGATTGCTTACGTGTACAGAACTCCCCGCTTTACCTATCGATTTGAATTTTGCCAAAAGCTTAATTTCATCAAATATTTTATAGAAAATTTCCCGCTAAAATGCTATGGTGATACTCCCTCCGGTCCAGTTTAGATGTCCCATTTGACTTTTAACACTATTCACTCATCACTCTTAATTTGTATTGTACTCTTAATCTATAAGTTAAAACATAGTCATGTGGGATCTTATTTGATTCGTCTCAATACAAGGATTATTAATATCAATTTTTTATAATTTTTGATTAAGAATAATTAGAGATATTAAGGGTTAAAATGTTGTCTCGGCATGTGTAAAAAGTCAAATGGGATATCTAAACTGGAACGGAGGGAGTATTATTGGTTTTTGACAAATTTTAAATTACAGATCATCTCATCTGGAACAATTTAATCAAGATAAACTTAATATTTATGTTAAAAATAAAAAATTACATGATTGATTTAAAAGTAAAAACATTAAATAGGCTAATTGTAATAAGTAATAACTGATCACAAGGTGAGACGGTTTCATACAAGACGAGTTGTTAGTTTTTTCTTTGTAGTTTTTATTAAAAAATTTAATAATTATTTTAAAATAAATTTATGTTTAACCTCATTGATAAGTATGTGAAATAACGTTATAAGAGACTATCATTCAATAAGATTACCTCAAAATAAAGATTTCATATATTAATTATATTATCACAAATTCTTGTTGAAAAATGATCTCTTCAAAAAACGATCACTATTTAAGTCGGTTCATCAGTTTTTTTTTAAATATTGCAAGTAGTTATCAAGAATAATGGAAATACACATTTAATATATTAAAATCAATCATTAACAATACCATAAATAAGTAATGAAAGATACGATTAGTAGACATTAATCTTAAAACAACTTAACTTTAATACATCTCTCAAAAAACGGTCTATTTGTTGTTATTCCATAATTTAGGCTATTTAGCCAATATAAAAAAGTATCCCACAAAGAAACAATGTGTATAAATATACTTCCTCCGTTCTTATTTAGTTGCTACCGTTGCATGGGCACAAATATTAAGGAGTAACTGTGCAATGATGAGCAATAGGTGAAAAGTTGCTTTTTGGAATTTTTTAATATTATTTGTTGAAAAATGAAAAAGAAAAATAGGAGTAATTAGGTATAGAGTAGGATAAAAGTAGGAGTAGGTATAACTTTAAATGATTGGTTTGCTACCAAATAAGGAAATGTAGCAAGTAATAAGAAATTTCCCAAAATGGAATATGTAGCAAGTATTATGGAACGGAGGAAGTATATTCACAATTCTTACTTAGGACCGTCTTTACAGAAGACGTTTCAAGATTGGGTCAACACAATGTTTAAATTTAGTAAAAAAAATAACTATATTTACTAAAAAAAAAAATTAGATTAGATTTTTGAGAGCCTTCTTTAGACTTCTTTTTGAACAAAGTCTCAAACTCTTCCCCAAATTCATGTTGTGCCAAAATGCCAGAAATTTTATCAATGGTTATTCATCATCTAAATTATAATGATAGTTCATTATCAATATTAACAAAATTAGGCTGCAACAACGAGGAAGAAAGAACATCTGCAACGAACAATTGAACTGCCAACAAAACAACAGACCCAGAACTACAAATAGATGCTTCCCTTAAAGGTGCATCAAGATGGATGCTAATTTCACAACCCTTAACATACAAGAAAGCGTCAATATGATGGATTCGGTAAAAAATACAATTTCAAGATTAATTTGGAAGAGGAATTTAGATTCAAATAAAGCATTAGTCTACCAATAGAAAGAATCCAGAAACTAATTTCATTGATAAGAACAAATTGACAATCGACAAAAAATTGACAAATTCACTTAGAAAACAAACCATTTTCATTGATTATATCGACAACGTTACATTGATAACTACTAAACAACGTAGTGACTAGTAACAAACAAGATCCACAATTACATACTATAATATCCGATACGCGCTAAAACCTAACCCTAAAATCACAATGAAATCCCAAATTAAGCCCTCTCACCACGGATCCTCCTCGCAAGCTGGATATCCTTGGGCATAATAGTAACTCTCTTAGCGTGAATGGCGCAGAGGTTAGTATCTTCAAAGAGACCAACCAGGTAAGCCTCGGCAGCCTCTTGAAGAGCAGCAACAGCGGAGCTCTGGAAACGAAGATCCGTCTTGAAATCTTGAGCAATTTCTCTAACAAGCCTCTGGAATGGAAGCTTCCTGATAAGAAGCTCGGTACTCTTCTGGTATTTCCTGATCTCACGAAGAGCAACAGTTCCAGGCCTGAATCTGTGTGGCTTCTTCACTCCACCGGTGGCCGGGGCAGATTTTCTGGCGGCTTTGGTAGCCAATTGCTTTCTTGGAGCTTTTCCTCCGGTGGACTTTCTGGCGGTTTGCTTTGTACGAGCCATTGTTAAAGAGAGAAAAGCTTTGGGTTGAAAATGGAGGTATTTGAGAGGGAGTATGAAAGATTTGGGATGTATTGAATTGTTGGAAGATGGGGTTTATATATAGGGAAAGGAAAATGGAAAATTATTAAGCGAGTGATGGACGAGTTATGGGCCGTTGATATAAAAGTTTAATCGAAGGTTGAGGTTTGCTTTAAAGGAGTGTGCACGGATCGTGGAATTTGGATTGCTTACGTGGCAATAGCTTCCCGCTTCACCTTTGAATTTTGCCAAAAACTTTTGATGTTCTATTTATTCTTCCCTCTAAAATGATGTCATGTTGTTATTGACACTTATTGTAAGACCATGAATAATGAAGCACAAATATCACAAAAGACGGTCTATAGGATAGACTATAAAATTGGGTCAGCCCATTTCCCTTAACTGATTTTTTTTATTATAATATCAATTATATTATGTTATAATCCTAAATCTAAGGTATTATAACCTCGAATATACTATTCTATAACCCCAAATATAAGTTATTATAACCCCAAATAATTTAGTATAACCCCAAATATACTATGTTATATTTTGGGCTGAGCTTCATGGATTCCGTCTATAGAATAGACCGACTCCCATGAGACTTACTGATAATGAAGAGGACATATATATCTTGTTCATATTTTTATTTTTCTTTTCTCTATTTAATACTCCCTTTTATTCATCAAAAATGTCTCATTTATTTTATGCACTTTATTCAAGGCACTTATTCGATCGTTAATATATCAAGTTATGTATAATTAAAATTAATTAGTGATTATTAGTCTTGCAACGCACAAAAATTATTCATAATTTTATATTTTATAACCTAAAAAAACAAAGCACATACATTAATTAAATGTTCTGAAAACATAGAATTTTAAAAAACTACTATTACGTTTTTCTATTCAAAAATTATTCTGCATAGAAGCTTCCAAACTTTTCCCGCATATGCTATACCAAATCAATCTTCAAAGACATATGTATATATGTCTATCACGAATCTCTTCTCTTGTAGCTAAGAGTATCGTAAAATTACAATCATCATATCGTCCGGGTGTAACAAAAAATATTGTACCATTTGGGCTTGATGATCCTGCTACATTTTCAGGTTGTTCTTGGGCGAACTTTTGTGGATCTTTATAATTAACATAAGTATAATGCTCGTTTTTTACAATCATATTGTGAATAATGATACATGTCATCTTAATTTTCCATAGCATTGGCACACTTCACCTTAAAGCAAGTTTTTGAATTATTGCAAATCGAGCTTGTAGTACACCAAAGGCACGTTCAACATCCTTTCGTGCACTTCCTTGACGTTGAGTGAACAACCTTTGTTTTATAGGTTTTGGGAGCGGTTATGGAGTCAATAAAAGTTGCCCATTTTGGATAAATTCCATTTGTGAGATAGTACCCTTTTGTTGTAGGTATTTCCATTCATGTCGAACTGGACTTGTAGAGCTCGATTGTTGAGAAGGTCGTAAAAAACTGGCAAACACTTGAGTACATGAGTTTAGATGGGTAGTAAAAAAGAGAGAGAAAAAAGACCAAAAATTTAAAGTGTGAGAAATATAGCCAAATTTTCAATTTTTTTTAAAAAAATAGAATTGTTGGTGAAATTATTTTGAAATTTTGCTTCACCTTTTTTTTATGACCATTTTAAATAAAAATCAAACTTAAATTCAACCAATGAAAATGTGCCAGGTGGAGCAATCATGTTGTCCTAAATAAATTTTTCCTTTTGTCCCCTCCCACGTAAGATCTGCTTAACTTTTTTGTCCACATTCAATCCCCTTTTATCGTTCTCTTTCCTTCAAAGAGGATCCTTACTTCCTCCACACATCCAAGAGGATGGTTAAAAGGAGAAAAAAGTGAGATAAGAGGATAGTGAATCCTCATGGTTGTTCATGCTCTAATTTTTTAATTTGTGACATTTGTAAATATACTTTTTGTGTCTTTTCTTATTAATTGTAATATTAATAATATTTGTATTATTCATTTATTATTTTTAATTCATAATTATTTTTTAATTTATAAGTTAAAATATGATTACACGAAATTTTGTTAAATTAAAAAATAAACATAAACAAAGAAGGTTGCTCTTTATGATAAAACTTTGGTGTACATAGTAACCTAGTATGCAAGGGATATTTATGGAAAAACATAAAGTATAAAAAAGACACCAATTATGGCTATGCAAGCCATGATTGACAAAAACAACAAAAGAAGTTAGTAGACACTACTTAACTTTGGGCTTGGGCGAGCGATCTAGTCAAGCTGAGTTTAGCAGTATGGCAATGTTGTTGTTTCTTACCTTTCCTCTTTCGTGTATGCCCACGATCTCATATACTCTTACACGTGACATTTATATCTGGATGCTTACTCTCTTAGTCTTCACATGTCAAAAATACACTGCCAATAGTATATTGTACCATTGATTTCCACACAACCAATCACAATGTGGTACATTTTCTTCTTATATCTCAACACTAACATGCATATTAAAACTCTTAATCATTTTTCTAATTATTTGATGAACCAAATCACCATAATCACTCTTAATTTATAGATTATTTTTTTATGTATATCTAGTATTGGTTTTATTAATGATCAAATTAAGACCTTAATTTATTCTTCATACTTCATCTGTTTCAAATTAGTTATGACATTAATAAACATAATCACTCTTAATTTATAGATTAAAATATAATTAAGTGAGAGATTGTTTGATTTGTTCCATTGTAAAAATTATTAATAATAAATTTTTATAATTTTTTATTATACATAATTAGAGATATTAAAAATCAAATTAATATTTTAAACCGCATGAATAAACAACATTGCAAGAAAATTAAACAAATGAAGTAGTAATTAATGAAAGATGCACATTTGAGCTGCATAAAAATGACATAAACAATAACTTTAAACTTGTAGAAGAATGGCATAAATACAGTAAAGATTCCTGTAATATAAAAACAAGATGTGATGCACAAAATTAGGTATAATTGACAACAATATAATTTAGAAAGAATGAATTAATACAGAAATTTGTCTTAGTATTCATAAAATGGATACATCTTTCTAAGGACAATCAAAATTCAAAATCAATGCTAATTTCACAATCCTAGTAACAAACAAGATCCACAATTTCATTGTATGGAACAAATTCACTAAGAAAACAAACCATTTTCATTGAATATATCAAGAACATTGCATCGGTAACTACTAAACATCCTAGTAACAAACAAGATCCACAATTACCTACTATAATATCCAATACCTACTAAAACCTAATCAATTAAGCCCTCTCACCACGAATCCTCCTAGCAAGCTGAATATCCTTAGGCATAATAGTAACTCTCTTTGCGTGAATGGCGCAGAGGTTAGTATCCTCAAAGAGACCAACCAAATAAGCCTCAGCAGCCTCTTGAAGAGCAGCAACAGCGGAACTCTGAAAACGGAGATCAGTCTTGAAATCTTGAGCAATTTCTCTTACAAGCCTCTGGAATGGAAGCTTCCTGATAAGAAGCTCGGTACTCTTCTGGTATTTCCTGATCTCACGAAGAGCAACAGTTCCAGGCCGGAATCTGTGTGGCTTCTTCACTCCACCGGTGGCTGGTGCGGATTTTCTTGCGGCTTTGGTGGCTAATTGCTTTCTTGGAGCTTTTCCTCCGGTGGATTTTCTGGCTGTCTGCTTTGTACGAGCCATTGTTGAAGGATGAAAGCTTTGGTAAGAAAATGGAGGAATCGAGAGGGAAAATGAGAAATTCGGAAAATCGAGAGGCGGGATGAATTAAATTGTTGGAATATGGGGTTTATATAGGGAAAGCCGGAAAGGGGAATGGAAAATTGTTTAGCGTAAGGAACGGGATCTGGACCGTTGATTTATTTTTAATCGAAGGTGGAGATTTGCTTTCAAAGGGTTTGCACGGATCGTGAAATGTTGATTATTTACATGCCAAGAGTTTCCCGCTTTACCTATTGATTTGAATTTTGCCAAAAACTTTTGGTTAATTCGATATATTATTTTCTTTAAAATTTGTCAAAAAAAATTATTATTTTCTTTAAAATTCTCAATGTAATCGTAATTTTCTTTCACTAATTATTGTGTGAGAGTAGTGGCGGATTTAGAAAATATATAAGTAATGTTACTAATTTAAATAAAATGACATTGAATAATAAGTTGGTATTGTGTTTATTATTTTGTGTAGTATATGGTTATAACCTTCGTTGTTATACCTACTTAAATTTTGCATACCTTACCTGTCATCTCATCTATGTTAGAGTAAAATTTTTGTACGCACGGCAATTCACTATAGTAGTCATTCAAACTCATCTTTATCCAGTACGACTTATTTACCTAGCTTTTCATAGTACTCCCTCCGGTCCTGTTTAAATGTCTCATTTGACTTTTGGCACTGTTCACTCATCACTCTTAATTTGTATTTTACTCTTAATCTCTAAGTTAAAACATTGTCATGTGGGTTCTTGTTTGATTCGTCTCAATACAAGGATTATTAATATCAATTTTTTATAATTTTTGATTAAGAATAATTAGAGATATTAAGAGTTAAAATGTTGCATCGGCATGTGTGAAAAGTCAAATGGGACATCTAAACTGGACCGGAGGGAGTATAAAATATCTTTACAAGTACAAACACAAAAAAATAGCAAATTTACGAGGCACACTTATGACTAATGCTAAGAGTTACATGGATACCACCGGGTTTTAAGATTACCCAAGTTAGAAAGCAACAATCTCAGTAAAAAATGAAGAACTAGTGTGTAAAATTGTGCAAATTAAAAAAGGCATCACATGTTTGACAAATGAGCAATTTCAAAATCTTATGATCTTTAGTAGAAAGCAGAGAGATGGTATAACAAAAAAAAAAATAGCTTCATTGTCAAACATGTGATGTCTTTTTAACGTGCACAGTTTTATCATAATT
The DNA here is from genome assembly GCA_019776075.1 of Amaranthus palmeri. Lineage (NCBI taxonomy): Eukaryota > Viridiplantae > Streptophyta > Magnoliopsida > Caryophyllales > Amaranthaceae > Amaranthus > Amaranthus palmeri. The sequence goes on along the minus strand of JAAKBH010000036.1, from coordinate 537,929 downwards.
TAAGCTTAAACTTTCATATCCTACTGATATTGCTATTTACTTTACCAATGTCAAAAATCTACTAATATTTTACATAATTTAAGCTTGATTTGCATTAGAGTTAGGGTTGTGAAGGAAGAGATTTTGTATATTAGTGAAAGCTCAAACTTGGAGAAGAGGAAGAACTTTAGAATGGCGAATCACGTGGGGAGGGATCGTTAGGGAGATGGTTGTTGGGGTGGTCGCTATGGAGAGGGATTTGTGGAAATCGGTAAGGACTTCCTCATTGATAATATGTTTGACTAAAAAGAAAATGAATTCTCTATTAAGGAAATCGGAAAGGACTCCCTTATTGATGAGCATGGATCATCTATATATAGTCGTTGTACAGGGTATGATCATACTAAACAATTCTGCACTGGCATGATCGTCACCGTCTTTAGTTGAGATGTAACCATGTGGACCTTATAAAAACCAATATGGTGACCTCCAATCGCATATAGTTTGAAGTTAATAGGTTGGTGGTTGACCAATAATACTTTAGATTAAGATGGTTGCATGAGTGTCGTAGAGAGGTTACGAAACGAGAAAGGCTGAGACTTATACTCCAATCACTACAAGAATTAGAGAGGGGTGATAGAGTTTGGGAGTAGTATTTAGATATATAAAATCATCTTTATAACGTGGTGTAATAATTTATTGTTCGATTTATTAACATCACCATAATTGGCGTTACATGGTTGATTTATTTACCATTGATCTTTTTACGATGATCTTGCTACGATGCATTTTATATTTGATCTTATATTAAGTCGTCGGGGAATTATAGATAACCCCAACAGAGTTTGGAGTCATCTTGCATTGCATATTGGGAATGTGAGGTATATCTTATATTTTTTATGACAACTTTGAACGATTTGACTATGTGCAACCTAACTTGTTGGTTCTATATGTTTTGGTGGAGGCTTGTCTTCTCCGTTTTTTTGTGGTTTGTATGTTTTAATTATTTTTGTTATTTTCAAACATAAGCGTTTATATTGACACCATGATCTATGCTAGACATGATGTTTGGAGAAGTTGTCCATACTCATTCGGCCATTGTTGTTTTTCAAAATTGTTATGCATTGCTTTTTTGTACCTCAAACTTTCAATGGGGATAATGCTAAAATTTCTATGCACATAAGAAAACGACTATAATTAGATCGGTTCGAGAGGGATAATGCAATATGACCTTGTTTTACGATTCACTTAGCACGAGTTATGACTTGTTACAATTTACTTACCAAAAGCGCTTGTGGCTCAATGGATAGAGCATCTGCATGTGGAGTAGAAGGTTTGGGGTTCGACCCCTACTGGGCGCAGGTATCAATTAGGGGTTTCTTGACTGCGCGCATCGCTCTTTACTCCCTCCTTGGAGGTACGGGTATAATTTGTCCGCATCTCTCAAGAAAAAGAAAACCCCCACTCGGATCTTGCCTTGTACGGAATACCGGAAAGTTCATTTACCTTTACCTTTTATAAAGCATAAAGAAAAAAACAAAATGCTGAAAGAAATCAACAAAAGGTGCAAAAATGGTGCAAGACAAACTAAAAAGTAAAAATCCAAAAGCCACAACAGAAATCAAAATGATTCAAACGTCTTATACATTTTGATCACCTGTCAAACTACCAGCTGGTTATCAAGTTTCAGTTATGAGATTTCTGTAACATCATATACTCTAAACTTCTGATATAACTCTCACTCGACGATACGACACACCGTCAAAAGTGTTATTTACATTTTGTTCCAAATGTACAACGTTAAGTCTCTCGATTCCATTCCATGTCCATTGCTATCTCCATTTTCGGAGAGAATGACTTATTTGATCTTCGAATGGATTTGATGAGGCCGCTAAACAAACAAATTACAGAAATTGAAATTCACAAACAAGCACCATGTTCATCTCTTATTACTCAAATTCAAGCACTATTTTTCCAGGAACAGTCTTGTTTTCTTTTGCCTCATGCGCTTCTCTCACTTGTAAAATCGGGAAGGTCTTTTCAACAGGTACTTTCAGCATCCCGTGTTCAGCCAGCCTACGAATCTCATGTAGACCTTCAGAATCAGCTCTCATGTATGACCACCAATAGTCTGAGGCAATATAAAAACAAGATTAGAAAAACAAATGATATAATCACAAATAGTGTTCCTATTACAAAAACCGAAAAAAGTCATCAGACTGTGAATTTGAATTTCTTTAACGGCAAGACACAGGAATATCAAAATAAAAGTATTTTCTGCCCCAAACTGATGATTGGCACTTCCATTTATATTAAAAGAAAAGGAGCCAATACCAACACCAAAGATTACAAATATTACAGCAAAACAGGTAACCAAGTTTTCAACACCAAAGAAACAGAGGCAAATACAAAAACACCGATGTAACAAAGCTTTCCAATGGGGGCCTAAACACCACAGTCCACAGTCCATAAGATTAAATAACCCACGAAAGCTTACAAAAGCTAAAAATTGAACTTGAAAACCTATATAATTTCACTGTACGCATCGGTTACTCAACCTCACTTACGAAAATACCACTCCTTCTCGAAAAAGGTAAGAGAATTATCACAGGGGACAACCAACTAGCATGTCACATCCATAAGCAACGACCAATCCCCCCTCTTCTGGCACGAGGCTATCAAGAAAAAGACGATTATTCGTGTGTTTAATGCATTTTGCATATTGACATCATCAATTTGATAAACTCCAATAAAACAAATGAAGGAAATGTTGAAAGCAAAAGAATAAAGATAACTTAAGTATCTAAAGTGCATATCCACTATCCAGCATCCACAACAACAAATACAATTAGTGCATTCACATAAAGGGACGTGAATTGTATATCAGTATAAAGTTACTAACGGAAAGATCACCCAATTAACACCAGCTATTCACACCAACTAACTCGAGTAATTGTGTCAGCGTGTCCGACTCAGCAAGATTTTCCTAATTTTGGTTCTAAATGGAGTGTCAAGATGTCATACCATTGTCTTAGTGTCAAGGATCTAATACGGACACTTGGGGTAAAATATTGACCTTGAGTAACATAGTGACACTAGTATGCAGAAATACAAAGACAAAACATCAAAGCAAAATATTATTCAGAAAAATATTTGATTAAAGATATGAAACCCAAAGTAGAGCATGGCCAACTAGTGACTTATGCCTGTATAATCATGATGGATCCAATACCTATTCCATGCGAAATACGATACTGAATTTGTTTCTTTAGCAGAAGGAGAGAAGCCATAGGAAGACCAATAGCCAAACCATAATGATCAGAAAAAGATGCTGCCTCTCCCTACACCAAAAGAAGGCCATACTTCCAATTCAATAAAATAAGAATAAAGCACTTTAGAGCATAATGTGGTAACATACTAACAGGTATAAAAAATCACCTGCAAAGTCATGTAATGTCCACCTCGCCTCAAAACATTGACTCCTAGTCTTTCGGTCTCTGGTATACCAATGGTATCCAAAACAGCATCAAATTTGTCTTTAATTGCTACTTCACAATCCTGCAAAAGAAAACATCAAAGAGCCTCACGTATACGCATACACAATTCAATACCACAAAAAATACTTCAAAAATGGAAATAGTTACCTCGGTGATAAAGTCAACAACCTTCTCAGCACCAGCAGCCAAAGCACGTTCAACACTTTCCCCACCAACAGTGGTTGTTACATGGCAACCCGAAGCCACTGATAGCTGGATTGCAGATAAACCAACTGCTCCTCCACCTCCAATTATTAACACTTTCTGACTGTAGAAAAATGTGTGAAAAGTAAGAAATGAGCTAGCGCCTGAACCAAAAGGCCAGACCACGTCTAAGGATAGTAACACAACTAAAGTGTCAAGACAAACCAGTAGATACACACAACAGTTACAGATAAATGGTAACGCAAAAGATGCACGATAATGCAGCAGTTATTAGACTTCCATACATATTGCCAAAATATCAAAATGTATGCTCTATGCATATGTCTTATCTCCTGCCATCTTGGATCTGAACAAGAGACTTAAAGAATCAAGTTATCATCAAAGATCATGCCATGGCAGTTGACTGAACTACTAAGTCTACAACCAGAAACAGAATCATCAACACTTCTTTCTGTTTGGCTAGGTCGTTATGAACAAAAGCATCACACAACCCATTTTTCCTGTAAGGCTTTAAGCTAATTTATGCAAAAAAAGTACTGGCTCCCGTAGCTCTACAGGTAAGTAGAACACATATCACCATCATATCTAATGTCAACATTTAAACCAACACAAAAATTGAAGAGACAGGTTTAACGCACCAATTGATAGTAGACAAATTTCCGAACTCGTGAAAAACTGTATAATCCAATTATTTTTAAATCAGAATATTTAGGACACAGAACAATAGAGGGCATACCCTGCAGAAATCCTTGCAGTACTTTTGAGAGCACGCCATGCAGTAAGTGCAGCAAAGGGAATCGCACAAGCATCCTGTACAGTTCAACAATTATTCACGACAGTGTCCAGTCACATGCCTGGTTATAAATGTGACCTGGAAAACAAGTTCTATGAGGCTGGTGGATCTAAATTATACGGTCCACCACATGAACTATTGACCTCTATATGGAATGTCATAGCACACTCTGAGACAACTCAAGCTTAATTTACAAATGGGAAAGACAATTACAAAAATAAGAAAATACTTGATGAAAGGCACCAGGGTTCTGACTAGAGTAGAATGTTTCCAAGTTCCAACTCATTGTAACTTACCACATGGCTCATGGCAGCAGGTTTTTTTGTAACTTCTTCAGTTGAGAGAATGGCGTAGTCAGAATATGTACCCCTAATGGCTGTTGGATGCAGTGCCCCAAAAACTTCTTCACCTACACTTAATGATCGAACTGAACTTCCGACAGCTGCAACTTCTCCACTAACATCACGGCCCAGAATGAGGGGAAGTAACGGTTCAAACACAGATCGGCCATAACCTGCTCGCATCTGAGAGTATTAAGTATTGACATAAGAAGCAGCTCTACATCAGGATAATATTTGATAAACTAGGCATAAATTCGAAAGCATATTGGGAAAAACAAGGATAAAAAACGAACAGGTTCCACATGATCCAATGAGCATGGGACTGCAAAAATAAACTACACAAACAAAGCATACTAGTAAGTGTTAATCAACCAATATAACTTCAAACTGGACCAACCATATTTAGTGTTTTGTATGGCTGATAGGAAATATGGATTGTAGCATAAAGGCACCAGAAGCAATTAATAGGAAACTTCAACAGCAATTCAGAGAGATAGTTTCTCTAACAAACAGAAACATATAGTATGTCTATGTTCATAATAATCACCTACTCTGTTATAGTCAAATAAATGATGAACTAAGAAGGGAAAAAGGATGTATCCAAAAAGAAGTGTTAATACTGCATTTTAATCTTGTGTCAAAAGTTAAGGTGCAGTCATGCAGCTATAGTATGGCTCATGATGTATATGTAGCACCAGTAATCTCTCCCCAAATCCCCTGTAACAGGAATCAATACGCATGAATCGGCTACAGAAGTGCCATAACTTATAGATTACCAGCACTTGATGAATATTCAAAATTGTAAAAACTACAAAACAGAAAATTTGAACACCGGACTCTGGGACTGATTTACTTATTAATGGTTATGAGCAACATTTGTCAGTATTATCTTATTTAATGTAAAGCTTATAAAGTTGATTCATACTTTTCTACTACTATCCTAAAAGTATCATGCTAATTTTCACCTCCAAATCATGCTTTCTTGTGATCCTCCATGCCACTCATTCGGTTCTCCAACCAAATAAAAGAAAATACAAACGTGTCCCCAAGGGAAAGTCACAACAGAACATGCAACTACATCGACGTACACAATTTCACAAAAATCAATTCTACAATTTCCACTGTTGAAGTAGTGCCTTGCATGGTTCAATGAGCTTGATACGATGAAGATGAGACTGAAAGTGTAGAGGACACGTTTTGATTTTCTCGTAAAGCAAGTAGAAGTGATAACTGAGGGCCAAGCATGGGCTTAGACGAGCACTGATGCAGAGTTAAATTTTACATTTTTAGAAATCATATCTTTTAGAGGATGTTTATTCTAAATCTTCCATAAAATTGAATTGTACCACAAAGAATCCACAAGATGTATAAAACATAGAGAGCCAAGATGAAAGCTTAAAAGGCTTACAACAAACCCTATCCTTAATCACAGTCTTAATTATCTCTATCTCTATTGTAATTTTTATTTATGGACTTCTTGAGTTCAAGAAATTGGCCATTAAGAGGACATTGTACAAGTTGGTTGAATCTCATTAAATTTGTATTCTGTAATTAATTTCTTAATTACGTAAGCACACATTTGGTATTCAATAATTAACAAAAGCACCCTACCATTTTGTAGTCTTTAAATCTACTGCGAAGGTTAAAATCTTATCACAAATTCAAGAACAATTAGAACATTCATTCATTCATTTTCACAAACATTAATATCTTAATTTAGGATGCCAATTCGATTCCATCGTCAAGAAAATGAAAAAATAAAATTAAATCAACACACGACACAAATCTATCAATACGATTAATATTATTCATATTCCGGTCCAGGAAAACACATACCCGAAGGTCAAGAGGATTAACGGAGACGGCACGAGCACGAACAAGAACTTCATCAGGTTTAAGATCAGGAACAGGTACATTATCACGAATTTCAAGAACTCCAGGGCCACCGTAATGAGGCAAAAGCACCGCTCTACAGTTAGTAACAATACTCCTACGGAAGCAGCTGCTATAAAACCCTAACCCTAACCCTAAATGAATATAACTCAACGAAGAAGATGGAGATGAAATGATTGAATTCCTCAGAGCAGAATCATTAGAAATGCCGATCAATGATTTAAGGAAACGCATTGTGAAGTGTAATTGAAGATTATTCAAAAATTTCAGTAGAGCTTTACACCATTTGCATATAGAAGAAAGTTTTAAGAAGGATCCGAATTGAAGACGTTTGATAGAGCCTGGAGGAAGAAAATGGTGAGTTTTGGTTATGGTTTGGAGGGAGGAGACGTGTAGGAAGTTTTGTCCGCAGAGTTCAGTTGGCTAATGACTATTCGGCTACTCTTATATGCGGAAACTACAAGATAAACATTAGGTTCATGTTTGGCTAGTAAGGTTTGTTCGGTCTGATCTGATCTGTAATTTAACGAGTCAATATGATTTAAACATGCTCAAACCGTTTAGTATTTGTGAACAAAGTTTAGTTTTGTTTTGGTAGAAAAGGTCTAAAGAGCACTTTATGATTAGAGATCAATATGTACTATTTAGATGATTTAGTTGAAATGCTAGAGAGAAGTAGAGAGTAAGCCCTAAAAAATCCAAAAATGAAAATTATAACTTACTCCTATCACCTAATAGGCTAATACAACAAGAATGTAATAACCTTAATCGTAAAGGTTTGGACTCAGTTATACGACAATATATCAGGTCCAATGGTGGTCTACATGAATTCTTCGATTTCTATTGTCTCAAGTTGTAAGTCCGGATCTTGCCTATCCTTTTTCATTTGTTGTATCTTCAGTCTTTCTCGTCGTTTTTCTGAATATCCCGAGCTTCAACTTTCTAGTATTTAATAACTCATAGGATTTTCATTTATAATTTTATGGTTTTGAAAGTCTCCTAACATGAGGTCTTATTGCAATTTACAACACACATCTCAACATAAAATGTTGCAAGAATTATTTCACAGTTTAAAGTATCATAAATCAAACTATTTCTATGGAAAAGGGCATCATGTCAATTCTATATTTGTTAATATATATAAACAAATTTCACTGATTTGTACAATACATATAAAAACACATTCCCAAGATAGTACACTAAGACTTTTTGACTAGGTAACGAAACTACCCAACTCATTGCCTATAAGATATAGCTTAAAAGAAAGGTTACTCATGAAATCACCAGTCATGGACAAGGCTACTACTAGGAAATACAGCTCGCTTTTGCATGACCTGTGGCTGTGGCCCTGCTTTATTCCTTTGAATCGTTAGTCGATGCAATCGGATTAGAGCTCTCTGCCCCAGTTGAGACAATCGGAGCACCTTCCGTCACTGCAGCACTGACTGTTACAGGTTCGTTTGGTGCAATACTACTCATCTTTTCTGGTGCGGGAACTGTTTCCGTGGCGTTATCACTCATTTCTCCCAGGGACATGGAGCTTCCAGCGACTATAGTATTAGTAGTTTCTGGAATACTGCTATCATCCTTCTTGACTTCCACAACAATGCTTGCAGTACCTGGATTGTTGTTGTTTTCCTGAGAGGAGGCTTCACCTGCAGAAGTAGCTGGTTTATCACTCTCAGTCTTTACCAATTCTGGAGCTGCAACAAGTGTTGAGGATTGAACTGAAACCGAAGCTGGGGTAGGACTTGCAGCAGCAGCAATAAAAGTCGAAGATGGAGATGGAGATGGAGTGGAAACCACGGCTGAACCAGAAGTTTGAGCTTGAATCGCTGTTGAAGTAGGTTGAGAAATTGGAAGCAGAGGAGTTGGAGAAGCACTTGATGTCAAAGATGGATTTGGAGCAGAAACTGGTGTCGAAGATGAAGTAGTAGCAGAAATTGGAGCAAATGATGGACTTGGAGCAGAAACCGGAATTGATGATGAAGATGGAGTTGGAGCTGATACTGGATTCAACGATGACGATGAAGAAGGAGCAGATTTTGGGGTCAAAGATGGAGCTGAAGCAGAAATTAGAGTTGAAGATGGATTAGAAATTCCAGCTGGAGCTGAATGCAGAACACTAGTAGTAGCAGTTACAGTTGTTGAAGAAGGAAATGCGATGGCGGCACTCGGATTGGGAATAGTCATCCCCGACATGGTGCTAAAGACAGGTTCAACTGTGGGCTTAATTGAATCTCCAGAAACAGATGTAGATGCTGATTCATTTGAAGTATGAAGCTGCTGCAACCTGTAATCAGTCTCTGGTCGACGACAAACTTTCCTTAGAGGCACAATTTCCTAGAGGCAGAAGAGAACAAAATCAGCAAGTATTTGTAAAATCGAAAAAAATTCATCATTGATAACACAAATTCTACAGCACAAATCATTCTTTTTGACTTTGGATGAGGCAGCCAAGTACTCCTTCCGCCTCCCTGATTTTGCCACACATACTATTTTAGTTCGTCCCACATGGTTTGCTACATTAACTCGTCTGGACATGACCCCACCTATAATATCTCACTAAAACCTATAATTTCTTTCTTTCTCCTAACTCCTATATAAAACCTATATTTACTCCACGGAAAGACATGACCCCATCTGTGGCACCAAAATACCCTACAAAATACCAACATTCTACCTTTTTCTTGGTTTGTGTGCAACTTCCTGAGTAGCAAACTCAGGGGAACAAAGGAGTAGGCCTCAAGCCTACAAAACACTTTTATTTCTCAAGGGTAGAACAGTGCAATCTTCTGTCATATACTTGCAAGTTCTTTGGCCACTTTTCCACTCATGCATGGTAACGGCAGAGTGCGAATCAAAACATTTGCATTTGCAATTCATCATGTGATAGAACCTCAAAACCAAAAGAACTAACATCCTAATTCATTCCACTAAACAGAAAAAGTTAACTTTAAATTTCACCTAAAAGGGGGGAATGCACAGCAGACCAAAATTTTGAATTTTCATAACTGTTGGCTATTTGTCTTTCCTGAATCCCAACAAAACTATGAATTCAATGGCAAACAGCATTATGCAGCATCATGCTTTGAAGTTTGAATCTTCTATTTTCCTAAAATGTGTGTATGGGGTTTGCAACATGAAAAGATAAATAAAAGAATTTTCGAAACAGGAGTATATTTTATGAATGTTGTGCCCCGTTTCCATATCCATTCCTAAGAAAGGGTCCCAATTCCCAAATCTAATATTTACAGCTTCCAACTACTGACACTTAGATGAACCTACACACGACACTCGCACCAATTGCAACCTAAAGCATAGCTAGGATTTGTAGTCAAACAATGATATGATGCATCATTTAGAATCTTTTCTGCACCAAGATAAAAAATAGGGTTCTCCGGGTACCAGTCAATCATCATGAAAGTTACAAGGAATGAAATTTCATTAACTATTTGGGCCATTTTGTATGCAATAGCTGACCAACCAGCTCATCATGAAAGTTACAGGTGCTAGTTGATCTACCTGAGGCATGAATTAGAAATATTGCAGAAACAACATAAAGAAGAAATGTGGAGGCTGCCGTACCTCAGACTGATCATGATCATAACGAACCAGAAATCTACAGCGACAGCCTCTCACATCATGTCTCCTTCTTTGAGCATCAAGGACATGAGCATCAAAGTAAAGTGCCTGGTCTTTACCTTCCTGGATAGTGCAAAGTACAATTTTAAATGATGTTTCAAACCTATATCAAGTGTCAACTGAGTGATCAGCTACTACCTGAAAGCAAAGTATGAGATCCCCAGGAAGAACTACAATACACTCTGATGCTTCGCATGGGAGAGAACGTTGTCTGACATGTTTGCGAATATTAACCCACTCATCCTCTTCTTGCCCAAATCCAGCAAAACGGACTAGAACTTCCTGGAAACCAGAGAGTTACAAACACTGAAACAAATAACAATGAAAAGATAATGGTCTTTCCTACAAGAGTTACACACAGGAATAATTATGATTACAAAGTTCACTTGAACCCCAACTTTTGTAACTAGAAACATTTATTTATGGGGATGACTCTAGCTACCGCGGTCAGATTTAAAACTTTCATAACACAAAAGCTATGGAACTTGTTGTTATGGATTGGGTGGGCCATGAGAAGAAATCACTAAAGATTGTATATGATTGTATCGATTTCTATGTAAAAATGTGATTGTATTAAGGATTGTAAACAAAGAACGATTACAAAAGATAGTATACAAGCATTCGAGAGGCTTATTCTCTCCTAAGAGTATTACACTCCACTAAAAACTGTTACACTTCTTGGATGACTAATTCCCTCCCCTTCCCCTCTATTTATACTACTTATCCCTACATTTTATTCCCTCGACTACTAATTACTAAAATATTATTTATTACTAAATTCCTATATTACCCCTTCCTACCAATTCCTAACACTTGCTTGTTGTCCTAAGAAGGATAACAAATAAGGTATAAAGTGCTCTTTCCACCCCTTCTCTCTCTCTCTCACACTCTCTCGTTCTTGATAGTAATGAATGGATCACTCTGTCCAGAGACTAATGAATCACTAAGGAGTTGAGTAGACGGTGTTTCTTAAGTATCAATGATACTTAATAGAAATTTAGTAATTGTAAGCCACGGGCAGTGCAAACATACTAAAGATAATCCTTTGCCTCAACAATAAGGCTGCAAATGAAAAGACTATGGAAAACAATCAAAACATGGAGGAAAATGGCACAAGGGAGATGCAGCTTTTCAATCTCATACCTCATACTATTCTAAAAAGTTGTATCAAGTATTTCTACACCTTTATTTCACAATGAAAATGACCACAACGCCATAGAAATTTCAAACATTCTTCGAATTTCAATCTAAGAAAAGATTAATCTAGAGACAAACAAAAGATAGATGATGGACCACAAAACACTTACAGGATTACCAGTCTCAAGATATCTATGAGAAAGAAATTGTTGAACATCATACCTGACAAATCACAACATCAGGAATCAATAAAGGAATGAACAGTGAATCTTAAGAGTCTTGTCGGAAAACAAAACAGATAATTACCAAATATTAAAATCACAACTAATAATACTAGTTAAAAAAAATATATGTCTACCATGCACCATCCCTAGCAGACTTGGCTTCAAATTCCATCAGAGGATTTTCAGATGAATTTCGTACCATATTGTGACCTAACAAGAATGCAAAGAACATTTATAGCATTACAAATGATATTACAAAAAGAAAATGCTACTCCTAAAAAGCAACTAGGGCTATAGCACAAAAACAAGGTTGTATCAATGTCCAAGTTCAAGTTCATGCTTTCTTATCAGATGGAAAACACAAACTCGAGATCTCCGAAAAGAAAGATATGAGGTGTGAACAAACATAGAGTAGCGAAAAAAAGAAGGGCAGGGGTGGAAGATGAAAAAAAAGAATTAAAATAAAGGTTGGCATACAAGGTAAAAAAGTTAGCAAGAATAAAATATTAAAGATTGATTCCTCCACCTCCCTTCTTTTCCTCTAGTTAAATAAGAGGAGAACTGCGCTTCTTTCCCTATCCCTTTGAACCATCTTTTCCTCTTTTGTTCCTAATCCCTTTCCACCTCCTCTAATCCCTTACCATCTCCTCTAATCCCTCCCCATCTCCTCTATTGCCTACACAAGTCATTAGCATTTTACGTGGTACAAATTAGCCTGAAAAGATCTTCGACTAATATCTATCCACATCTTACCTATAATGACTTAATGAGATACACAATAAATATTAGAAAATAGTAGCAACAATAATCCTAATTATGATCAGACTTTTTTAAAAAAAGTATATTCTAGAATAATCCCATGTTTATGAGAGTGTCTTCTCAAAACGATCCAAAAACCTAAAGTAGCTAGTTTTTTTGGTCAAATGATGGCATCTCAAGCTTTACTTAGCATAACGGGATTGGGGTGGAGAAAAAAGAAAGTAAAATATGTAACTTTCAAAACTAAAATCAAATGTTTGAAGTCTGAACATAATCTTGGACGCTTAGGAACACTTAAAAAAACACCCCCAAAAGTTGAGAATACTTTAAAATTATGCTGGTTAAGAATATTTTGGAAAGACTAGTCTTGTCTGTTTTTCATACATTTTATCGTTGATGTACCATCATTACGAAATATACAGGGTCTTGAAAGCAAAACATCTATGAAATTAATAACCATAAAGCAGGAACCGATGGAAATTTCATTCATTTTTTGCTTTCCATCTTGTGCTAACTCAAGTTATGGTAACAAGTTTTATTTGTACAAACTGTATGATTACCATAATCATTACAGCACAAACCACCATTCATTCCCTTTCTTTTAAGCATTCACCATTCACTAAAATAGGATGCCAAAAACTTAATCCCAAACTAATGGGATAGTTGCATGAGCAAATAATGTGCCTAATTGTAAAAAATAATATGATTTCATTCTTATATTATATTTTTGATTTAACTGGAACATGCAACGATTAGGGCGCTACAACTTTAAGGATCTTATGTGTGAATCAAATTTAAATTCTATTGCTTGCGCCTTGTTCGTACTTAGTATACATATTGGGAGTCTAGGAGAGACAACTATTCACATATGAGAACATACAACATATATTTTTCAACTTCGATTATCTCAATGATGTTGAGCTATACATACATCATCAAACGGCAATGGAATGGACACACAAATACATGATACAAGAAGATATTACTGATAGTTTAGTACACAATACACATGACAAATTTATAGTAAATCTAGCGGGTACCCAGCCACCCAAGTCCAAGAACTTAAATGTATAGAATGCTTGGTGATCAAACTAATCCTACCTGTTGGTATAGGTGCCTGTTGTGGAACAGGAGATAAATTCCTCAATGTAGCAACTCCACCCTGAGGATTTGGTGGCATATGCGACTTTCCAGGCGACTTTACCAATTTTGACCTAAGTGCATAACGCCTATTTTGAAACCAATTCCAAACCTTCAACAAGAATCAAAAGGTCAAAAGTGATCACAAATTTCCTTTAAAAAAAATACAATGATCACTATAGTAAATAACACAGAATTAATTTTGATACCTGCTTCATTTGTACGCTGGTTTTTCCCGATCGCTCCGGTGAGTTGCTGCACTCAATAAGGTGACAATCAGATAAAGCTAAAACGGGAATTGACAAAAAAAAATCATTTGAAACACATGGAAAACCTGAATTTTTCAGCAAGAGACATAAGAAACTCCCTGGCAGGCACTTGACCAGCATGTTCTCGTAAAATAGATTCCATTTGTGCAACCTTAAAAAAGAAAATACATATCCATATACGTCAGTTCAGCTTTCCCCCTAGCACACCTCAAATTGACAATGTCAACAATTGAAACACTATGCTAGCTACCAGACAAAGTTCATATATCATACTAGAACATCTTAGATGACTGTCCGACAAATTCAACTAGTACAAACATAGCCTCAAACAGGATTGTGAAATCCAAATACATCTGTAACATTAACCGATGACGTAAAGGATAAAACTTGAATTACAAAGAACTACAAATTGTTAATATTATTAAATCGAAACAAACAAGATTTCACCTAATTATGTTTTATGCAACGAAAATAGTACAGTATTACTGAATAAACAATAAGAACCTTGATATCATTGAAATAAAATAGATTGGACAAAGTATAATGAACTTAATCCACGAAACAGCATCAAAATTTAATTTGTACAGGAAGTTATGATCAAACTCAGAACAATTGTTGATGATGCATCCTCCTTTTAAATGACAAAATCAAGAACTCCAAAAAATAATGTACGCGACAACTCAACTTAATTCACCAATAATCAAAACAAAAAATAGAAAAATAACAAAAAATTCAAACAATGATATAGACATAGAAGTTAGAACCCACATTTTCAGAGAATAAGAAGAAATCATTGAACATCTCTTCATTGATTGAACCCAAATAATCAAATTCTATAAAATTCAAAATAAAAAGAGAGATAAAATTTACCTCAGTCGGGTGAAAACGGAAAGAAGGGGCTCCATGGGTAGGATGTCGACCCATTACTATCTGCTTGATTAGCGAAACCCTTCAATTCGAATGCAGGTTCTAAATCACTAAAAGGAATAATTAGGGTTAAACTTCGGAAAAAATTGGTTCGATTTTAGGGATTTGCCGATTTTGTAACCGTAATTCATTTGTAATGGACTAATGGTATTGGTGACGGATTCCAGAAAAAAAAATAAATAAATAAATTACGTGCTGACTGGATTGGGTAATGGGATATCCACGTGGTAATTAATAATTATAGTTTTTTAAAATTTACGCGGTAATCTTGAGTTTACCAAATTTATCACCCGTGACTTTTTTATCCAAAAAAATGTTTGAAAATATTAGTATAGTAAGACTAATGTGTCCTGTACGCCTATTTAACTCCATTATTATCATATCTCATTGCATCGAAAACTTAAATTTTCGCCAAAATATAAACCCTAACTTGCCCATTGTGCTTGAAATGATTTTTTTTATATTTCTAGGGTTTGAATTTTTAGGAAAAAAATGTGATTTACAGGAAGGATAGAAAAGTTAAAGAGTTTACATTTTGATGGAAATATAAGTTTCTGATGCAATGAGGTTTGGTAAAAAGGTTATAAACGTACATGAAACATTATCTTACTAAACAATATTTTCGAACGATTTTTGGGTAAAAGGTCAAGGCGGATAAATTGGATAAATCTCGGTGTTAACACATGGATTTTTTAAGAACGTTGATTACACATGGAAAAACCCAATACCTAAGGGTTAGCACGTGGAATTTCTCCAAAAAGTCCATTGCTTAAGATGTTTTCTTATTTAACTCGCACATTTGCTAATGTTCTTACCGTTTAAAAATATTCTATTAAAAATTTGATTGAGATTTTTAAGGCATATGTAGATGATAAAATATATTCATGTGAGATTTAGTTAGATTCTTCTTAATGTGTAATTTTCTATTATAGTTTTTTGTGATGCGTATTTAGAGATATTAAGGTTTAAAATTCACTTTGAAAACTGTGCAAAGAGTAAAAAAAAAATAACAAAAAAATGGAGGTCACTACAATATATGAATTACAATATTTGGACATAATTAACATATTTATCATTATTTTAATATTTTATATTTTTATTTGTGTTTTATTTAACATTTTTACATTTATATTGCTTTCGTATTTATCACTAACTTTATTGAAATATTTTTTTTATAGTTGTGGTTCCCATATACTTAAACTAATTTTATTTTAATAATTTTTAATGTTAATCCACTCTTATTCTTTCATTAAATTTACTCCCTCCGTTTATTTATGTTCTTTCACATTACTATAACGGGTAGTTTTAAAAGTTCGTCCACTTTAGAATACTTTTTATTTTTTGAAAGTTTTCATCTCACTTTTACACCTTAAAACCCCACTTTTCTTACTTCACACTACTATTTAATTATTTATTTTTCTCTCATAATTCCAATACAATCATTACTTCACACTACTATTTAATTATTTTTTTCTCTCATAATTCCAATACAATCATTACATCCACTACCACCAAAGATTATAATTTCTTTCTTAATATTTGTGAAAAATCCAAAGTGGAAGATCAAAAAGGAACAGAGAGAGTATTATTCAATAAAATAATACATCCACTTGATCCAAAAAATACATCCACTATCTTAAATATTTTAATTTTTTTAACATAAAAAAAAATATATTTTAATTTTAGAATTTCCTTGGATATTCATTTGTAGGAACAACTTAAAGGAAACGGATATAGATTATTACTCCCTCCGATTCACTTGTATTGTCCCATTTTCTTATTTGGCAAATTCATATCAATTGACCCATTTCCTTTTTTGTCTATATTTTTTTTACCTAAATACCCCCACTTTTCCAATTCCCAATACCCAACTACCACCTTTACAATTAATTTAATCAATTAAAATACCACATCATTCCACTCTTAAAAACCGGGCCCAACCAAATGGGACAACACAAGTGAATTGGAGGGAGTATACAATAATACAAGAATCACAAAACCAAAATAATCACACCTGTTAAAAATCAACTCAACTATCATCATCATACAATATACTAATTCATAAACATGTTTGCCATGTGTCACTATTACAAGTATGTTGTGCCAAGTGTCTCATTTACATTGCAATTTTTAATAAAATGCAAAATACCAATGAAGAGTTTTATTTAAAGTGTTTGTAAGTGTAATATAACAAAATGGTAATATTAATATATGAATATTAATCTAACCCCCAAATTCATGTAAGATTAACTAATATAAGGTAATTTTTTTTAACCCCTCCCTTCATATTCTCAAATGCAATACTACAAAGTGTGAGTTTACTAGAGAAGGTGACAAGTTTGAGAAATGAAGTTAAGAGCAATACATTAGTAGTAGTTTATGCATTCTTATCTTATCATATCTTATCTAATCTAACTTCTCAACAAAAGAAACATCAAAAATACTCATAGTATGTAATATACAAACAAAACACACATTTAACAACATTATATGGTACAATTGAAGATTTTTTAATCACTACTACTATCGATTGTTATCAAGAACATACGAGTTTACCAATTTCAGTATACCACCATCATTATCATTATCTTACACAGTGTATTTTGTTCATAGAAACTATGATTAGTGTATAGGGAGGGATGAAAAGCGGCATCTCATAGCCTTATAAAGGAGAGTGCGGACAAAGAGTCATTCAGCAATTTTTATATACCATTCCGAGATTTAGTTCTAACATCCAATTTAAGAATGAATATCTAATCATAATATCTTTTAAGTATATCACTATGATAATATCATAAGAACTTTATGTATTGTGATTACATTTGGTATTAAATTGCTAATGCTTAAGCTTTAATTGACAATTATCATGCATATCCAAGAAGTGGTAAAAGGTTCTACATGAGAACTTTGCTAAATTTTGTCATATGTCCTACATGTTATGAACCCATCATCATAAATATACTAATTCACAAACTTTTGTGCCATTTGTCACTTCATACTTCATTTGTGCCAATTGTCACTTCACAAATGAATTCAATATATATATTTATAAAAATTTTGGTATTTATCCCAATTAAATTAAAACATTTCAACTCCTCCATTAAATCAAACAACAATAATCCCTCTCCTAATTGAACATAATAATATCTAAATTAATTATTATTAATTAATAATAAAAACAAATCATTAAAAAATAAGACTTTTCAATTATCTCTGTTAATTCAAAAAAAAAAAAAAAAATTATCTCTGTTGTTTAGAAAAGAAGATTGGATGGAATATTTGATACGCCTAAAAATATACACTCATTACTTGATAATATTCAATATCACTTAAAAATTTTGGTCAAATTACAAAGCATTATTTATTTGTTGATGCAAAAATGAGTTTACTATTATTTATTTGTTGATGCAAAAATTAAACGGAATCCGTGCATAGCACGGGTATAATACTAGTACATATACTAATTCACAAACATTTGTGCCAAGTGTCACAACACAAATTCATTTTAAAAGCTCTTTGCCAAGTGTCTTTTTAATAGTATTGAATAGTTGTTTTAGAATTCATCTCTTCGTTTTTCCTAATGCAATCTAACTGTTACTGAAGAGTTTTAATTAAAGTGGTTTTAATTGCAATAGCCTAATAGAATATAACTCATATATTGATGTAAGGTTAATTAATGGTAGGAAAAATTTTTTAACCACATTCCCTAAGGCCTAATGTAATGCAATATAAATAGAGAGTTTACAAAAGAAGATTAATATAGTTAAAGTAGTATACATTGAGATTAACTCGAGCAATCTAATTTTAACTTATAAATTCATAACAAAAGAGTCGTCATATATAGTATGATTGCAGATTTTTCAACTTCTACTACTTTTAATGGTCAAAAACATATGTGCACTAATTTACTTATTTCTTTCCAAGATGTAATTCTAGCCTTCAATTTAAGAGGTAATATCCAATCATACTACTATTCAACTATATATCAATATGCATGATAGCATCATTATAACTTTAATCAAGTATTTTTTTTTTGAAAGTTAAATAAGTATTACTTCTATTATGTATTATGATTACATTTAGTATAAATTTGCTAATGCTTAATAAATAATTATCATGCATTATCATGCAATGGTGAAAGATTCTATACGAGGAATTTGCTGAATTTTGTAAAAGGTCCTACATATTAGTAACCAAAACAATTTCAAAAAAACAAAAGTTGCATTGCACAGGTATAATACAAGATACTAGCTAATTGAGAAACAATTTTACCATTTGACACTTCCTTAATCATTTGTGTCAAATGTCATTTTATGAATATCTTTCAAAAAAAAGTTAAACAATAAAAAAAAGTTAAACAATAAAAAATTTATGAATATCTAAATTAATTATTGTTAATTAATAATAAAAATAAATCAATAAAAGTTTAGATCCTTCAATTATCTTTAGGTTGTTTAGAAAAGGAGATTGGATGGAATCTTTCATTTCATATTCTCAATTAATTCTCCTAATTGAACATAAAAATATCTAAATTAATTATTATTAATTAATAATAAAAATAAATCAATAAAAAATTAGACCTTTTAATTATCTCCAGGTTGTTTAAAAAAGGAGATTGGATGAAATATACTATAAATATACAGTCATTACTTGATAATATTTGATATCACTTAAAAATTTTGGTCAAATTATAAAACATTATTTATTTGTTGATGCAAAAATGAGTTTACCATTTAAAAAACTTTCCGAAATTAAAGAATCAAAGGGTTTATTCGAAATTAAGGCTAAAGGCATATATACATGGAAATCAATGAAAGATATGGGTAAGGGTAAAGATAAAGATACTGCATTACACACGGTCTTGATGGATGATGAGGTAAATTATTTTGTTAATCTGCAATAAACTGTTTTGATTCTTACATCAATTCTAATTTAATTTCGCATGAACGGTAAACATGATCAACTTTGTAAGTAATTCAATAAATGAAAATATTAAACTAATTTCACACCTCTAATTTTAATCATAACACAAAATATTACTACTAACATTAAAAAAAATTAACGCAATCCGTGCATAGCATGGGTATAATACTAGTATAATATGTAAAAAACAAAAGTGAACATAATCCTAGTTTATTCTTAATTGTTTGACTTATTAAAAATGTTTTAAAATGGTTATAAATACTATGGAGTTTATTGTAACAAAATCAACTTCACCTTACTTATTCTCGTCTTGAGTCTATTTAACTCAATCAAATCTTCATCTGGTTTTCGCCATTAGAGCACAGACACAGGTTCGGCAAAAACCCTTTTTCTCTCTCTCATTCTCTAGATTTCTTATTCTATTGTTTTGTCTTTTAATTTGATTATAATCGGTTAGGGTTAATTGAAACCAATTTCTTCTCTAAATTTCTTATTCTATGGTTTTGTCTTTAATTTGATTCTAATCGGTTAATTGAAACCAATTTCTTTTAAAAACAACAAAATCAGTTAAGATTTTCAATGTTTTATAATCTGATTGAAGATGCCCTCTGTATAACCTAGAAATTGAAACTTTTGAAGATATTTTTGAAGAAGAAGTACTCTTTGCCTTTTTGTCACATTAACATATTGTTTTAGTATAGTTTATGATTGTATCATTCGAATTTTTTTAGGTTAGATGTAAATTTTTTTAGTCACTTAAATCGGAGTATTTTTTAATTATTGACATCACTTTTTTTTTTTTTTTTTTTTTTTTTTTTTTTTTTTCTTTCTGGTTTTGCCCCTAATTTAGGTGAAGTTATGGGACCAAGAGTTGATGATTCAGATAACAATGAAAACAATAAAGTCACAACCTCAAGCAGCCTGACAACTGATCATCCTATGAGGAGAAGAATATCCAACAAGAGAGTTGAATTGTTATTGACCAAACCTTCTTATACCCTTAAACTTAAAGGTGGTTCAGTGAATGTACATCGTGAACATCGTATCAGGTTGCGGAACTTTCTTCGTAAATTTGTGTTGCTGAATAATTGGGTGGATGCTAGTGGAGTACTTAGTGTATTGTTGAAAGCCACTTGTAGAGACAAATCACCTCGGAGCAATCGTTTTAAGTATTGGGTATGTTTTTAGTGACTTACAATTATAATTACATTTCTCTTGTTTTTTTTTTTTTTTTGCATATTTGTTTGATTTTAATTTGAATTTGATTGATTAGTGATGTCAATGTGTGCAATGTGCATAAACAAAAACAAAGTATTGTGTTAGAAATTGTGCCCATCAAGGTTTATCTTTGAATTTACCTATTGAGGTTTATAAATATTTGGATTCAAATTGGGTTTTATGATATGTAATTTACCCACAACGGTTGGAATTCAATTAGTAATTCATAAATTGGATGTGACTGATTATATTATATTATGTGATTTTCGATTGTTGATGATTGCAAACAAAGCTTGGCATGTAGGGGAAGTTTATTTGTGGTCATGTTATTAAACCTGATTAGGTGTTCAGATTTTCCTCGTTTCACTTTCCACAAATCCTTTTCACCTGAAGATTTATGCTACTTGTCTTCCATTTCAATGCCGAGATTCCCCCGATTTTGGTCCACAATTGCATTCATGGTATATACTTCAATTACTTGTATGTCTTTTCATTGTGTTTTTCGATTATTTTTCACTTTTCATTCATCATCATCATACCCAGTGTTTCCGCACATAGATACTCTATGGTCAGGGTCCGGGGAAGGAAGGTCGACGGCGTCTCATACCCAGAAGGAGAGGGCGGTCATAAGAGTCCTTCGGCTCTAAAATAGTCCTCAAGGATAGGACCTGCAAGTATCTGAGTACTATGTGCATTTTTTTGTTTCGTAAAATTGAGTTTTTTGATCAAAGATTAAATCTTTAAGTGGAAACTTGGTGACAAGGCTTTCATGATGGTAAAGTGTGATTGGTGATACTTCTGAAAAAATTGATTTTGTATTTTTGTTTGTGATGTTCCCCCTTTTTAAAGTTGATTATAGTATGCATGTGATTTTCGATTGATTGATTGATGAATGAAACCCTTCTAGATATTATGATTTTCGAGTTATCAAAAAAATATGTTATCAAATCACGAAATTAGGGAACTAAATCACATCCAGGACAAAACAAATGTGAATTAAACAACATAATAAGATGAATTGAAAACAAATATTCCCTCTGTTTCATTTTAATTGTTCATTTTTAACCAAAAAACTTCTGCATAGACATTTCCAAGTGAACAATAAAAAATAAACAATGGCGCATATATAAAGAGTTGAAAAATATACCAGTATCATGGCCAACTAAGCAAATGAATTCTAATCATAACATTTAACTATAATTCCATTAATATAATACAAACTATGAAGAAAATTTATGAGCAAACTTCTTGGTAATAGCTCAAAATAATATTGCAAATCTGCAACTCCAAAATCCTCTTTTAAGAAATTTTTTTAAAAAAATTAAACAAGAGAAATTTTAGTTAGTGGGATTTGAACACTAGCCCATTGCATGATATTATGCATTTTCAACCAACTCTACCAACATTATTGATTGTCTTCCATAAAATGATTTTTATAATTAAGTGATGTCAATGGACAACAATGACATCATAGTAGCTCTGCCCTGTTCTTCATGTTCTGAAATATTTTTTATTTTTCAATATACGGAATCTGAACTGTTTTTTTAATGTCTCATCTTATATGTTTATCTGGAGAGATTTTGTAACAAGTTGAAAAAATCAGCCATAGATCATTAATCTTTAAAAGAATAAAAAACCAGATTTGGATGATAAAGCTGCTGGTGATGGAAGATGCTATGACTAAGATAGTAATTATGATATTAAGAGTAACTCGGGGAATAAGATAGCTTTAAGTGGTAATTTTCTTATAAATAAGAGGAATTAGAGGCTCATTAGGAGGTTGAATATGGTTAAACACTTAATGGATGGGTTTTACTCATTTTAGGACATCTCAAGCTTCTTGAATTGCTTGAATTTATCTTTTACCTTGTAATAATTTTAAATCATCAATTTTATAGTATATTTTCTCATTTGTCATTTTCAATTTCAATCATTATTTTATTGTTTTAGTCCAATTTATCAGTTCATAACAGAAGATCATTCAAGCTGTTTGAGTTCCTTGACAATCTATTCACCAATCAATAGCTCTAGCATATTTTTATTACTTGGTAGTACAATTTCTTATGAAATCCTCTCATATTTGTTTTCTTTTCCATTTGTTTATGTTAAAATATCTATCCTTGTGTCTCTTAGTAGTCATCACTATACTGGTCCAAATTAGTTAGAGGTTAGGCAACATAGATTTCAGCTTCCAATCCTCAATACAAAAGGATCTCATAACCCTCTTTAGCCATATCTTCAATTGTAAAAGGTGTAATTTCATATTGTCATGTCTTTTGATTATATAGTTGTTCACTTCTAGCATAAATTGCACCGTCTCTTACAAGATTTGATATTCGGCTGTGGGCTGTTGCAGGTTGCAATGGAGCTTCTTCGACATATGGACAATGGTTCAAACAGGTACTCATCTAAGATTTGGCACATGTATGATACTTGGAAAGAAAAGATAAAGTCTCACAAGAGCTGGACAGTGAAGGTAAGCTATTATAAATAACATGATGTGAAGAGTGAAAGAGGTACATATAACCATTTTTAATCTCGTGAAACATTTATGTATAAGTGATACCGGTGTAAGAAAGAATAAAGAATGACAGTGGCACCGGTTGTTTGGAAATAATTACAAATCAAAACACAAAAAAGTACTTCCCGAGTTTTGCTTCATTTTCAACAAGGAAACTTAGATTTATTAAAGCTGAAAATGTTAGTTCGATATAGTACTTGAGGATTTAAATATCACTGCCTTTAGTGACTTGTAGATGGCCAAGATGGCTATGTTTTAATGTCAATTGTCTGTTTGGGTTCCTCCCATATCCTACTAGTTGTTTTGTAGACATTTTATCTTATATGTGTTCCAATTATATTTAAAAGGCATATTATTATGAGGTATACATAATACAGGTTGGTTGCAAAATTATTTTGTTGTCTTAATAACAGAGTTAAAATTGTTTTGCATATTTCTCACATTTCAACAAATGGTGGTTTGACAGGATAGGTCAATAATTTTGGAGTTTATTTTCTCATGCCTTGCACGAAATGATCATGATCTAGCCCTAAGTAGCTTGCACAGGTACAATTTCATTCTTTTTGATGTTATAGTTGTATAGGAGTTCAACTATATAGATGCATTACATTGTAACTTCTTATGCAGATAGTTGGGTTGAGCCATGTTTTAGGTTGAATATTATTTTTGCCGTAGGTTTAAGATTTTCTTCTTGCCTTTACATACAACCGCCACAATTTGTTATTGGAATTCTCATTAGAGTTTGTGACGTCAAACTGAAAGTGTTTCAATTAAAGTAGGATCTTTGCCCGATTACATAAACTCAAGGGTTCCACTCTGATTGAAGCTCTTCACTCCTCAATATCTCAAATCAAGCGGGGTTACAGTAGACACTAATATCTAAAAGGAGCATGCTTTGGTCACATTTGGGTTATGACTTATGAGGGTGTTTTGGGTATTTTAGTATAAGAGTTATATTAGGAAAGCTTTACTAGCGAGGTTACAGTAGACACTGAAAATGTCAAGTGTTGGGGAACGAAATTCATGAACAAAAGGTGGTTGTTTTTAAACTACAACTTAGGTTAGTGGATAATATTTTAGCCCAAAAAATTCCAGTGGATTGTGTCAAGAAGGAAATGTGGGTAAGTGAGAAGAAGGGTTGAAAAGGTCAAAATTGGATCCATACCCCTACAGAGTAATTCTCAGAAAAATAGGTTGGGGTACGGAGGTAACTGTATGAGTGATGACCTCATTGATGATTTTACTATCCACTTGCGGAGCTTTCATTTTCTTTTCCTGGCCTAGTAAACCACAACTTCGCCCTTTCCTTTTGAAAAAGCATTTCATTGGTTATGAAATTCTAAGCATAAAACTGAACCTGGAATTTTTCCTTATCTTACCTCACTCTTTTTTTTTATTTTTTTATTTTTTAAGCCTAAATCTTTTCAACCTAAACTTTTACACTAAACCCTTTGTGTTACGCCGTGAGTGATTTTCTATCCACGTTGAGGGCAAGGCCAAGGTGGAACATCTAGTGGTCAGGCATGTCATAGATGGGTCAGTGCTTATATTGGGTATTTTAATGAGTTAGGTTATTACCAATCTAAAACTTGATTGCAATTACGTTTGAAAATAATTATAAATAGTAGATTCTCTGCCGTTTTTCTTTATTTTTCTTTATTATGTTGAGCCCTGAACTTGTATGAGTTAATTTTTTCTCCAAAGTTAATTTGATTTTTTTTTGTTATAAGAGATATATATGAAAGCTAGAAGCCTTTTTACCTTTTTGGTGCTATATCTTAGATATGGAAATGGTGATGTTTGTCCATTGTGATGGTTTTGGTTTTAGGAATTTTTGGAAGATCATTTAAAAGGTTTAGATGATTGCTATAACTGTCTTTAGCCTTATGTAGTTGGTTCATGTTTATCATTCATTTCTTTAATGGTTTGCTGACATGTACTATTGTGTTGGTAGTGTTAAGCAGGAAGATGAATCCTCAGGAGACCCAAAGTCTAATCTGGTGATTGGTTTGGCCCATTATGAGTTATGGATTTCTAATCTACCAAAAGAGATGAAGCAGGAAAACTCTAAAGAGCCTTGCATGCAAATAAAGTCTGAGACAATGCTAAACAACTCCTATGAGGAAAGAGAAAATGTGAAGGGAGAGGATGCTGCGAGTATCTTTGAGACCTTTTCAAACTTGCACTATCATTCAGAGACATCTGTCATGAATGACAACAAGAATAACTTGAACGTCAATCAAAGGCTTGATGTTGAAGTATTTGAGGCCAAGTCAATTGAGCATGAACAAGAGTGCCAGTTGCAGGATTCTCTTGTGATTTCGCCTGAAACGAGCAATGATGGCTCAAGGTCTAATGATTTCCAAATTCAATTTTCGTCTGCCTATAATTTGCAGGGTGAGTTTTATTCTGGTTGCCCTATTTTTTGTTCCTTAGCTATAAACTCTTTGTTTTCGTTTTAATTATCATCATTGCTTCTTGTTGAAGTTGAAACATTTTTTTTTTAGCTTCAATTGTTCTATCCACAATTGCTATTAGGGTCTAGAGTAATATTTTTTTGGCTCTTCCTAGATCATGGTTTTCAATTGTGTTGACTTGACAGTGTCATTATGGCCAGGTAAGCATGGGAGCTTGGTCTCTATTCTATATATACGCTTAATTCTATCGTTACATGTTCAGTAGCTGTTTTTTTGTCATCTTCAATGCTTTCTTACCATGGATGCTTTCTAGTACTTATTGCACGGACTGAACTTGGTATATATAGATTATATTCAGTTATTTGATTTGACAACACCATGCTTGTGCAATCCAAATAAAGATTGTGCTGAATAAGCAAGCATCCTTGCAAGATGACATCATTTAAACTTTTGGTGAGGATGGGAATTATTATTTTTAGGGTAGTGGCGACAGGGATGATTTCTTTGTTTTTGTTTTGTTTGTGGGATGAAGAGGTAAGGATGCGTCACATAGATTTTAGGGTTAGGATGTGTGCTTTCTTGTTTCTTGTATATTCAACATTTTCAAGTACCCAATTATGTTATAGAAAAGCAAATGTTCAATTAAAGGGTGAATGCTTAGGGTCTCCTTGGTATCACACCCGTTTCTGCTTTTGTTTTAAAGTTGTTAAAATTAGTTTTATATCGTTGTGTAATGAACTAAAAAATAACCATACTTTTAACAATTCATTTCCGAAAACTAACTTGGTGTTATGCTAATACGATCTATTATAGAAGCTATATATATGATATAAGAACAAATGGAGTTTATTAGGTACATAAAAGGATTTTCACATGATTTTCATTCATCTAAAGAAGACTTATAACTAAGTACTAGCGAAATATTTTGGTGGATCATGGAAAAGAAGGGCATGTATTGTAAGTATATCAATATAGTTAAAGATATGTATGTCTGTGGTGGTGAAGTACTCCAAAGGTTGGAAAGTTGGAGGACCACTAAAGATATTCTAATCATGATTCATGATTGGTCAGTTTTACGCTCAGCTTTTTTCACAATGGTCTTGGATGAAATGACAAATAGATGAAAGAGTAATATCTATCCAAAGAGAAGTTTAATAGTTACACTAATGAATGATATTTTGGTAACGAAATTAGAGATGATGTTGGCATTAGAAAAAAAGGGTTTAAGATTATGTCAAATTAAGACAAATCGTATAGAATGCTGTTTTGGCACGGATAGTGGAGGTGTTTTGGAGTTCTTTAAAAAGGAGCTTTTTCAACGTGAGTGTTTTAAGTATATTTTGAGATACTTATTAAGATGTTAAGCAAAGAATTTAGTGCGGGTGGCTTGTATGGAGAGTTGTGATTGGAATATTATGCGGCTGAGATGTTTTAGTAAAGTTAATATGGAAATTATGTCGAAGGCCATTAGACCTACATTAGGCTGAAATGGGTGTAGTTGAGATGTGCATGTTAAGATGGATGAGTCCTGAGTGGATATACATAAAGGATTTAATACAAATTGAAGTCATGATGAGTGGATTTCTGGATATACATAAAGGATATAATTCACGTTGATTTGTTTTGGTTCATGGGTTGACTCCATATGTTTGGATTTGAACTTTTGCATTGTTAGATACTTATATAGATTATGTTTACTTAGAAAACTTATAACAAAAAACGCGACACTTTGTTTTCCGGTTATTTTGGAAACTATAAACTTCAATATGGAAGCGAAAAAAAGTTGTTTCCACTTTTCTGTCCTCAGTTTCCATTTAAAAATTGTTAGTCCATGAATGATTATTTTTAGGTTCATAACACAATTGATGCTATGTGTCTTTCAAACTCTTAATAACTGATAACTAGTAGTGATACTAAATGAGCTTTTTATCTTACTTTCTGTAACCCCGGATCTTGATTATAGTTTCCTGTATCGTTTATAATAAAACTAAGAGGAACCAAATGATTTTCCCCCTAGATTTTTATTTTTTCCATATTTTTCGCAGAAGTGTGGCTTTTTAGTTGGAATTTAGTCAATTTACCATAGAACATACTTGATAAAACATATGTGTTTTCTCTTTCATTTGTTTTGCTAAACAGGCGTGCAATCATTTTTGCCCTTAAGGGTGTCTTCTTCGAAGAATATAATGGACATTCTCTCTTCTCTTAGACAAAGTTCTAGTGATCATTACAAGGAAGCTTTGAAGTTTTTAAAAATTGCTCTTGAATCTCCGCCTCCAATCTCAGAAGCAGCACTACTTCCTTTGATACAGGTACTTTGTATCCCGTCTTTAGATATTCTTGAACCTGTAATTTCATGTAGTTTGAAGTTATCTTTCTATGTTGGAGCTGTCTTTACTGCATTTGAGTTTCCCTTGAAGTGAAGCTGTCTTTACTACATTTGTATCCCGGCTTTGACATTGTTGTTTGTACTTGAGGTCCCTCTGCTTTCAAGAAACTCCATGCTGAAAGTTAAGGGAAGGCATACAAAGTACGCAGAAGTGACCGGACCCTTCTTTTTCCCTGAAGTTGAAATCATGGGTTTCCATCATGCATACTGCTATATTCATTTGGCATTCATGAATTTTGGTTTGGAGACCTCACACTTAATATGTGCTTCTATGTAGGCATCCATGTAAAATTGATGTTGAAGAGTTTGATTTTCTTTATTATTATAGTAGTGTGAATGTGTGATTGTGGGATGAAACCTTGATGTTCACCATGAAATTCATCAGTTGCACTTCACTTATTTATTATCATTTTTGTGCCAAGCTCCCACTTGATTTGATGTCCAATCAAGCCAAGTTTAGTCACAACGTTTGTTTACTCGCCCCTCTTTAGCACAATGATATCTATTTTAAAATGAAAATTATAAAGCATTTTTTTCTTTTGAATATTGAAGTTTCAACATTATAAGTGCAAATCTTACGCTGTTATTTATAATTTTGTATGCTTATGATCAAGGAAATAAATGTATATTTGAACCCCAAGAAATGAGCTTTTAAAATGTTCAAGCTTAGCATGTCATTAAATTTTCAAATAACAATAACGCTAACTGAGCGTTAGAATGACTATCACTTGATCTTTAGCTACCCTGTAGTTTAGCACAGGTGTAT
This sequence comes from Amaranthus palmeri, assembly GCA_019776075.1. NCBI lineage: Eukaryota > Viridiplantae > Streptophyta > Magnoliopsida > Caryophyllales > Amaranthaceae > Amaranthus > Amaranthus palmeri. The sequence continues at coordinate 508,887 of JAAKBH010000036.1, read as the reverse complement.
GAACTTCTATTTAATTTACCATAACATAAATTCATATTTTGCCATTGAAAAATGTTGGTGTGGCTTCCTTATTTCTTTTCTCTACTTTTGCAAAATGCCAATACTCCAATATTTAACTTATAATGTGTTATGAGCATTTGATATGGTGGTTCAGTATGCTCATTGATTGCTATTGTTTTTTATTTGGTTCTTTTTGGCAGCTGCTGCTGCTTGGTGGCGGTGCTAGTGAAGCTGTTGATGTTCTTGAGCAATTTTGCAATGATTCAAGCTCAGTGCTTTCTTCTAAGTAATGATCCTGCCTCTTGTATGTTGATATATATGACACAAAATAATGTGAATTACTACAAAATGGCAATGTTGGTAGAAACAAAAATAATAAATTTGGAATTTCGTATGTTTATTTTAGACCTTAGAATTACCAAAATGTTCTTGGGGTCTGAGAGAGTGAGATTATGGTTGCAGTAATTAGTTTCTTGAGAGCATATGTTTATTTTTTTGTTACTTTCATATTTCGTTATGGGGACCTGAAAATGCATAACATTTTACCATGTTTGAACTTCTGAATTGTGTCAACCCTTTTTTTAAGCATTTTGGGAAGTTGAAAGCTTTATCAGCCTAATTTCTACTTAGACTGTATCAAATACATTTTTTTAGTGTTTCTATGGTGCTTCAGAAGTTTGGACTTCAGCTTGCTTGTACTAAGATTCTGGAATGATTATTCAATTACTCAAAAATTGGTTATGTATTGCTTTCTAATCATAATCTCTTGGTTAAGTTACTCATGTATATAGTAGGAATAGTGAAAGATAATTACATGAATATTCACCCACCTGCATTTTTGTTTGATAGGAACTATCAATGAAATTGTCATTCAGGACTTGTGAATTGTGATTGTGACACTTAATTCCTTTCAGCTATTGTGTGTTCTGTCATAGCTGACCGGCCTGACCCAATAATTTGGGATTAAGACTTTGGCATTGTTGTGAGCTCTGTCATAAAGTTATATTTTGAATTAAAATTTGAGTTAAATGTTTTATTAAACAGTTTACGCGGAAGCATCAAGCATCTGAAGTCAATTCTCTGAAAATGTCAAATTCGTCAGGGTATGAATTTTGTAACGTATTGTTTTTGCTTTATTTGGCAGATTGAAGGCGTATATTTGGGAATCCTTTGATCCAAACAATTACAATAAGCTATCCTTATGTTTTGAGGATGTATTGAAGAAGGATCCTACATGTAAGCAGTCACTTGCAAAGCTCTTGGAGTTGCATCACAAAGGTGTGGAATTTTTGGAACCTGATTCTCCTTGTTTTCTTACCTTTGTTTGATGCAAACAATTACAATAAGTTATCCTTACGTTTAACCGTCTTGTTTTAACCTCGCGCTTTTTCTTTACAAAAGTTTTTTAAACGAGAAATGTCTAATAAAGTTTTGATGTTAACTCTTCTGTACTATGAACATAAACGCGGCTGTCGTTGCTTTTATTGTATATATCTGGAAACTTTATCACTACATCATCATTTTTACTTGTTTCAGGAGTATATGAAACTGAACGTTTAGTGGAGATGATTGCTCTTCACTTGGAAGCGATTCATGGAGATCACACTTTATGGAGGGAATTTGCTTTGTGTTTGCTTAAACTTACCGAATGTGAAGAAGACAGAATTTCTATGTGTGTGGATGAGGAACAAGTTAAGCGTGGACATATGCATTCTATGCGTTACTCTAGGACTCCCATCTCATTTGTGGAGGGATTATCAGGAAAGACGTGGAAATTCCGCTGCAAATGGTGGTTGGATCGTCATTTTAATAAGCAGACACTGGAATCAGAAATGGCAGCAGGTAACTCTGATTTACCTTAGCGATCAGCGACATTTTTTGTCGCAAAAAAGTAATTATTTTGTCGTTAGGTAGTTTCTGTGCAAACGAGTCTGTTGTGAATTTCTTATTTATGTGCACTTCTTATTTGAGTGATGTTGCATTTGCTACCAAGGGTTAATTGAAAGCGACCTTTGTTATAATCGGCAAGGGTAAGATTGCATACTTCATACCCCCAATTCCGGCAATGAGCCTGTTATGCTGTGCTATTATTGGTTTTCATTTCTTTGAGTATAGCGAGCTGCGAGTGTATTCTGATATCAAATTACTTTAGAGCAAATCTCATGTGAGGCAACCGCATACGTGCGGCTACTCACAGATCCAGCCTATAATTTTGGAGTTGCCTTTTTAAAGCTTGAATTGGACATTTTAGACCCTGAAATAAGCATTTTATGTTTTGGATTTGACGAACTTTGAACCATTGGAATAAAGATTCAATTTCTTGAAATGAATATTTTACAGTGGTAGTAGGCAAGTAAAAATAAAATTAAGGGTTAGAGTAGGGGGTTTTAAGAGTTAGAGTAAGGGGTTTAAGAGTTAGAATTGGCATTTTAAGTTGTGAAATATGTGTTTTAAGGATTGAAGTCGATAGCTAAAAAATTAAACCAAACCTCTGGAGAAGGAAGATTGAGGTTGGAGTAGGGGTTTTAATTGTTAGATTTGGCTTTTTAAGTATTGGAATGAGTGTTTTAAGGCTTGAATTTGGCAAGTATATAATTTTTTTGGGTTTCAAAATGAATTTGATGCTTTTGTTTGAGCAATAATCGAAAAACTTGGTTATTTTTTCCAGGTGACTCGAAGCTCATGTCGTACAAGGCAGCTTGTGCATCTCATCTTTACGGGAAGGAGTTGGAATATGTCGCAAGGGTTACTTCATATTTAAAAAAGCACGATACATTGCTATTGTCGTATTTGGAGAACCATAAGCAGATTACTGTCGGTTTTTTCTCGTATTTAGTCGAGAAAAGATCGTAACTTGGCGGCTGATATATGCAGGAAGTCGACAGATGATTTTGGTGAGCCACGGTTAACGAATGTAGCTGATGTGCTCGTCTAATTGTGTAAATACAAATTTTGATGTACATTTTGAGAAATTACATAATTTTATTTATTCATTTCTTTTCTTTTAATAAAAGAAATAAGTCATTGATTAGAAGCTACATGGCTCTATAAGTGCGGTATAATGTTTTTACTTTTTAAGTTAGTTGTTGGATTTCAGATAAATGTAGGATTAGAAGTAATATTTGAAAATTGAAATATGTGGAGTAAAATATAAATTAAATGTATTTATTAGTATTAAAGGACTATGTGGTTGTTTTAAAAAAGAAAATACAGCATGGAAATAGAAGTTATAAATTAGTATTTAATTTCTAATAGATTAACACTTATTTTTTGTCACTTTTACATTTTTATTTTTTTTGAAATATTTTTTGAAATGTTTTTATCACTTACTTATCTAATTTACATCTGCACATTTAACATTCTTTTTTAATATCATTCACGCGATTTGATAGAGAGTATAATGTAGTGGTACTAACGACTAAGTTTGATTTCTATTGTTTTCAAATTCACCTCAAGCCTAGTAACGAAAATTTGAAATAAATAAGATTATTTATCAAAAAAGCATACAATAAGATCATAATTAAAATTATTCCAAAACTAAGCGTGTAATCCGCAAATCTTAGGTTCGGGCTGTTCGAACAGACTGAAAAATTGAAACAAGCTGTTCGCTGTTACTAACAGTGAACAACATATTTTAGGTCAAAAAGTCAACAAAAGTCAACTCAATCGGCCGCAGTTAGTAAGAGCGGTCGATTACTTGGCTGATTTTTGTTGGCTCATCCTTTGTAAAGACCCGTTGTTTGACCATGTTTGACTTGTTCGCAGTTAATAAGTGCGAACAGACACTTGATTTTTTTTACCAGTTTATTATTGTTCGCACTTACTAAGTGCGAACAGCCCCAAACCTATACTCTGGGATATCTGACGCTTATATTTGAAATAATTTTTAATTATAATCTTATTTTATGCTTTTTTTTTTTATAAATAATCTTATTTATTTCAAATATTCCCTAGTAACAACAAACAAGCTTATCTTTGAATATTCTTATGCCCAAACTAGACGGCTAGACCTAGACCCAACAAAGGATTTGGGTTGTCTTTATCTATTCTCTATGTATCGTTTCAATTTTATCAGATATCTCCGAAGAGACTATTCTCTATGATTACTAAACATTAACATAACTTTCAATTATCGAATATTAACCATTGATTTTCCAATCAAATTTCTCATCTAATCATAAAATTCTCATTTCAAGCAACCTCATAAAGCTATAATTATCATTTCTTTTAACATACTCTTTCATTTTCATAATTTTGCTAATATTTCTGTTTTGTGCTAGAAAAATATCAACAAAAACTAAGAACATTAATTACATTGTATAATTTAAAAGAATTACATGTACGGTTAAATTTATAAACCTTGCAATTTTATGGAGCATATAATACGGACCACAAGTGGATGTAAGACGGGTGTAAAATGAGTTCATTCATGATCGATATACTTAGTTGACTATAATGGCTAGAAATGAGTTTAAATGCATATCCAAGGGGACAAACATAAGTACAAAAATATTTCCTCTCGTAAATAGTTGGTAGATAATGAGTATGAATATTTACGTAAGTATATGAGTATAAAAAAGGATTGGCATACAACATACCGACTTGCCCGCCCGTGCCCATTTTGCCATCCATAGTCTAGAAAACATAGAAGTATTAAGAAATACTCCCTCTGTCCATTTGAATTAGCAGCACTTATTTAACTCAAAAAGCTCTTATATTTTTTGGTCAAATGATGCTATTTCAGAGCGACAGATAGAGGTGTTCATTCGGGTCATCGGGTTGATTTCGGGTCAAGTGTTTCGAGTCGGTTCAAAACCGGGTTTTGTGTTCACATCGATTTTTACACAATTGTAGACCTATTTTCAGTCAGGTCAAATCGGGTTCGGTTATAAAGTCAGGTGTCTATCGGATCTGTTTTGAACATCTTTAGCGTCAGAGAGTACTTCTATTTTGAATGATCACGTGATGAGAGAGGGAATCCATTACAATTTCGAAGCAATTACACCCACCCCACGAATTGTCACAAGTTCCACCATTTTCCCACCACCTTTTTTCTTCCTTCACAAAGAAAAAAGGAAAACCCCAAACAAACCCTTCATATTCAAACTTCATATACTCCATTTTTGCTTCAAACTTCAGAAAATTCAAAGTAAAAGAGAAGAAAATCCTAAAATGGCGGCATACAGAGCTGAAGATGACTACGATTACCTGTTCAAAGTAGTATTGATTGGTGATTCTGGTGTCGGGAAATCTAACCTTCTTTCTCGTTTTACTCGCAATGAATTCAATCTTGAATCAAAGTCTACCATCGGGGTTGAATTTGCTACTCGTAGCATCCATGTTGATGATAAGATCGTCAAAGCTCAGATTTGGGATACTGCTGGTCAGGAAAGGTAATCGTTGACATTCTGTATGCTTGGTTACTTATAAAACTCAAATTTTGTGACAATTTTGTTGAATTGTTTTGACTTGTTGGACGGTTTTTGGTCAAATGTGCCCTTATTTTTGGTATTATGTATTGCTTGTTGACTATTTCCTATGGTTCATTACTTCATTTATTGTTTTTGGGTTGAAAATTGGAATTTATTGATAATTCAATCTCAAATCCCTGTTTTTGTTTGATACTATTGTTAGAATTGCGAATTCATGATTTCTTGACCTGCATGTTCCTTTTATTCAGTTTTTTTCATTTACTTTGATTTTGATACCGCTGAATGAGCGGAATACTCAGGTTGATTGGCATTGATGATTGAGCTTCGAACATAGATGTATATTATTCGTATTTGTTTGTCTATTTGTGATTGTGATTTGAAAATATGAAGGGTTTTGAACTGTAGGAGAGGGTTTTCATATCAGGGTTTGACCTGTCCTGTATTAGTTCTCTTGTTGTAGCAATTTTTATGATATGCGCAAAATCTGCATCTAATGGGGTTGTGATTTTATATAAAGGGTTTTGATATTGGTATGGAAATTGATCTTTAATTTCTAGATTGGAATGAGGATAAAATTTTCTGTGTTATTAGACTTTAATTTGTATGGAAATTGATCTTTGATCTTTGATTATATAAAGGGTTAATGAAAGTGAACTTCTATTGGTTGTGATTATGATTAATATATAAAAGATCATATCATAAGAGTTTTCCTCAACTTTTATTGAATGACCAACAAATCGCTTGATTACTAATTTAATTAATGTAATGTTTTCCTGCATTTTAATTAAGTGAATTAGTGAAATTATCAAGTCTACTTCACTATGTTATGAGCTTTAGTTGTTTTGTGTAAATTATTTCTTACAGTTGCACTTGTACATGCCTAGTTGGGGTACATGATACTCTCAAGTCTAAAATCTAAACCAGAAATGGAAATGGTACAACCTAAAGGATATTTGAGACCATTGTAAGGTATGAGACCTATCATTGATTTTATGGGCAAATGATGAGGGATTTATAGATCATATGGGGTCCTTTCACCTGTTAGACTAGTCTTTTGGGATGAACTTTCCCATTTGATCTGTAAATGCTTCCAAAGTTGACTTGGAGTGGTGGCCCTATTTCAGCCGATCATGACCAATGTGGCCACGAAGACTAATGAGGATGTTCGGCCGTGTGTATCAAATGTAGTGAATATGAGCCTATTCAAGGTATGCGATTTGTGCCACTTCGTATGAGGCTATGAGCAGTTGATGAGGGTTTTATAAATTAAATGGGTTTCCTCGCCCACAAATTATTATTTTGGAATGATCTCTATTTATGGATCAACTGGGTTTCCTCGCCACTAGTCTTTAAGTATGAGCCCTCATGTTTGATTTATAACAATGGTACCAAAGCTGACTCGGAGTGGTGGATTAGGTTAAGCGAGATGTGACCAATGTAGTTGTGACCGATAAGGAGTTAAGTACGGTGGGGTTCGAATGTTTTGAATTTGAGGTTGTTACACGGTATGAGAGTTGTCCCACATTGAGAGATTCGTAGACCCATTTATGCTCTTTTACTGGACTAGTCTTTTAAGATAAGCTCTCCTGTAAATCCACAACACATAGTTTTTTCATGTGCAATTCGAAGAAAGTTGCAAAAGTGATAGTATATGTTTATGTTTGTCTTTTACTGGATTACACCTAACTGAACATAAGAAGATAAAAACTTTGTTCTAAGATTGCAGTCCTACTCTGCAAAAGGACCCTGTGCTTTTCTTTCCTTTTGAAGTATATTTCTGTCACTTGTGTTTGTACTCTAAAATAGTTTTGGGATTTTTACATGTATAGTTAGAAAAATTAATTATCAAGATTTGATTAGAAAGCAACAAATTCTCGTGAGAGAGACGGTCTCTTTGAGAGACCATTTCTAATTAGTTTCACTTTTTATGTAAGTTGTTTATTGCATGTAAGAATACACCTAACTGAACTTATGAAAAAAACTAAAACTTTATTCTATTAAATCTTACAGATATGGTCTAATTGCAACTAGGTACCTTACAATGGGACCCTGCTTTTTTCTTTAACTTTATTTCTGTCACTTTTGCTCACCCTACTGCGAATTCCTTGTATCTTATACTTCTACATTCAAAGATGATCATATTCCTTTTCTCATGTTGTTTGTTGAAGGTATCGTGCTATCACAAGTGCATATTACAGAGGGGCTGTTGGTGCTCTACTGGTGTATGATGTTACGAGGCATGTGACATTTGAGAATATCGAGAGATGGTTAAAGGAATTACGGGATCATACAGAATCAAGCATCGTGATAATGCTTGTAGCAAACAAGGCCGATTTGAGGCACTTGCGTGCTGTTTCCACCGAAGATGCCAAGGCCTTTGCAGAAAGAGAGAACCTCTTCTTCATGGAAACGTCTGCCCTCGAGTCCCTGAACGTCGAAAACGCATTCAGCGAAGTCCTCACCCAAGTATACCACGTTGTCTGTCGTAAAGCTCTTGATGTCGGGGGTGACCCAACAGCTTTGCCCAGGGGTCAAACCATTGATATCGGAAAGGATGATGTCTCGGAAGTGAAAAAAGTCGGTTGTTGTTCTGCCTGATATGGATCATCTCGTCACACACGACATTTTTGTAAAGTGCTCACATTAGTTGTGGGTTTTGTGAAAATCAATCCAAATACACACTCATTCATGTCAAGACTTTGAACTTTAAAAAGGGCATATGATTTTTAAATACCCTGTTGAAATGTAATCTTCCCCTCCTTTTTCTGTTAAAGGCAGATTCTGTTTGTTCTTTACATATTACAGTGCTAATAATAGTTTAGACATGTTTTCAGAATGATGATTTTTGTAAAGCAGTGATATATTCCTAAGACTTCAATTCAAACACTTGAGTACGGTTTATAATATAATATTTTATTATCTCGATGTCATTAGATTAGATATTTGTACACACCTTAAAAGCCGAGTGTACAAGTGAATATCAATCCTTGCTCATAGGATTTCTCTAGTCCATCTCGAAATCAAATAAATAGATACTTTCTTCATTTTAAATTACTTACGATATTAGAAAATAAAAATATAATACTATTTATATCATCTTTAATTTGTCATTAATTGTTAATCTATAAGTTATAACAATTCAAAAAAAAATCTATAAGTTATAATATAATTAGTCGAGATCTTAATTGATTCGTGTTAACGCAAAGATTATTAATATCAACTTTTATAATTTTTGTATTAAACATAGTTAGAAACATTAAGGATTAAATAAGTACATTGAACTACGTGAAAAGCCAAATGTTACAAATATTTTGGAACGGAGTAGCGGCGAAGCAAAAACTAAAAAAATTTTAAAAGCGTAGAATTTCAAAAATCATGATATTTTTCTTACAACTTTGTATCTTTTTTTGAGTGAATAGGGAGGCTAACCTTTATTAATCAATAAGTCTGAATACAAAGCGTCCTCTAACCACGGCGAGAAATCATAAACCTAAACCTTGTCACAACAACTATTCATAGCCCATTTGGCTAAACGATGAGCAACCCCATTACAATGAATAATTTTATATCTTTAGACACTAAATATATTCTACTTCCTCCATTTCATTATACTTGCTACATTTCACTTTTTACGCAATCCAATACGTTATTTTGATTATTTATATATTGAATTATACAAATCTAAAAATTATAAAAAATTAATATTATAAAAGTATACGATTCAAACAAGACCCCACTTGACTATATTTTTTCTTACACATTAGCCGCAATATATAAGATAAGCTTGAACGATGAATAGTATCACTATAAAAAATATAGCGAGTATTTAAGAACGAAGGAAATATATAATTTAATATTAAAACCTTTATTTTTTTGAACTCCAAACAATAAAACATGTTGAACATGAGTAGAAACGAGAAATCAATACAGGTGGTAGGATATAAAACATTGCGTCACGCTAAAAACTTGCTAATAATAATTTCTACTAGTATAATTAACACGACAACAAACATACTCTAAAAAAACCCAAATTGGATAATCATGCCACGATAACATAGTAGTAGACTTTGTCTCAATCGCAAATGACGAATCCTCCATTAGACTAATTGTTGAATCGTTGAATTGTTGATTTTCTCTTAGCACGTCTAGCAATCACCATTAATCATCATTCAGAAATCTTCTGTCATTGTTTGTTTTGCAAATTGATTGTTTGTTTTAGGTTTATTCTTTTCCATCAATCAATTGCACTTTTGTTGAATCAATAACTATGGCGTCGGAGGTGATTTCTTCAGAGTTTCCGGAAGATTTGGAATACCTTTCTGGCTTCGGGAACAGCTTCTCATCGGAAGCAATTGTCGGAGCTCTGCCTGAAGGACAGAACAGTCCCCTTATCTGTCCGTTTGGGTTGTATGCTGAACAGATTTCGGGTACTTCCTTTACTGCTCCTCGAAAGCTCAATCTCCGAAGGTTTGTCCCTTTCTTTTCTTTTTGTTTTTCCTTTTACTGTTCATTATTATTGGCGCACTTTTGATTTTATTTTCAATGATTTTGATAGATTCTAAAGTTGGATGCATTGCATACTAATACTCCTCTCATTCAATTTGGTTGTCGCATTTGATTTTCAATGCTATTCATCAATCACTCTTATTTGTATTTTATTTTAGTTTGATTTAAGTGCATCTTAATAAATTCTTCTCAATATAATTTTCTAAGTATACTTATGATTTTCAATCTTGTTATTTAGGATTGAATTAGTGTATGATAAATGTGCAAATGATATGGACTATATAAATTGAATTGGAGACCTGTGTCCATGTGATTCCGCGTGGTTGATTATATTAAGTTTTTTCATTTTTGACAATAGAGAAAATTCAGGTAAATGGAGGCAGGGAGAAGCTAGGATAAATCTAGGTCTAGGTCTTCCATTGCCCTCTCACCTTATCCGTAAGGGTAGGCTCTGCTGGACTCTCTTATGGGTCGGCTTCAGTACAAGCAACCAGCGCAAATGATCTTAGGACAGAGGATGTTTTACAATGGATCCGAGTTCAAGGATGAACAATAAAATAAGAAAACTCAATTTAAGAGTAAGCAAGAAACTTAAATTAACGATTGTGATTAGTGAAAGAGTAAATTCTATGTATTTTTGTACTCAAAACCTTTAATGAATGTCCAATGCCCTCTGTTTATAAGTAAGTAGCACTAGTTCATTCCCTCAATAGATTACAAAACACATGTATATTTGAAGTAATATGTCCATTCAACGAAGCAATGCATTGATATGCGAACATATTGCTAAACAGAACTTGTTTGTTACTTTGTTTGAGCGTCCTATGTTCGAAGGAGCTACTTGCTTCTCGGACAAATCATGCCATCCAACATTTTACCTCAACAGAAGCCTCATCTGCTCTTATGAGCTGCGTGATGCTCGGAAGAGCATTTTCTCCTGCAACTGTCTCCGTTTTGGACATTTATCTAAACTGAGCATGCTCAGACGAGTACTTTTTCATTACATAGCCTTTGAGATTCCTCCTACGTCTTAAGTATACTTTTAATGTTTAACAATATTCCTGTTTGCCAATCATTGCCTTCTAACGAAAAGAATTATGATGTGTCCCCCATGTCTTGTTTAATCTCTTATAGTAGAGAAGAATCCTCTAAATACAATTTTTAAGTGTGTGTTCATTCTAAAACCTTAGGAGAAATTGGTAGATTGGTCCACTAGACTAGTAAAGATTAGTTATTCTCATTTGCTATTTCCAAATGACATGTAGTGACGGACATTCTATCCGTTTTTCAATAAAAAGGTGGACATATTATCAGCACACAAGTTCAATGAGTTTTTGTAGTTAATAGAGTATGAGTTTCTTATTAGTTTATATGCAAGTCGTTCTCTCTCTTATTCTTTCATGTGCGACAGCTCATAAGTGAAGTTAACAAGATTATAATGATACTTTGGTTGCAGCTAAAAGAGGAGCATAGAAACAAAAAATTTAGGAAAAATTGTCGGGAATAACCCGTACTTTTAACGCTTGCCTGTGAATAATCCCTACTTTTGATTATTCATAAATAATCCGAACTTTGAAGTCAGTTTGTTCATAGCACCCCCAATTTTTCGAAACCGGCTATTCTAGGTTGCCTTCAAGTAACCCCATACAACCTTCTCCTTCCTTTCTAATTGACACTCCCACAAGGAAAAACCCCAATTCATTTCTAGGGTTCATGAATACATCCCAAATTTTGCAAATAAAAGACAAATCTTGGCAAGGCTATCTTCAATTGGTTGTGGGTACTCTTGATCATCTTCATTAAAATGGTCACATTTCACACTCTTATTCAAATTAGAACCTCTACTATATGTTGAAGAACAATGAGAATTCATTTTTGTAAAAAAAAAAAGGAAAAAAAAAGAGTGAATGGAAAGTTTGAATTTTCTCTCTCTAAGCTTAGGTTTTAACAATGGAGTAAAGTAAGAGGTTGAAGATGATGAATTGAAAAATCAACCAGCAGCTCATAATAAAGGGGAAGGAACAAGTAATTTCATTGGGGTAACTTGCTACAACCGGTCAAAAATGAGGAGGGGGTGCTGTGAACAAACTGACTTCAAAGTTCGGATTATTTATGAATAATCAAAAGTAGGGATTATTCACAGGCAAACGTTAAAAGCACGGGTTATTCTCGACAATTTTTCCAAAAATTTATCAACATGATATACTTAGTTGATTGATATCAAAACAGTATTTTTGTACAATGGAAAATATTGAGATGGAAATGTCAGCTAGCTGAGACTATGGAGCTGTTTCTTTTTATATGTTTGCTATTTAAGTATCAAATTATAATCCCGCTTAGTGAGGTATAGCATGAATGATCTCTGATCTTTATGGTGAATTGTGTGATATGAATGCTAAAGGACTACTCCTCAATCCTCATACAGACCTCATTGATATTATGGTATACTGCCATGCATGTTCCAGCTCCTCAGAGGGATTTTGAGTGTGTATGTGTTGAGACTTGAGACCTTTGTGTTGCATGCATTTTTAAGTGCTCTGCCTAAAAATGAGCACTATAATTCCTTATCTTTTATATTGGAAGCGTCTTTAGTTTTAGATTCATTGACAGATTAATGTATTTATTGAGCAGTTGGCTATATCGTATCAAACCATCAGTTACGCATGAGCCCTTCAAACCTCGTGTCCCTGGAAATGACAAACTTATTGCAGAATTTAATCAGTTCAACAGCTCTGCTAATCCAACACAACTACGGTGGAAGCCTGTTGATATTCCTGAAGATCCAACTGATTTTGTTGATGGTTTGCAAACTATCTGTGGGGCAGGCAGTTCCTATCTCCGACATGGATATGCCGTTCACATGTAATTGGTATTTTTTTTAAAAAAAGTTGCTCTTCCTACATTTCTATTGTGAGTTTATGTTCATCTTTGTGCCCCCTTTGTGTCAAGCAATCTATGAAAATGTAGATCTTTGCATGTACCAAGGTTATGTTTGCAAGTACAGTTATAAGATGGTAAATCATGTTGCATCAGGGTGGGGTAAAATATATGTTTTATGAAAAAGAAAAGAAGTGAAGCTCCCTGATCTTAGGCATTTCTTTTTGTTGTATTTATTGTTGTGATGGTCAAGTGATGAATAGAAGTTAAAAGTTCACAAGTTACCATGTGATATTCAAGATGATTCTTTAAAAATTCTAATGGAAAAAATTGTTTTGTAGGTCTTTTGTGGCTTTTACAGTATCTGGTTTTTGAATTTATAATTCCAACTTATATTCATTATGAGTGTTTAGAGAATTTTAGAATCAGGCTATATGGTTAAAGATTTTCACCCGTGCTTAGTCAAGAGTGTCTATAACTATCATTACTCCGCCTTTCAAAACTAATAAATCTGTATAAGAGACACTTTCATGTCACTGGTAGACTCAGCTAGTCAGTATCACTTGTGCATCAGTGAAGATAATGGATCATGGAATAATGTATATTTTTTTGTTTATTAAGCTGATATTTTGGAAAATGTAATAAATGTATCCTAAATGATTGGGGGAAGAATCTTCATGATTACAATTTGTTGTATAGGTACACTGCTAACAAATCAATGGACAATTGCGCCTTTTGCAATGCTGATGGAGATTTCTTATTTGTTCCTCAGAAAGGAAGTATGTTCAGCTTTTCCTTTTAAATTGCATAGTTGATAATTGGTATGTTGTTCCCAAACAATGATATCACTTAATTTCCTGTTGTTTTCACCTTATAGGAAAAACATTTCACTTCACATAAGGGCCTATACTATTAGATTTATCCTACTAAGCATTTACAACTAAATCAAGTTCAGATAGAGTTTTCAGGTGAAATGAAGCAAAGCCTACAATGGTTTTGTAGGAAAGCATGACAACCTTTTGAATATATTTTCATATGATTAGCATATCCTGGTTTTAAAGAAGATAATACATAGTTCCACTGACTTGGGATGTATTGTGAAAAATCAAGGGCTCTCCTATCGTCGTCTTCCAGATTGGCCACTTGATGTGGGAAATTTATGTATATTACACGAATTCACTTATGTTTCCCTATAAGATCTTGTATCACATGATGCTTTAACCGCCCAGTCTTGTTCCTTTGATCTCTAAATCAAATGATTGTCTAACTATGTGATATCCTTTGTTGAAGTGCAACTTCTTAGGGTTTCTGTGATATGTATCTTCTAGGGTTATGGCTAACAACAGAGTGTGGAAGATTGCAAATATGTCCCGGTGAAGTTGCTGTTGTGCCTCAAGGATTTCGTTTCGCAGTGAGCTTGCCTGATGGCCCATCACGAGGTTATGTTGCCGAGATATTTGGAGCACATTTTAACCTTCCAGACTTGGGCCCTATTGGTCTGTAATCCAACCTTATGATATTTGTGAAAAGACTACATGTTTATATTTTACCATCAGCTACTATTAAATCCTGCTAGCTTCGCTATAGGGTATAAGTTATGGTGCTTTCTTGCAGGAGCCAATGGTTTAGCTGCAGCAAGAGATTTCCTTGCTCCTATTGCTTGGTTTGAGGAAGCCACCCGACCTAATTACCTTATCATCCAGAAATACGGAGGAGAATTATTTACTGCGAAGCAGGATTTCTCTCCTTTCAATGTAGTTGCCTGGCATGGCAATTATGTCCCATATAAGGTGGGTCATTCATTGATATTTATTATGCATAGTTCAAGCATGTTCTTGTTTGACTAACTTACATCAACACCGTTATATTATAATTAGTTTTTCGGAACTATTTACTTTTCTCAGTAGTGACATAGTAGCTTGTGGTTGCAGTACAATTTAAACAAGTTTTGTCCTTACAATACTGTGTTAAAGGATCATGGAGATCCCTCAATAAATACAGGTTGGCTACTGTTTCTTTTCTCCTGCATATCCTTATCGGGCAATTTTTTTTGTTAAAAATCACCCTAATTTTGCTGGCCTGCCTTTTCAATGCAGTGTTAACTGCCCCAACTGAGAAGCCTGGCGTGGCTTTACTTGATTTTGTCATTTTCCCACCAAGATGGCTCGTTGCTGAACACACCTTTCGGCCTCCTTATTATCACCGCAACTGCATGAGCGAGTTTATGGGCCTGATTTATGGTAACTACGAGGTAATAGTTATGTAACATACATTTTGGTTCCTTATATCTCTCTTTATATTGATTTCAATAGGCAATTTGTTCATTATGCGAAATCTGTTCTGGGGAGGTAAAGCTAAGTAGCTGAAGCTCGTGAAAGAAAGAAATCTAATTAATTGAACAATCAAGTTCCATGAATTGATAATATTGCACGAGTTTGATTATTAGTGGTTTAGATACATAGAACTAACATTTACTAGTTGAATTTAGGTAAGCCCTTGCCCGTGTCATAGAGATGAAAACTTTACCACCGACAAATATCCTGAAAGTCTATGGTAGAACATAGTCGTTCTGACTTCTGCAACTGATCTCTTTTGTATATGTATAAGGTATATTTTATATCAGAAATTTTCTTGACCTGTGTACAGGCGAAAGCTGATGGGTTTCTACCTGGTGGAGCGAGCCTACATAGCTGCATGACACCTCATGGTCCTGATACCAAGACTTACGAGGTATGATATCACTTTGCTGAAAAGTTAGTAAAGGAATAAACTCCTTACATGAGTATAACATTATAGTAATTCCATGTCTATCTTCAACATTTCGATGAAATGCTAAATATATTGGAAAAGGGGAATGCATTTGGAAGCTTTAACTAAAAACAACCTAAAGGTTATTGAATCAATTAGATTATATATCAAATCAACCATCAGCTGATGGTTGAGGCCCCAAAATATGTTATATACCTCTTATCCCGCTGGCTTCTGATACTATGTTTAGAAACCAACTCAAACGAAAAGTTTAAGTTGATGCTTAAGCCCTAAGATATGCTATATAGTCTAACATAATCAAAATAACCTCTTAGGCATTTGTAATAATTGATGATTTGGATGCAGAAGTTTAATATGATTGTATCACCCATGGTTTTACTTAATGCAATTTGAATGTGAGGGTTTTTCCAGGCTACCATAGCAAGCCGAGAAAACGCAGGTCCCTACAAGATAACTGAAACCATGGCTTTCATGTTTGAATCATATCTAATTCCTCGAGTTTGTCATTGGGCGCTTGAGTCACCATTCCTTGACCGTGATTACTACCAATGTTGGATCGGACTCAAGTCACATTTTCGCAAACAGGATGGCTCCAAGGACTTCAATGCTGAAGCTGTAGAGTAAGCATAGCTCCTTTGTAGAAAACTATACTTCAACTTATAAACAAACTAGCTGTAAGGATGTGTACATAATTTGTGAAATGTATATTAGCTCGCCAACAAATGGAAATCATGTTTATATTTATCTATTAAAAGGCTTAAGGCTTGTATGTACTATATTATTAGACATTATTAGTAGTATAAATCATGGGTTTCGATTCTGTTACTATTAGAGATGATCGCGTGCTGGTTCCAGTCAGTTCAACTCGGAGTTGGGAAATGGGTTGTATTGCCAATTCTACACTTTTGATCGAACCAAAGTCAAGACGAGTTTGGGCTGGTTTACAGTTGAGGTTTAGGAATCTAGACCAGCCTTAGTTCAAACTGGTTCAGTGTCCAGGCGGTTCAATTCGGAATTGGAAAATGGGTTGTGTGGTCAATTCAAGACCATTGACGGACCCAAGGTCGTCTAGACTAGGTTGGGCTAATAATTGAGGTTTGAGGATCTAAACTCAACTCGTCTTGTATGAGACCGTCTCACTATGAGACGAACTCTTGATATTCACTCATTTTTATAATTGATTACTTTAGAAGTGGTATGTGATTAGCCGAAGGACTCTTTTGACCGCCCTCTCCTTATGGGTATGAGACGCCGTCGAGCCTCCTTCCTCAGACCCTGAACATAGATCTACCTATGTGCGGGAATACCGGGTATGATGATGATGATGATGAGAAGTGGTATGTGATTATCTTGAGTGTTAACGTTACTAATGAATTGAATTACAAGTTATTTCCTTGAAAAATGTTAGACAATATACCATTTGAGTCTTAATTCCATTGGTATTTTTTCTTAAAATAATAAACTATTGCTCTTTGGGATCTTATAAGTGTAATTTTCCTATGGTACGTAATTGTACATTTAATTTATAAAATTATAAATATTGATTTATTCTTAAAAAATTTACTCATTCTTGATTCAAACTGGATGTTGACCAGGGGCGGACCCACTAAGAGACAAGGGGGTACAGTTGTACCCCCAGTTTGAAAAAAAAAATTCAGAAAAAAAAATTAAAAAAAAAAATTAGGAATCCATTTTCAGATGGACCATATCAACCTTCACTTCTTCCTTCTTCATCCCTGGAAGCTCCATTTTCAGAAAATGAGCTTCTGTAGTCTCCTTCCAGTCAAGATCTATCAGTAACTAAAGAACCCTTGTATGAATTTTCAACATAAAGAGGGAAAAAAGGTATGGAGGGATGGGAATGGTGTAGAAAAGATTTTTTGAAAATGGAAGAAGGGAGAGAAGTGAGGTAAGGGAAGGAAGAGAGTAGTTTGCGTGGGAGACAGTACAGAGGACAGAAAAGACTATGCCATGCGTCTCGACTCTCGACTTTTTTTTCATTTTATTTTATTTCATTTCATTTTTTTTATTTCATTTAGTTTATAATTTATATTGATTGAGGGAAGAGGCTATAGTCACTAAGTCGGGTCATCTGGTCGATTTTGGATTGGATTTTTTTTGTCGATTTAAAATTAAATCTTATTTTCATATTTGATTTTATACTCTCCTCTATTCTTTCAATTAGTTCCATTTGACTTTTTATCAATTTTTAGGCGGGTCAAATGGGACCATTTAAGAAGGAGAGAGAAAGGATAGTAAGTGAATTGTAATGGTTTTTCATCAGATTTATTGTAATAAGGTAGTGTGAGTAAGGGTAATAAGGTCTGATTTGATTATAAATAGAAATGAAACTGATAGGGAGAATAGGAGGGAGTATATTTTAGAAATGATGTTAAAGTCTGATTTGATTATAAAGTTAAACTAATATAAGAAGCATTTAAGAAGGAGAGAGAAAGGATAGTTAGTTATATTTGAAGGACTCAACATACTGTATTGGAAATTTTTCACAAAATTTAAGAAGCATTTTTCAAAAATTTATCTTTTTTTCTTGGATTTTTCTATTTTTATTTAAAAAATCTTTAGATGACAACATTATCTTTGAATTTTTCACAATTGACTTGCATGAGTTGGTCAGAATATTTGAAAAAATTTTCGCCCATCGTTTGTGATGCTAGAGACTTTGAGTTGATTAGGGTTCATTCCTTCAAGTGTCACATGACTGCCCAGCGCAAGTATTTTTATTTTTATTTTTATTTTTAATATGGGGTAGGTTGATGGGAGGGGAGGGCTAGGTGAGATTCGATGGCAAGACCTCATTTGGAATTCCTGGGTCCGCCACTGTATGACGTTCGTGTTTTGTACCCCCAGTTTGAAATTCCTGGGTCCGCCACTGATGTTGACGTAAATATTTTATTTTATTAATTTTAAGTGAGATAATAGAAATTGCTTGCTACAAGATTAGAGCTTTTTAATGTTTGGATCTTGTTGTATACTCCCTCCGTTCTTATATGTGTGTCCTATTTGAAGATTTCACACATATTAAGATAGTGGGAATCTTTGTTGATTATGGGTATTATTTTATTATAATAGTGGTGTGAATTAATGATTGTATTGATATTATGAGAGAGAAAATATAAATTAATTATTATAAATGGGATATTAGAAGAGAGAGGGGAATATTTTATTATAATAGTGGTGTGAATTAATGATTGTATTGGTATTATGAGAGAGAAAATATAAATTAATTATTATAAATGGGATATTAGAAGAGAGAAGGGGTGAAAAGAGGGTATCAAAACTTTCCATTTTAGAAAATGGGACAAACATATGAAACTACCCGTTATAGTAATGTGGACAATCAAAAAAGAACGGAGGGAGTATTATATTAGGACGTTATAATGACATGATTTTTTTATGAGGTTATTTATTGATTTAAATTTTTCTCTTTCGCCCACGTAATCTACATTCAACATTATTTACACTTAAATATATTATGTAAAAAGAGTTCACCTTATTATAAGGCGGGTACTAATCGGCTACCCCAAACTCAATTTTTTTAAAAATTTAATTTTAATCTTAAAGTCATCAATATTAAATAGATCAATTTCAACTTATAGTATATAGATAGATAGATTTTAGGAGAGAAATAGGTAGATAACAGTTATTTATGAAATTAACAAATCACTCTTACAAATTATGGGCCGAAAATAATCATTTTGCCTAGGGCCCAACAAAGTCAAATCCAAGGCTGCTTCTCCTCCTTCCCTCTCTCACGTCAATCAAGCAGCCACACGCCTCGTCGAACCACTGTAGCGAGCAACCCTCTGTCGCACACTTCACCATTTTCTAAACCCTTGCGAGGTATCTCTTTCCCCTTTGATTTCAGTTTCTCGACATTTCTCTTTGTTAAATCAAGTTTATCATTGTTAATTTTGGGTAAAACACTTTGAATGTTATCACGGGTAAAAGATCGATGTGTTTTTAGGGTATATAAGAATTAGGGTTTGAATTGGGGATGAAATTAATCGTTGATTCGTTGTGTGTTGTTGCTAATTGTAATTGTCATAGTTAATTTTATTAATCGTGCTAAGTTGCATAACCTTAGCATAAGTTATAGTTACTTATTATCGTGAGTTCTTTTTATTCGTTATCTCCAATTATTCAACCATGAATTTTGACTAATGTAGCGAAATGTATTGCAAATTATTACTTCCTTCATTCCATAATAATTGCTAGTTGCTATTGAGTGTAACATATTGCATGGGAAAATATCACTATCAGTAGCAAATATTATGAAACGGAGGAAGTATTAATGCAAGTATTATCATCCCTATTAAGTGTACACAAAATCTTGTGAGAGACGGTCTCTATGAGAGACCATCTCTAATTGGGTTGATCCATTGGGAGATAGCTTTAATGGATTAGACCCTAATGCATACTTTGTTACTTCCACTCTTCTGTTTTAGTTGCACCACACCCCTTTGGCACAAGAATTAAGGCATGTCAAATCATGCAATTTAAAAAAAATAATGTTATTTAAATAAAGTTTGTTGAAAGATGAAATTAATAAATAAAGATTAATTATAAATAATGGAAGGTAGATATTGGTTGCGGGTATATTAAATGATTAATGGGATGATATATGATTGATGGTGATATGTGGGGTAGGAATAAAGTGATAATAAAATAAGATTATTTTTTGCCAAATATAGTAATGGTGCAAGTATTGTGAATTGGACAAATAAGGTAAGTGTTGCAAGTATTTTGGAACGGAGGAAGTATTAAATTGAATGAAAAGATTGTGTTGTGGCTAGATTGGACTGATTGGCAATGTTCAAGAACGAGTGTAGGTTTAAAATTGTTGTGTGGCTATAGAGCGTGTTAGCATGAGTTGAAACTTGTTTGAATGGTTGAAATGTGATTTAAGTAGGCTTATGAATCTTATTTTAAACTAGCAGGTGTCTGATTCATAAGAAGAAAGTGAAAAGCTTGGGGATTTTTTATGACTTTTGTCATGCTTTTGCTGGTTCAGGTATGTATACGTTGTAATTAAATCCTATGTGTATAATATTTTTGTCTATTACTGATATCGTGAAAAATTATATTGTATTTGATCTATGAAAAATAATCGGACAAACTTTATAAAAGTATTATTTTAAATAATTTTTAAGTGGGATCGACACGGTAGTAATTGTAGAAAATTGGATTGATTGTCCTATGGATAAGAGTTAATTTTTGTTGGGTTCGATTAGGGACGAAACCCTTTAGAGAGTATTCAATCATGTTTTGTTGTATGGTACCCCAACTAATTTAGTTTCCGGAGATATGAATGATCTATATATGTGTACGGAGTATGATCATACTTTGTCGCTGAGTGTCAGCATAGGCGTCACTGCTCTTGGTTGAGCTGTTACCATGTGGACCTTGCAAATCTTATTATGGCGAACTCTAGAAGAAGAGAAGAAAAATAGTGGAGACATTGGAATATACATGGTAACAAGAAGTGGATGAGGATCGGAATTTTGAGAATTATAATGTCACTTTTATTTTAAGCATTATAGTATAACAAGAAATGATGTTTTATTGAATGACTCATGCCATGACCTAGGTGAATCTAATCCTAGATTTTCTCCTGATATACAATCAAAAAATTCATACTTATAACACAAATAGAACTTATAAGATCAAATGTTCGCAGCCTTATCATGCCAATAAAATAAGCATTACCATCGTACTCGATGTTTTTGCCCATAGGAATACTATAATTAAGGTCTGAAAAAAAAAAGAAGGCGACAACCCATACCAAAAAAATAACCAATTGAACCATATTGATTGGATGAATGGTTTGATGGATGATATGCCTTGATGGAGCACATGGGTTGTGGATTTTAATCTTTGTCATTTATTGGACGATTGGGATTGTATTTGGCACCACACTTTACTTTTAACTTCAGCTAGACTTTAGATATTCATTCATGAAATGTGATTTTCAATGTGGGTCAGCCCATTTCATGTTATCCATTTCTAATTTTTTTGTAGGATCCACTAAGCATAAGTCCAAATTGAGCTTGTTGAATTTTCACTAAAATGTTAACTGAAAATTCAAAATTAAAATTAAAAATGTTATTGTACTTATTTATTCTATGATTTAAGAGTATAAATTGTCCTTATTTCTTTTTCAACATTGATTAAATGAGCTTTGTAATCTTTCTTATTCTTGAAAACAAATGGTCTACTTACAAACTATGATAAATTTATTTCGGAAATTTAAAATATCTGTTTAGTTTTTTATAAATTTTAGAATTTGATACACTAAGTTAACACAAATTCTTTGAGAGACCATCTCTAATTGGGTTGCCTATTAGAAAAAATGTAGAGTAAATATAGGCAATAAGCTTTAATGGATTGGGCCTGAGAGATGCTACGGTGTTGACCTAAATACTAATACTATTTCATTCATTTAAAAAATAATAATAATATTCAATAAAAATGGGTTTCTTTAAAGAAATGCAAGTTAGAATTATGGGATGCTAAGTATTTGTTTGAGAATTTTAGTTTGTATAGGTAATGTACGTTAGATGGTAACCAATTTAATGATAGTGTTAGGTAAATTAGATATTTGAAACAACTTATTTAAAATCATCTAATTTACAACAAAATGTTTCCATAAATGTATTTGGAATCAGTCACGGTCGCGAGGTTGCTCTGATATCTTTTTGTGGCACTTTAGCGCTATCGGATCGTTAGTGACCATTCATGGAGACTGTAGATTGACTCAGAAATCAATACAATTCTTTTAACAAATGAATTCTATTAAAAAGATATATTTTATTAATATGAGTGTATAATTTTTTTTAAAAGCTCAACTCGAGATATCACTGACTATCAAAATATGAGTCATTTTTCAAATCATCCATATAATAACTTGTCTAATTTACTTTCCCTATTTCCCCACAAATGAACAAGTAGGGCATTGTTTGCTCCTCTCACGTGCAATAATGTCTTTGTGGCTTTGTTTCAAGCGGTCTTCTTCCCCTTTTTGGGATTTTAAAAGAATTGACAAAATTACTTTTAAATTACTTTTTGGATAAGTAAATTCCTTCATTCTAATAAATTTGTCATATTTTTTTTTTATTTTTATCCGTATTAATAAATATTTTCAATTTTTATTTAGATTTAACATCGATTTTATCTCTTATTTCTAAATATCTACTATTTTAACCCATTACGCTCAATTCTATATTTCTATATGTCAAAAGTAAATGGGCAAAATGACCTTGACAAAGGAGTACTCCTCTATCCCGCTCCATTTGCCCAATTTTTCATTTGTATTCGTCTCAATGTATTTGCCTTATTTTTATTACACAAATTACTATATTAGGTGGTCATCAACTCACTATGATAGGCACCCCAAACATATGTTAGTAGTCCAACTAATACAAATTATAAGCATACGAAGTACTTGTTTTTAGCTCATCTCATCAATAGACGATCACTAAAAAAAGTTTCTATTTTTATTTTTAAATATGACTCCGACACTTTTACTCTCTATTTCATCTCTATTTCTAAATATTTCACCAGTTAACGGATTATCATCTTTTTCTTAGTCTCTGTATCAAAAGCAAATGAGCAAAATAAGTGGACGGCAGGATATGACTCCAACACTTTTACTCTTTAGCTCATCTCTTTTATTTTTAAATATTTCACCGATTATCGAATTATTACTTTTTTTTTTAGTCTCTGTATCAAAAACAAATCGAACAAAATAAGTGGACGGAAGGATATGAAGTTAAGTTGGTAGGACTTTGACAGTACTGTTTCTTATCCGGAGCATTTCACATTGATAACCCTGACCCAAAATTGTTCCTTGTCACGTGTACGGACCTACACATTGCTGAACTTTTTCTTTTCTTTTCTTTTTTTTTTTCCTGTTCGGATCTAATTAATTACTACTCACCCGTTCATCATCGGGTCGGATAGGGCAAAGACAACAAGATGTACTTAGTAATAAGAAATGTCGTTGGATGAAGTACTTCTTAAATTTATTACAAGCAAATAAAGGGATATCCGACTTATTTGCCGTAAATTCTGACTATTCTCCTACTAAAATGAAATACCGATTAATGCATTTTGACTAACAAATTTAGTCGATATAGAGCTATATCGTTTGATTTTCGACTATTTTGGGTAGTTGGTACTCACACGTTTGTTTGTTGTGGATTATAGATTAGATATATATGTGAATACATCATATATTATGTTGTATATGCATTGAGTTGGTTATGTTCTGTGCGGATACGTATATATGAACTTAGCTTTGGGAGCTAAGGAGTTTAATTGAATGAAAGAGAAAAAGCTTAGTTGTGAATCCAAAAGATAAAGTCGACTCAACTTTAAAAAATATTTCAAAGTTATCGAGTCTAGAATATAAAAACCGAGTCAGCTAATTGATGATCATGATAAACTACTTGATTTTCATGTGATATATAGGCTTTTGCTAATAAATTAAGAATTGTATATATCACTCACTTTCTGGGTCTTTTACTGAACTGAATTTGTTCATAATTATTAAGGAGTTTAATTATTTCAAAAGTTTCAACTGATAGTTGTAGCCATATATGTCACATATATATTCTATCACAAATCTTAACATGAGAATCTTTTGGGCTTCAATATGGATAAAATCATGAAACACATCATGCTATTGATCATACACAAATTCTTGTAGAGACAGTCTCTTTGAGAGACTATTTCTGATTGTGTCAGCCATAGAGAAAAATGTAGAATAAGAGTAGATATTAAGCTTTAATGAATCGGTCCTGAGAGATGTCTTTCAAAGAGACGGTCTCTCAGGAGACTGTCTGTTAATCATAACATACATTATGCTATATATTCCACTTGAAATAAATGATAAATGAGATTCAAACCCATGATCATTCCGTCATGTATGTTGTATCAAATAATCAACTCTATTAGGGCAAAGCAAAGCTAGGAGCAAGGTGGGGGCTTTTACAACAATGCACATGGGAAGATGGCCATCGATGCTCATGCTTATGCTCACGTTATTCTTTCTCTCTCCCCTCATCATCAACGCCTCACAGCTCACCATCCATTTTTCTTTCTATATTTCACGCACATATACTTGAAACCTCGCGTTCTAGTCTATACTCGAGTCGAGAACTCCTTTTGGCTGCGCTCTCCTATGAGTTGCCGCCATTCATCCCTTTCCAGGTCCTGTTCATAGTTTTCTATGAACAGGATACACTATTTAATGATGACTGAAAAAGCTCTGATCCCATAATAAATAAAATAACTAAATAAGGCAAACTCAAAGAAACGGAGCAGTACAAGTCAAAGACATGTATTCTATCATGGTTGAACTTCTCTTACAATTTAAGGATATATTCCTATGTCCTTGTTTCTCACTAATCTTGCTAAGATACTTATTCTTTTAGAAATATTAGAGTAAGCTTAGTAATAGTGAAACTATATGGAGTATATATTTAGAGCATCTCAACATTGAACAAGATCTAGATCTTCTAAATCTTTTTGTGATTAGGAAAGTGCTCCAAATATATAATGATGATTGAAAAGATCATGTTTGATGCATATTATAATTATAAATATTGATTTTGTATGAATTTAGTGTACACTGAATATATAGGGTGGATCCATGTTAGACTTTATGGAAAAAGATAAGAAAGTGAGTTAATGGAATGCAGAGTGAAGAACGTAGGCTTATGAACAGCGGATTTGTGAGTAATGTACAATAAAATTGTTGTGCATGAAGTTTTGTTACACTTATGTGTAACACCTCAACCTCCCTTCGATCGATGGTGACTACCTATAGAGATTACCTATCTTGAGACTATTCTATATAGGCCTAATACAAGAGTCTTTGGGCTAAAAATATTGATGCAACACATGCCCTCCTCATACCCAGTGCAATGATTCTACTTGAATTTCAAGGGTGATTGAGTTTCAAACTTGCGACCTCTTGTCACGAAGAATGTTGAATTGCTGATACCAAGTCAAGAAACCAACTCAACCAAAATATGTTACATAACTACTTCACATCAAACATGTTTAACAATGGATATCTTAACAAATAAACTTACCCTAAACAAATTACTTTGTTGATATGAACAATACTTATCGCTGCCTTCGATTCAATTTACTTGTCCCATTTTCTTATTGGGTAAAATCATCTTAGTTGTTTCATTTCTTTTTTGACACTGATTTTTATACTTAAATATCCTTTATTCACACACGTAATGATCAAAATACACACATACACTACTTAAAATACCCCAGGTGCCACTTTAATAATTAATATAATCACTTAAATTACCCAAACTACTACTTTTTTGGTGGTCCTCCTACTCTTAATATTCGTATCCAACCAAAATATGCCAAGTAAATTGAACTAGTATTTAAAATCATTCTTTTTAATTTTAATATGTACTTAGGATATTTTACAAGCAATTGCATGGAAATACATAATAGTGAATAGTGACGACAATTCGCTTAATCGCATAAACTTACACTCACTCATAATTCATAACTCATTTCCTTAGAAACACAACTCACTTATTACTTATGTAAATTATGAACACAAAATAATTTAAAACAAAATATTATTTTTTAATGCAAACCGTTAGAACTGATATATTAATTCATATTAATAATTAAATTTTCTAAAAACTTAAAATTTCTAAAAAATTAAAATCCGAAGTGAATCCGATGACCAGAATGAGCAACTGTGGAAGATGAAAGATGAGGAAAATACCAAAAGGCAAAAGGTCACGTCGGCACGTGGAGGATGATTCTGTGAGCGGAGTAAATTAATAAAAAAATAGTGGCGACTTTACAGTAAAACCGTTGAGTCCCCCCAACTTCTCCACAGACTGTTGCTAGCTGTCTCTTAATCCCTCCCCCATGTGACCCCCTTCTTTTCTTTCATTTACACCACTATTTTTTCTACTCTAATAAACAAACCATCTCTTAAAATCATATTCAGTATATCCCACTGATCAGAATATGAGGAGAAAAGAGCGACGATAATTTATACTCATAAAAGTTAAAGGTAATAAATCATTTTTTAAAAATAATTTTTAATTTCAACATATACATATTTCTATGACTATGAGTATCACTCTACTCTATAGATATTTGATAGGGAATTACAAAAATAAGAAAAAAAGTTAATAATTTCATGAGCTATAGAAAAAATTTGTGGATGATGAAATGAAACTATAAATTAATTGTTTGAATGATAATAGAAGAAAATATGTGATATTAACATTACAAATAAAAATAAAAATAAAACAAATTTATTAAGGCGAACTAAAAAGAAAATAGGACAAAGTTTGTGGGACCTAGCTAGGTAGTATAATCTTATTTTTACAACACTACAAATAAAAAAAAAAAAGCCTGAACTCCGACTAAAAATTTTTTTTTTTCAACTAATACTAAACAGTCGGGAATTTTCAGATGTTTGGTGTTGGTTAAATAGAATTTAAAGAAAATGTGACAAAAAGAATTTTATAATCTGAAATTCGACTATCCAAGTTAAACCTAAAATTGAAATAAACTAGCGTTTTTATTATAAGAATAAATTAAACATGTAAAATTCAATTTGAGTTCGATTTATTGTCATCTTTGAGTTAGAAAAAATCATAGCCAATGATATAGTATCACTTTGTACACAATGACACAAAAGAATAGATAGAAAATGGTTAGGAAAGAAGAATAAATTGCTTTTTCCGTTCCATAATATTTGCTACCGAATGCGACATATTATGTGGAAAAATATCACTGGAAGAAGTATTTCATTAATACTCATTAATTTCATCCTATGAATTTGCTATGTATTGAAGGCAATATATTCTGAAGAGGTATAACAATTTTTATCACAAAATGTTGTGACTTTAGAAACGTATTAGATATATGAGTTATATATTAATTAATGCAAATTAAAGAGAAGATAAAAATGTGAACTTCTTGTTTTAAGGTTGTCTTTTAAAAAGACAGTCTCTCACAAAAACAACTAAATCATTATTCAATTCTCACCTAATCATTCCCTTCATTCCCTTCGATGGGCCTACTCTCTCATCAACAAAAAAAATTAAGGAAATTCCACATGATAACCTTGAGGTTTTGGGTTTTTTACATGAAAACCAAAACTTTTAAAAAATCTACTTGGTAATCCTTAGGTTTTGTGTTTTT
The DNA here is from genome assembly GCA_019776075.1 of Amaranthus palmeri. Lineage (NCBI taxonomy): Eukaryota > Viridiplantae > Streptophyta > Magnoliopsida > Caryophyllales > Amaranthaceae > Amaranthus > Amaranthus palmeri. The sequence goes on along the minus strand of JAAKBH010000036.1, from coordinate 481,075 downwards.
CACGTGGTAACCAAAATTTTAAAAAAATCCATATGGTAACCATGAGGTTTACCAAATTGTTTCATAGTGACATTTTTGCACATAAAATATTGAAACTGATGGCATATGAAATGGTGAGACGCATAAATAGGCATACAACAGTCTTAAAGCTTCGAAATTAGCATTTGCTAACGTTTTTATGTGCACGGTAAAACAATTTGGTAAACCTAAGGGTTACCGCGTGAAATTTTTAAAAATGTCCCAAAAATTTATATAGAGAGCTTACTTATAATAATGTGTTTTTGGCAACCCACTTTAATACACCATCTTATCCTCCTCAAGACTCAAACTCCATTTCCAAGTGATACCCAAATTTCATATCACAAAACCCACCATTTTTGTACCTCCATTAATTCTTCCCACCCAAAATTAAGAAACTAAATGGCACAATTACCCCCCAAAATCCCCAACATTCCTCCCCAAACATACCCTCCATTATCATTCTCATCACCTCACCAAAAACCCCTTACAAACACTCCCAACAACCCAAACCCAAACCCAAACCCAAACCCATCATGGATCGACGACTTCCTGGACTTCACATCCACCCGTCGTGGGACCCACCGCCGATCCGTCAGCGACTCCATTGCCTTCCTTGAAGCAGCACCTCCTTCTGGTTGTGGTTTTGATAAGCTTGATGATGATCAGTTAATGTCTATGTTTTCCGACGAGATTTCCGCCGGAATTCAGGGTATGGTGGGCCCCATTTCTTCACATAATTCTGATGAAGATTCAAATAATGAAGATAAAACAGTTATGTCTATTGATGATAATTATAATAATAATAATAAAAAAGAAAAGGTTTTTGAATGCTTACTTAAAAGTGAACCGGGTGAAGTTGAAAGTGTTTCTGATAATAATCAAATCTCTGCTAATTCTTCGGATAATAATGCTAATCATCAATCTGATCATACTGATAATTACGTTGATCCTAAGCGTGTTAAGAGGTAATTACTCTTTATTTCATAATTCTTACTATATATTTTTCTGTGTTCAGCCTAAATGTCTCATTTAGTTTTTTTTCACATTTGCCGAGATAATATTTTAACTTTTAGTATCTCAAATTATTTTTAATTGAAAATTTTAAAATTTGATATTAATAATCCTTGTATTGAGAAAAATCAAACAAGATCTCATATGACTATGTTTTAACTTATAGATTAAGAGTAAAATACAAATTTAGAGTGATGGGAGAATAGTGCAAAAAAAACTAAATGAGACATTTAAGCTGAATAGAAGGTGATATTACTTTATTAAACTACGATAGTTATTAGTTATAGTTATCAAATCAGTAATATTGCTCAAAATTAGAGCTTGAAGTGAGGGTAAAGGAAAATGCGCTCAGTCAAGTACCCGCAAATTTAAGGGCATGAAAAAGCTACTACAAATTTATTTTTTTAATTTTTTGAATCTTATTAGAGGGTTTGCTAATTGATGTAGAAAATAAATTTCAATATTTTAATTTTGGAATTTATTTTTTTATAATTTTTGATAGTTTACTTAAAGTTTTTTCTTTGCCACAAATGAATTTTTATATTTCTTAGGAATTAATTTATCTCTTAATGTTTTTCAAGAATACCTGCGGCATTTATAAAAATAATTATATAATTAAGTAGGATTTTTTTTTTGAAATAATTAAGTAGGATTTTTAAGATTCATTTTTTTTATATTTTAATATGTACCTAATTAAATGAGATATGATGAGTTACTACACTAGGGTGTGTAAAGTTAGCTAAATTAAATTTATTAGAATTCTAAATATTAATCTTCAAAAAAAAAAAAAGAATTCTAAATATTAGAATTCAAATGCAATTTTCTTAAATTTAAAATAATAAAATTTACGTTCAAATAAATAAGCTTTTATATTTTGTAATTCAATTTGTTAATGTCGTAAATGGATTAAATTTTAAATTACATAAATTAATATTTACTAATATTCGGAAATTGTTTGATCAAAATCATTACCGCCATTTTACATAGCATCAAATGTATTTATTTTTTTTATTTTTGAATTTTTTGAATTTTTTGAATTTTCAGATGTATTTATTTAGTTGATACCAATTATTTATGTGTGATTTTTATGTATACTCAATAAAATTTATGTATTTAAATAGAATTTTGGCGAATCGACAATCGGCGCAAAGATCAAGGGTGAGGAAATTGCAATACATATCGGAGCTTGAGAGAAGTGTAACTACATTACAGGTATGTCACAAGTTAATATACTATATTTATCGTCTTGTATGAGGAGGGCAAGTGTTATATTCACACTTTTAGCCTAATGGACTCTCGTAATAAATCATGGGGCCTCAACCATCAGCTTAAACTTTTGGTTGAGTTGGTTCTTTGACAATATTACGTGCATGAGCAAGACAATTACTTCCTTTGTTCTGAATACTTGCATCCAAATATAATATATTGTGTGAGAAAATATTATTATTAAGTAGCAAGTATAATGAAACAAAGGTGGTATTCAGTCCCACTTAATTTACACCATTTCGAATTACAATATAAAAATTTTCGTTTATGAAATAATGCAAAACGAGCGAGCTAGAAGATTATTTCAACCTCTAAGAGTCAATTAAGTAGTTATTACTCCATACATTAATTTTTGTTTGTCCAATTTACTTTTTACGTATTTCAACGTAAATATTGGGTCTCAATATTTTATAGCACGCATAATAAAAATTGTAAAAATTATATATTAAAATTCTTTGCATCAACACGAATCTAAAAAGATCCCACATGAATATCTTTTATCCTGAATATATATACTTTAAAAATCAAATTTAAATTTCTCTCTAATAAAGTTGAAAAATTTTAAGTGGATAAATAAAAAGGAACGGAAAGAGCATTAATTAGTAATCATTGATGGATAATAATTTAATTTTTAACTTTACAAACTAGCTCTGATGCCATATTATATTTATACTCCCTCCGAATCATTTTAGATGTCCCATTTCCTTATTTGGCAAAATCATATCAATTGTCTCATTTCCGTTTTTGTCTATCTTTTTTTACTTAAACACCCTCATTTTTCCAATTCCCAAATACCCAACTACCTCATTTACAATTAATTTAATCAATTGAAATACCCAACTACCACCTTTTTAATGGACCCCACACCATCTTTAATAACCATGAAAACCCAAATGGGACATCTAAAATGATTCGGAGGGAGTATGATCTAATGAAAACTAAACTTGAACATTTGTTTGTTATTAGGAGCTCTTAATTCAAAGAGACGAAAAAATATTATTAATGTGTTTACTGAATATAATATAATATAATATAATATAATATAATATAATATAAAATGTTTAATTGAAATTTGTAATTTAATTTAATTTTTGGTTGCATTTGTTTGAAAATAAATGAAAAATGAAGACGGAGGTATCTGCGTTGTCTCCAAGGGTTGCGTTTTTGGACCATCAAAGATTGATTCTTAATGTGGACAATAGTGCTCTTAAGCAAAGAATTGCTGCTTTGGCTCAAGATAAGATTTTTAAGGATGGTAAGTTTCTTCTTTTATTGTTTAATTAATTAATTAATTATTAATTAATTATTTTTAATTAATCAATTTTTTTATAAATTATATAATACTTTTATTTGATTAGAACAAGTTTCTTAAATAATTCTCTACTTGTTCAACTTGATAACATGGTGAAGCATTGAATTATGAATTAATTATTATGAATCTAATTACTTGTTTTAGTAGGCTGATTAATTATTAAGCACTCCAATTACATGAAAGATGCTAAGAAGATGCTCTAATTTAAAAAATTAATTAATTGATGTTATAGAGTTATATGATATATATATGCTCTCTCTGTTTTATAATGCTGGTTTTACAATGTTAGTTGCATTTGACGTTTTTCCCTATTTTTTAAATATGATTTGAGCCGTAATATCTAATAATAAAATACACTTTATAAACAATTCTAGTAAATATATATATCAAAATTATATATATGGAGAAGAATCTAACATAAGATCTCACATGAATATACATATTTTAACTTCTTTATGTTTGTTAAAAATCATATTTAATAACTTTTAATGTATGAAATACGTCAAACGTAACTAAAAATATAAATCGAATAAATAAATGTATTGTTTTGATATTAAATTCAATTATTATAATCAAGTTTGTAATTATAAGTAACTTAATTAATTGTTTATTTTTTTCGTTAACTTGAACTTCTCCACTTGCACATGCATGTTTTACTCAGACGAAATCACCATAAAATTAGGAAAATGTTATATAAAATTCATTGAGAATAACTTAGAATTATATTTGTAGAAAAATAAACATAAATTGTTCTTATCATATCCAAAAATTTAGATCACCCAATTCTTTGTTACCCCTTAGTTTCACGATGTTGGTTATATTTTGTAACTTACACGATAAAAAATTTAAAGTATTTGTCAAATGTTTTACTTTATATTTTACATTATTTTTAGAAATTAAAGATTGACGGTGCGTGGTATGAAATCTATTATCTAGATTTTGTTATCTGGATAATCATTAATTAAGGAACTTTTATCGTTCTTGCAATCTTTCATTTAATTAATGAACAATTAAGCTTTATTCATCTTTTTCATAAAATCTAAACGAAAACATTTTAAATATAACCAACAAAAAAACACCTAGAATGAAATATGTAACCAACATTGTGAAACAAATGCGAAATACTTTCTATTATTGTGATTTTCTTTACTTTATTATCATGTGTTGGAGACAAAGAAAAATCTAGGCTAAGGTCTGTTTAGGTTAGGATTCGATCATATAATTTAAAACCCATTTATTTTATAAAATATATTCAACTAATAAACACGTATAATTAAAGATATTAAGATTAAAATAGTGCAAATGCGATTAATTATCTAGACATTTAATTAGAAGTGGAGCCAATATTTTTATTTAAAAAGACAAAATATAACAAATTTGGTTGGATGCATGTGGTACTATATGACATTTTTGTACAATAATCTTCTAAAATCATTAAATTGGCTGAAATTCTCCACCAGTATTTGTTAAGACCAAATTGTCCACTAGTTTTTGTTCTATATAACGTGCTACAAACTTTTTACATTCTCATGTTCTAAACAGCATATATAGAATTATAATTAATTAATGTTTATTATACACTAAGGGTAGGCAGGAGGGACTGTCGCCCAGGGCTTCATTTCAAAAAAGTAAAATTAATAATTGTAAAAGATCTATATAGGATATAAATTACAAAGAAAAAGAATGTGCTATTTCGTTCAGGGTCCCAAATTATCTAGGGCCGGCCCTATATATATTTTTTTAAAAAATTGTTTATTATATTCTCTTTTCATAATGAGTTTGTTATATGTTCAGTTTTGAATGTGCATTCATTTCATATCCAAAATCGTGATCATCCGCAAATTTAATTCTATTTTTTTCATTTCAATAACAATTTTTTTCTTGATTAAGATTTTTATCTTATGATCGATAATGTTTTTGAGGTGTTTGGTAAATGGTTTTGAACTAATTTTTTATTGACTTTTAACTTTGACTTTTTAATTAGTCAAAAGTCAAAAAAAAGTTTGATAAATGGTTTTTAAGCCAATATGAAATGGCTAACGTTATTAGATTTTTTGATGCCTTTTGGCTTGTTGGTCATTTTTCTCAAGTAAATAGTCAATAACCAATACTGTTAGAGTACATAACATATCCTAGAGCCTCAACTATAAGTTTAAGTTTTTGGTTGAGTTGGTTCGTTGACATGGTATTAGAAGCCAACGTGACAATTTCAAATTGCAGTCTACCCTCATTTAAAGTGGAATATTCAGCGTCTATGTGCATGCACACTTCTAGCTCAATAGGCTCTCGTATGAGGGGGCATGTTAGAGTATATAACATCCCGGGGCCTCAACCATAAGCTTAAGCTTGGTTGAGTTGGTTGTTTGCAATTTAAACTCATGTTTCATCACATTATGTTGGCTTCTAATATACGTCAAAAGGCCAATTCAATCAAAAATTCAAGTCGATAACTGAATCAAGACATATATTATACATGCATATATACTCCATCATAAATTACTTGTAGAAGTACTCATAATTCTGTTGGCTTCTATCCCAATGGGCTATCGTGTGAGGGGCATGTCAGAGTATTTTTTAGATTTGTAGTCAATACGAATCAAACTTCTATTACAAATATAATAAAACAAAAAACCTTTAACCATTATGTCAACTCATGATTCTGTTGCGACGTGCAGCACATCAAGAAGCATTGAAGAAGGAAATAGAGAGGTTGAGGCAAATATATCAACAACAACAAAGTCTGAAGAAGATGAACATAAACAGCACCACTAATAACACTTCACATCCACTTTCTTCACCATCTGATCATAACATGCCTTGTACGGACAAAGAGCAGCTTATGACTTAGCCTCATCTTCAACTACCCATTATTATATATATATATATATATATATATATATATATATATATATATATATATATATATATATATATATATATATATATATATATATATATATATATATATATATATATATATATATATATATATATATATATATATATATATATATATATATATATATATATATAAATGTTAGTAGTAGTGAATACTACTAGTGGTGCTCATGGTGGTGGGATTAGCTAACCTGTTCATTTCACATGATATGTTCCCTTTTTTCAACCTTTTTCTCTTTTAAAAAAAATAATTGAATTTTTTAATAATATTTTAATAGATTCTTTTATTAGGGGTACGTATGGACGGAGAATTTGTTATAGGCAAGAGGGAATGAGAGATTTTTCATTATTTTAGGTGGTGAGAATCAAACTCTTGTCGTAAGATTGAAAATAAAGACTATGGGGTCAGTCTGTAATTCTCGTTTATTAATTAGATTTGTAATGGATGGTTGGAGAATGGAACACTGACACGTGTCCCGCAAGTATTGGGTTTAGAGATTAGAACATTGTTTTAGTTTTTTTTTTTGTAATTTTTTTTGTTTTTTTTTTATTTTTATTTTTGAGGTAATTGTTATTATTCTTTTAGTAAAAAGATTATTTTGGGAGAGAGGAAAAGATGTAAAAAGGAAGAATGTGGAGGTTGTCAGTTTGACTGAATGTATTTCAATGTCTCATTGTGGTTAGTGGTAACATCTTTTATTTTTCAATATTTGTAATAGTTTTCTACTTTTATTAATTTTTTTGGAAAAAAATTCATAGATATGCAATTGTATAAAGAATTTCAGTTTATTGTTTATTATTAAGAAAAAAAAGCTCCAAATAATTTGCATTGTGTATAATTTTTTTGTCCATTTTCATTCAATAATATAATGTTGTTTAAAAAAAGCCAAAACTATAATTCTAAGAATGACACTTCAAGCCTCTAATCAATTGAGCTTATCAACTTACCCTACATCCCATCAAAAGAATAGAAGTATTATTAAACCTCTGTTTTAATAAATTTGTTTTTATTTTTTATTAGAAAATTTGCTTAAATAATACTCCCTCCGTCTTTTATAATTTGCAGCATTTTTCATTTTCATCCATCCCACTTAAATTGCAGCATTTCTATTTTTGGACTATGGCCCACCACTTCCTTTTAATCTCATCCATACATTTTAACTCTCTTTTTAATTTCATCAACATAATTCATTCTCTCTCCTCATTTATTACCACTTTCTTAATATTCACCAATTTTCTCTTTGCTACTAACTCATCAGGACGGAGTAGTACCAACTATTATCCGTTGGTCAACAACAATTCCAACAATGAATTATTTTTTAATAATCCCAACTATTTACATAATTTGTTGAGAACATACCCACCCCTAGTTATCGGCAGGATCAGGTAACTTTTTCACTTTTTTTTTCTTTTTTTTACTATTAATCAAAAAAGAAAGAAAAAAGTGGAAAAGTTACCTGTTGCAGCCGGTTAAAACGGAGGTGATTATGTTTTCAACAAATTATGAAAATAGTTGGGATTATAAAAAATAATTGATAGTTGGGATTATTTTTGGCCAACGGATGATAGTTGGGATTATTTTGAGTAAATTTTCCTTTTTTATTTCAATTCATTACAATAAAATTGTATTTTAAATTTTAGATATAATTTAATTACTTTTACTCTCTATGATTTCATTTATTTCTAAAATTCTCACTATTATAATTTAATAAACTCAATTTTTTAATCTTCGTGATATTTAACAAATTGTGAATTTGAGACAAGGAAGTACTTGTATTTGTTAGTTTAGTCAACCCATATATGCAAAGCGATTAACAGTAAGACCGTCTCACACAAAAATTTACGATTAACATGAGTTCATGTTTGAAAGCTAAAATGAAGGACACAAAATTTGGTTCAGTCCAATAAAATTTTGCATAGGCCCAACTTACACATTGAAACTGACGCAAAGTAACTTGCTCATTCTTTGATCCAACAACACAACATCGTTATTATTGTAACTTAAAACATACAGAAATTCTTATGTGAGACCGCATTAGCCGTGCAATCAATCCAGATTTAAAATTTTTTTTTAGAATATACATATTTATTTAATGACTTAAAAGGACAATTGCATGGCTTAAAAATCCAATTTTAAGACTTTAAAGGTCAATTTTAAAGTTTTAAATACCAACATTAATGTTTGAGTTATCCTACTTTAAAGTTAAAATGAGAATTTTAAGTCTTAAAATTGTTTTTTTAAATTATTGAAATTGAACTTTTAAGTCTTGAAATTGTCAAGTTTCATGATTTAAAATGTCAATTTTATATCCTTGAAATTATTCTTTTAAGTCTTCAAATTGGTCTTTTAACTACTAAAATTGACATTTAGTTTGTAAAATTGATAATAAAAATATATACAATTAGGTCGGCTCAATAAAATGCATCTCACCCAAGTTTTTGTGTAAAACACAACTCAAAATCCTCCTTTAGGACTGTCTTATCATGAAATATTAGATGATTTAATTTGGACTAAATGATGACACTTTAAATATTGGAAAATTTTTATTTGAGCTTCGTGTATCAACATGTCTCACAGTGGTACCATTTTATTGGGCTGATCCAATGTCCACTTACTATCTTAAAATAATTAATTATAAGTTATATAAAAAACAAATCATTACAAAACAAAACATTGTTCCAAACAAAACGTTAGTCTTTTTTCTGTTTTCATAAATATTTTGAGAAACTTGTCTAAAACATTTATCAAAAAAATTAATGACAAATTTTGTTTAAAAAATAACACTTAAAGTATTAAAATAACCCGTAAATTACCCAATAAAAAATAACCTGATCTAAAAATCGTCCATCTTTTTAACAACTTACGGTCCATTTGATAGATAGTAATAAACGGTGGTAATAAAAACGAAAAACTAGTATAATTTTAGTTGAAAAATCTCTTGGCTACCTTGAAGACCATGCTTGTTCAACTTCAATAATTTCATTTTCTTAATAAAATTCATTCAAATACATTACCATTATAAGAGGTGGGATTAGGTGGAAATGGAAATTTCGAAACAAAAAATTCTTTTGTGATCAAAGTTTTATTACCATTATAAACTTTTACACAATAAATCATTCACATTACCATCATTTAATACTACTAACTAAATGGACTGTTAGGTTTAAGTTACAACTCAAATGAAAAGTGTAAATTAAATGCAACCCTCCTCAAATAATACTTTGTACAGTTGACACTAGGGAAGGTTCTTTCCCTCTAGTTTTATTCTACAACACTAAAACCTCCCCAAACATTCCCTTCTCATATTCCAATTCTATAAACATTTATTTATTTGATTATTTATCATCTTCAACATAAAATAAATTTTTCAAAATACTAAAATTATTTTCATATATTTATTCAAAAAAAAAATATTTTCATATATAATTCAAAATCTCTGCCAACCATGTCACCTTCCACGGCTGAATCTTTCCAAGGTACGTTCAATTTCCCCTCTTCATAATTTTCATCAATTAAATCGAAAATCGAAGCTTATTTCAAATAGAGTAAGTACACGTTAATTAGTTAAGATTTTGGGTTTAATTGTCGTCTAATCATTTTTCTTCTTTCAGTCAACCTATATTATAAAAAACAAATTCAATTTTGTTAAGGAACCAAATGACTAGATATGCTATATATACCGGAGAGCTTTTGGATGCAATAATACACGAATTTTACATATTTGGCGCGAAATTTTTCACTTAGAAGTGATTTAAACCTGTGATATATTGTCACGTAACGTTAGCTTTGCTAGAGTTTATTACATATCATAGAACCTCAATCAGTTTAAATTTTTTAGTTGAGTTGGTTCCTAAATATATCACGTGAGAACTCTTTAGATTAGAAGTGTGAATATAACACATGCAATATTTCACTTTGAAGGAAAGAAGTTGAGATTCGAACATGTGATATCTTGCCACGCTGGCTTTTAATATCATATCAATGAACTAACTCAACTAAAACTTAAACTTATGATCAACGCCCAAAATACGTTATATACTCTAACAAACTTCTAATACCGACTAAACCCAATTTAAAAAGTTTAAGCTTATAATTAGCGGGTTTATAATATATTTATTATTATTATATTATGTTATATACTCTAATAAATTTTATTTTTTTTATTTGATTAATATTTGTTGCAGTTGAGAGCCTTGAGGCTGAGCATTTACTAGTTCGAATTGATGATGGTAAATTCGAAAATAATAATAATAATATAATTGATAGGAACATTAATGGAGGAGAAATTAAACTGGAAATTAAGCAATTGAGGAAATTATCGGATAAGGGAGTGTGTATATTAGATGGGGTGGACTTGAGAATACCAAGGGGGAAGATCGTAGGGATCATAGGGCCTAGTGGTAGCGGGAAATCAACGGTTCTGAAAGCGTTAAACCGATTGTGGGAGCCACCCGCCGGATGTGTGTTTTTGGATGGAAGGGATGTATGTGATATTGATGTTCTCTCTGTACGTCGTCGTATTGGTATGCTTTTCCAACTTCCGGCTCTCTTCGAAGGTAAATTATCCGAGTATTTGTTAACTTTAGTTGAATTTATTGTCAATATCAGTATATTATTGAATAATATGAGGTGTATTCATTTTATAAGCTAATAGATTATAGATACCATTTCAAAATCATATGACAATATGGGAGGAAATACTCCAATGACTTATAAAGTGTGTATGCTATTTATAATGCATCGTTGTGGATAACACCCCTCTCATGCGAACCCTGTCATATTCGCACGTTGGAGTAATTAGTTAGGTAGGAACGTCATTCTTTCAGACCTACCATTTAATTTTTGATCGATCTAGCTATTTGCTTGGATGCCATGTTAAATTAAGTTAGATATATAGACAATGCCACATATTATTGGGGAAACACAAGATGCATACACTTTATAAGTCTAGGAGATCCTATATATACCAAAATCATACGGCAATGGGAGGAAGAGCTTTAAATACTTATAAAGTGTGCATACAATCTTTAATTCATCAATATCTATTATAATGTCTTATCGGTAGCAATTTCAAAATACGTACTTCTATTAAATTTGTTTTTCACTAGCTAGTATATTGCTGGGACTTGGGAGGATAAAAAATAAATTGTATTGATGCTAGAAACTCTTATGAGATTCTAACAAAAATCAGAAATTATTTCATGGATTAGTTAAAGATGTTATTTGTCTTATTTAATCAACTAGAAGTATTAACTCATCACTTAAAAGTGTTTGTGGTTCTACAAATATATGTCCTCTAGTACCATATGAGATATACGAATGATCCATTAAAAATCAGCTCTGATACAATGTAAATTTACTTATATGCTGGTACATAACAAGACTTGCATAAGAGGAAAGCTAACTATATACGAGTCGGATAATGTTTCTGTTAGAATATATAACATATCTTGGGCTTTAACCATAAGCTTAAGCTTTTGATTAAGTTGGTCCTTTGACATGGTATCAGAAGCCAACGTGACAAAAGGTCACGAGTTCGAATTTCAATCACCTCCATTTAAATGGAGTATTCAGTGCCTATGCACAACCACACTTCTAGCCCAATGGGCTCTCGTGTGAGAGGGCGTGTTAGAGTATATAACATATTTTGGGGACTCAATCATAAACTTAAGCTCTTGGTTGAGTTGGTTTCTTGACAGTTTCATCCTAAAACTAATTGATAGTATGAAGAATAGTATATCAAGCTTATATGTTACATCTTATTTTCCAACATCCTAATGACAGGAACAGTAGCAGATAACGTACGTTATGGACCAAAATTGAGGGGAAAGAAGCTGAGTGATGAGCAAGTACAAAGATTGTTAAGTATAGCTGATCTTGATCACACTTTCATTCACAAAAATTGGAACGAGCTTTCTGTTGGACAACAACAACGAGTTGCACTTGCAAGAACCTTAGCCAATGAACCCGAGGTAATCGTTGCATCATTTTGAATTACAATAGATTATAATAAACGGACTTTTCAAATTTCTTGTATTTCTTTGAGTTACATTCAGGGCTGGCTTAAGGGTGGGCAAGAGGGGTTGTTGCCCAGGGTCCCATGTCAAAAAAGCAAAATTAATAGTTGTAAAAAGTCTATAGATTATTGATTACAAAGGAAAAGGGCCCCAATGTACCATTTCGCCTAAGTTCCCAAAATATCTAGAACCAACCCTGGTTAGATTAACTCCTTTCTTATCACTTGTTATAAGGGTAAGGTTGCGTATATTTTGATCATTAGGATAATGATGTTGTTAATACTTAATTGTTATTGTAAGATGACTTATTAAAAAATATGCGTTACTTATTTATGTGAAGTCGCGGATAATATTTTCTACTAAAGGTCAATGGGATGTAATTGCTTTATAATTATTATTTATTACTAAGGGTGAGGTTGCATACATTTGATCCCCTAAATTCCGCTTAGGCAGAAGCCACTTAATGATATTGAAGTAACGAAACCTCATTTTCTCGAAATTAACCTTTTTGTAGAGTATGCAAACGTGTTAAAAAGTTACCCACTTTTGATACTAAATTGAAAATTATCAATTGATTTTAAAATGAAAACCTATCAGCGTCAAATTCTTCTTTGATGGACTAAATTGAAAATATTAGAAGCAAAATTTTCATCTCAAGTTTCTCAAATAATTGCTTCTAGTGTAAATTTGAATTGATATTGCAAGCACACCAAATGCCTTCCCAAGCACGTTGTGTGTCAATCACCTTTATCTTTATAAGAACTTTTTTTTCGGGGGAAAAATTAAGTGTGCGCATTTCTCCTTACTCTCATCTTAGAAGGGGCATGAGTATGATCTGTCTGCTACCCTCCTCCCACAAATCCTGACTTGTGCAGAATACTAGGTTGATGACTCTGACTCTGACTCTGACTCTATTGTGTATTGATGTTTATCAAAGGTATTGCTATTGGATGAGCCAACAAGTGCCTTAGACCCAATATCAACACAAAACATTGAGGATGCTCTTGTAAAACTAAAGACAACAAAAGGTATGACAGTCATCATGGTCTCACATAGTGTAAGACAAGTCCAAAGAATAGCCGATATTGTGTGCCTTTTGGTGAATGGTGTTGTTGTTGAAGTTTTGCCCCCTAATCAACTTTGTGATGCTAAGCATCCCATGGCTTTAAGATTTCTTGAGCTTAGCTCTTAATCTCTTCCTAATCTTCACAATTGTGTAATGGGAATGTATTTTACCGTCAGAGTTAAAAAAACTGTATTTTATGCCCTAATGTGAGAACTTTATTTATAGGAATATATAGCAATCAGACATTTAGCTGTATATAGTCTATGTATTGTAACAAATGAGTCGGGTTTTTAATATTCTTTTTGAATTGTTATTGTTAACTATTTGAATAATGATAATAAGATTGAAATCGGTTAATAATATTTCAGTAATGAAATGTTAATAGTGAATTACAATCTTGGAATGATTGATTCTCGACTACTATATTTGTTCATGTGGCTCTTTTAACACCAAAAGTAACATACTCCTTTCAATTCACAAGTATTGTTTCACTTTCTTATGGGGTAAGTTCACCCCAAATGTCTCATTTCTATTTTTAGTCATGATTTTTTACCTAAATATCTCATGTTTACACAAGTAATGACTAAAATACCCCAATTTTTACTTCTTACAATACTCCAACTACCACATTTACAATTAATTCAATCAATTAAAATACCCCAACTATCAGAGTCGGCCTTAGATATTTTGTGGCTGGGCAAATAGCGCATTGGAGCCTTTTTCCTTTACAATTTATAACGTTTATGGACCTTTTGCTTTTTTGACATGGGGCATTGGCATTGGGCGACGGCCCTTCTTGCCCACCCTTAGGGTCGGCCCTGCCAATTATCACCTTTTTGGTGGACCCAATCTCACTCTTAATATCCATGCTCAACCAAATAGAACAATAGATATGAATTTGTTAGAGCAAGCGCCAAATCACCCTTTTATGGTGGGTCTTCGGTGTGCCGTGAGGAGGGTGCAACGAAGAACAAAGCATTGATCGTTTGATGATTAATGATGAATTGAGGATGATGAAGCATGGAAGAGGGCAAGGGGACAGCAGCTGGTGCAGGATAAGCATGCTCGAGTGAGTCGAGCCAATGAGCTCGAGTCGAGCCTCAAAGGCAGCAGGATCCAGTAGCTTCGCTGACACTGCTCGACCGGGTCGAGCACCTCTGCTCGGGTCGAGCGAAGGCCCCCTGGCAGACTCGCGTGTTTGCTGTTTTATCATACGGTTTTATGGGCTTTAGCCCATTTGTCCCCAAGTCTTATAATACATCCTTAGCTCTATATAAGGGGTATTAGAGAGTGTCTTAGGGTTTAAGAGAGAGCTAATACACTAAGATAGACTAGGGTTTAAGAGTAACCAAGAGAGTCTTGTCTTCTTGTACTAGTTTGTGGTGTCTTCCATTGTTGAATGGAAACACAAGCTTGAGAGGTTGTTCTCAAGCATTAGGGTTGAGTCATTGGTTGTAATGTTGATTAAGCTAATGATAAGAAACCATTTTTGAGGGGGAGGTATCATAAGATACCTCATATACTTGTGTTTTCTTGCATCTTTGTTAATACTCTGTTTTTTCTTCCATTATTTTACACTTCTTCTTCCTCCATTGTTCAACCTAAGAGGTCCAAGGCCTCCTCTTTCAATTGGTATCAGAGCTTGGTGTTATTTCCTTGGGATATTGAGTGAGAGAAGGCTTGGAGATAGGTAGAAAAAGGATGGTAGAAGTAGAGAAGTGTTTGGATGGTTTGTTGAAGCCATTAGGGTTTGTTGAAACTTTGGGTGAGAGAAAAACAGTGGGTATTCAAGAGATGGAGAGGTTGTTAATAGAGTTTTCAAGAGAGAAGGAAAGCTTATTAACAATGGTGGTAGAGCAAAGGCTAATGATTGAGTCTTTGTTAGTGAGAGTTGAAAAACTAGAGGGAACTACTAGGTGTAGTAGTTTGGTTGAGAAAGTATCATCCTTGGGGGTTGATATGAAGGTTGATGATGCTTCATCTATGAGAGATGGGAAGGTCATCAAGGAAAATCCATCAAAGGGGAAAACCGGGGTCAAGAAGACAAGGGTTGATTATGGGGATAAGGTGTGCTACCATTGCCACAAGAGAGGCCATATTCAATACACTTGCAATAGGTTGAAGAAAGACCTTAAAAGCTTGAAGCTTTTGAAGGACATGAAGAAGCCAACAATGGAGGTTGGTGATGGTGAGAAACTCAAAGGGAAGAAGAGAGTTCTTCCACTTGAGAAGGTGAAAAAGGCAACACCTTTGTTGAAAGGGGTTGTAAAGAAGGTGCTCCCAAACCTTGATGAGAGTCTTGAGAAGAAGACTAAGGGTGATGGTGGTCATGTGCTATTGGCCAAGGGTGATGAAGATGATTGGGTGTTTGACTCCGTACACTCATATCACATTTGTAGAGAGAAGAGCTTGTTTACAAGAATGATGGCTTGTAAGCATGAGAGGGTAAACTTGCCTAGTGGTGAGCAAGTTGTGATTGAAGCCATTGGAGAGGTGCATTTGAGGATGCACAATGGGCTTTTGAGGATGCTTAGGGGTGTGAGATACATTCCCAAGATGTTGAGTAATATAATCTCAATGAGGAGATTAGAGAAGATTGGGTACACCATTAAGACTCAAGGTGATGGAGTCTTGAAGGTGACAAAGGGGTGCTTGGTGCACTTGATGGGTATGATGGGCAACAATGGTCATGTGTTGCTAAAGAGTGGAGGATTGCATCATGTGGAGAGGGGTGCAAGTCCTAAGTCACTAAGGAGAGTGACTTTTGTTGAGGGTGGCCACAATGATAGGTGGTGCACAAAGAGTGTTGGTGATGGGTTTGGTCTTGAGGGGGAGCCAAGACCAAAATCATATGTTGATGTGTTGATTGGGGCACCATGAGTGGTGTCAAATGGTGGAGGGAGATTTGGGCTTGAGGGGGAGATTGTTAGAGCAAGCGCCAAATCACCCTTTTATGGTGGGTCTTCGGTGTGCCGTGAGGAGGGTGCAACGAAGAACAAAGCATTGATCGTTTGATGATTAATGATGAATTGAGGATGATGAAGCATGGAAGAGGGCAAGGGGACAGCAGCTGGTGCAGGATAAGCATGCTCGAGTGAGTCGAGCCAATGAGCTCGAGTCGAGCCTCAAAGGCAGCAGGATCCAGTAGCTTCGCTGACACTGCTCGACCGGGTCGAGCACCTCTGCTCGGGTCGAGCGAAGGCCCCCTGGCAGACTCGCGTGTTTGCTGTTTTATCATACGGTTTTATGGGCTTTAGCCCATTTGTCCCCAAGTCTTATAATACATCCTTAGCTCTATATAAGGGGTATTAGAGAGTGTCTTAGGGTTTAAGAGAGAGCTAATACACTAAGATAGACTAGGGTTTAAGAGTAACCAAGAGAGTCTTGTCTTCTTGTACTAGTTTGTGGTGTCTTCCATTGTTGAATGGAAACACAAGCTTGAGAGGTTGTTCTCAAGCATTAGGGTTGAGTCATTGGTTGTAATGTTGATTAAGCTAATGATAAGAAACCATTTTTGAGGGGGAGGTATCATAAGATACCTCATATACTTGTGTTTTCTTGCATCTTTGTTAATACTCTGTTTTTTCTTTCATTATTTTACACTTCTTCTTCCTCCATTGTTCAACCTAAGAGGTCCAAGGCCTCCTCTTTCAGAATTAGAGGGAGTATATTGTAAGACGAATAATACCCATCAATAATATCATTGAATTTTTAATTGCATGAATTTAGAGATAAACCATTTTTCTCTCTTATCCTTTCTCTTAATCTATTTTTTATTTTGTATAAAAAATTATTTTTCATTATTCATTATAGTGAAGGGGAGGAGGGGAAAATGGCAAAAATTTATTCACAAGTGCTAAGATTATATTGGCTTTTGGCATTTCTTGGCATTAGCCATGGAGCCAACTTTGATATCCTTGGTCGAGTGTATTGTGATCCTTGTCGTATTAAATTTGAAACTAGGCTTAGCTACCCTCTTGATGGTATGTGAAATTATAGTATACATTTTACAATTTTAATTTTTTCCATGAGATTTTTTTTATTTAATTATAATATATAAAATTATAATTTTAATTCATCATCATCATCATCATTATCCTACCCAGTATATCCCGCTCATAGAAAACTATGAGCAGGGTCTGCGGAGGGAAGGACGGCGGCAACTCATACCCGTGAAGGAGAGCACGACCAAAAGGAGTCCCCCAGCTCCAAGATGATAAAGATAAAGATACGCACCTGCCTTGTGGAGTGAAAAAAACATAAAAAGATCCAAAAAGAATGTAAACAAAAGAAAAACTTAAAATAAACTAAAAACAAAAACACACAGTAAATTAGGGCAAACCTGAAAGCATGACACCGCTAACGACTCTAAAAAGAAAATTATAATTTCAATTATTAACTCTTATTTAAGATAAGTTTGATACTACAATATAAAAAATAAAAAATATTTAGTCTATAGGGTCACACTCGATATGATCGATCATTTTGACAGGTCTACTAGCAGATATCAAATCGCTCAAAAACATGGGTGAAGCCAAAGGGTGGATGGTATAGGCTCTACCCTTGCAACCCACACTCGCAATCTATTTTCGTATTTAACCTCTGTATATAAATTTTTTGACGATTAGAATAATAAAAAATTTAGTGGTTCAATAATATGGAAAACTTTAATATTTTACTTTTTATATTTTGGACCCATTAACATTTTTTTTAATTGTTAGGTGTAAATGTGTCACTACAATGCAAGAACATAGAGAATGGTAGATTAACATTCAAGACACAAGTGAAAACCCATGAAGATGGAACTTACATAATTGAAGTTCCAAGAGAACATCAAGATGATGCTTGTGAAGTGTTTCTAATGAAAAGTAACAACAATGAATGTGGTGATATCATGGATGATCAAGAGAAGGATCCAATTAATTTAACTACGAATTCTGATATTGCAGGAAATATTCGTTTTGTTAATGATCTTGGATACATGACTAAAGATATTAACCCTCAATGTGTTAGTGTTATCGAAGAATTAGCCATTATCCCTGACCCTAACATGTAAAATATAGAAATAGAGAATCAGATATGTCTCAATTCAAACATATATATCACTTTTGTCGAGAGGAATTTAGGTTTGGTTCTCGCTGCCCCTCCCTTCCCCTTCCGTATGGTCTACCAAAACAATGAGGGACTTCTATTTTTAGCCTTTTCTCTCATACACATTGTAATTTTATTAATCATTTATAAGAATGAATGTCAATGTGATACTTCTTGTTGCATAATTTTTCATATAAGATGACATTTTATGTATGTCTATGTAACAAAAATGTGTGATCATCCATTCATCCTCTTTTTCGTCATATAACGTAAAATCATTATATGTGACACATTAAAAGTTATCTTACGTAAGTTTGCTTTATTTTCGCTATATTATCTCCTGCCCATGTTTTGTTAGCACAAAACTTAATTCTACGCTCTTATCTTAAACATTTTACTTTTCTTCTCTATTCAATGCAATATTTTAATCTTAAAAATTATCTCCTACACATGTTTTATTAGCACAGCACTTAATTGCACACTCTTATCTTAAACGCTTCGTTTTTTCTTCTCTAAACAATGCAATATTTTAATCCCAAAAATCTATAACTGGACATAATTAAGCATTATAAAATTTTATATTAATAAATTTTACATTGAGAAAAATCAAACAAGATTTCATTTAATTATTATACTTTAATATTTAAGTTAAGAATAAAATATAAATTTAAAGTAATCAACAAATGGTGCTTATAAAGTTAGAAAAGTTGCTCTAAATTTGGACGAAGTATTAGTCTATCAATTAGACGTTTCTCGACTCGAGAGACTCTTTGACCGCACTTATCTCTATGGGTATGAGTTATTGTCTTTCTTTTTTCCGACTCTGAGTCTCTGACTACTGTTTTATATGAACGGGATACAAATGTTGATTCAATCCGACAGGCGATGAGAAACACTTGATATTCCCAAGCCAACATTGATTTCATTTTCCAAGCGAAAAACCCATCGTGCCTGGAGAAACAAACAGTCCAAAATCCAAATTCCTACAATTCTCCGAACTACGACCAGAATCTGAATCCCTTTCTCTATCCTTCAAAGCGCATCCAAATTTGCCCTAAATGGCGAATAGTAACTTGCCTCGGAGAATCATCAAGGTCTGTGTTCTTCGATCTCTATTTTCTTTAACTTACTCCGAATTTGTTGATTTGCTTTCTGTTTAATGGATCATCGTATCGAGATATTTCCTAGGGTTTTGTTTTTTGACTTTTTTGTTTTGTTTTTTTTGGCAGGAAACTCAGCGTCTTCTTAGCGATTCAGGTTTTTAACTTTCTTTTTTGTTTGTTGATGGGTTAAATTTTGCGAGTTTTGATTGCTTGTTAATAACCCTGAGTAATGAAAAGTGTTTGGATTGGTTGATTGCAGTTTTTGGTATAGGTGCTTAACCATCTGTTCTGAAGATATTATGCGATACTTTAATGTTATGATCCATGGGCCTTCGCAGTCTCCATAGTCCATATGAAGGTACTTCTATTACCAATGAGAAATTTGCTTCTTTTTTTGTTTATCAAAAATGTGATTATAATCCTTTTGTGGTTTAACATTTTGTGGCGGTTAATTTGAAAATGGGTTATTGTTTGGATATCTTTTCCGGGATAACTGATGAGGGAATGGAGAAAGGAGAGAGAGAGAGAGAGAGAGAGGGGGGGAGAAGGGGAAGGTACTTTTAGCTAGCGAGCATGCGATTCGTTGGAATTCTTTATTTAATTGAATACGCTAAATTTTGTGGTGGAATCCCAACCTCTTCAATTTTCACTAAAGTGTTGTGGAATTGCAAGTTGTAATTGTTATCGCCACAAGCATGTTATGCTTGTGCATTTATGAGAATTCAGAAGAAATACAGAGGGAACTTTCACATAAATCTGCACTCCATCCCATTTTTTGTTGTCAAACTTTTCTTTTTCTAAGTCTTAATTGTTTTAGTATTTTGGTTTTGGAATATAATGAACTTTTACATAAAGCTCGTTGTTTATCAAATGGGAAGTGAAGCTCATGTATTGTTGAATCATTGAATGTTAGAACTCTAGCTGCAAGATCTATCAATAAAATACATGTAAAGCTCTTTGTTTGTCAAAAGGGAAGTGAAGCCCAAGTATAGTTTGTGCAACACCTTGTTCGGTGCTTTTCTTGGATGTTGACTATGATAAGGTTGCAACTTCATGGCGGTGGTTGAGGGTATTTTTAGGTAGGTGGTGGTGAATGGTGGGGAAATTGGGTTAAGTGTAGGAATGATGTGATTGATTAGGTTGAATTAGAGTTCATTTATATTATTAGTGGATATGGGTGTATTTCGGGATATAATAGAAGATTTAAGTGTGTATGGATGGGTGAAAATTAAGATGTGATTTTTTTTTATAGCAAAGGGAGGAAAGGGAAATTATGGGAAGGGAATGAAAGGAAGGGATTACTTCCAGCATTCTATTACCCCAATGTCATTAAACGACTCTGAGTAATTCTAAATGGCTTCAAAAGTTCAGGTGTTGGATTAAGTATTTTGTTTACCATGTTCGTGTTTTCTTGTATAAAAGCAATCCGACTTGGATGAGTTTGTTTCTGAATTCTGACCCCATTGCCTTCTTTTATATGCAGTTCCTTTTTAGTTTTCATGTGGAACTTTGCGGTCTTTAGATAAATACTATTGTAAATTAAACTGTGCTTGTATACCTATTCTCTATTATGACAGTATTCAAGCGCTGCTGAGTGCTCCAAATCCTGACGATCCTTTGTTTGAGAACATTGCTAAGCATTGGAAAACAGATGAGGCAGAAGCTGTTGAAACTGGTGAGTGAATTTAATTTCGCAAGACTTATCGTATTTCACAAGACCGATTCTTCGGTTTGCAATGAAATTGAGAGTCCTTTTCAGAAGGGGAGGGGATGTCGTCATCAAAGGATTTTCTTCCATAACTTGATTGGGTTTTTATTCGGAATTTCTGATATAGCTGTATGTATATGCAGCAAAAGAACGGATTTGTCTATATGCTAGATGAGGCTTGATATTATACCCATAACATCACCCTCTTTGGAACAACAAATGTATGAACTGTGTTATCTGATGATTTCTAAACCAAGCTGCAGGTTGGAACTTGGAAATGAATATCAAGTTGCAAATTTGGAGAAAATATGATAAATGTAAGTATAATATATAACTTGATTGATTGTATAAAGTGTGACATATTGTACCTAATGATGCGTTGATGGTATGGTTATATGGACTATGGAGCTCATTAAGAATTTGTAGATGTGAAGTTCGTTTATTTAGTTATTCGTAGTCCAAATATGTTCCGAAATATTTTTCTCTTTATTCTACATTTATTTTTTTTTCGAACAAGCTGAAATACAACACAGATCAACCTCATTTATGGTATGTTTTGCAAAATGAGATCGTTTCGGCGTCTCTTTGGAAAAACCTCAACACATGATGAAGGAAAAGTCTTAGTAAATTACGGTTTTTCGAAACATTTTAGTATTATTCTTTTCGTCTTTTGTGATAATTTACAAATTACGGTTTTTTATCAGAAATTTTTGCATGATGAATGACCATAGAATACCTATGAATATGATCTACTATGAGTATCCTACTAGTGGACAACATATACATTATTACTGCAATTACATTCCACTTGTATAAAAGTACTATTTCTTCCATGTACCTTTCTGACTTTTAAGCTCTATGTTAGGTCTATTCATTTCATTTGGTCCCTCTACTTATGGTTGAGTAAACTGTCTTTTTTATATTTAGATTAGAGGTAGGATTAAAAAAACCCTTATTAGATGAAGAGTTAAAATTAATATCTTTTATAGGCGGTGAAAATCAAACTCGTATTACAAGAGTGAAAGTAACTTTCAACCACCAAAAATAGTGAGTGACATCTATATATATAAATCTGTTTAATCTAGACTTGTGGAGATTGCTGCAGTCGCATTTGGTCCCATTAGTTGTAGAATCAGAATCTTTCTTATTCTTTCTCGAGTCGGAGGACTCTTTGCCTGTGCTCTCCTTTATGGGTATGAGTTGTCGCCATCTTTCCCTCTACAGACCCTGGTCATAGTTTTCTATGAGCGGGATTACTGGGTACGATGATGATGATGATATACCTTGGATTGATTTTGTAATTTAACAATCAATTTTATTAGATTTGATATCATGTTAGATAAATGTGTAATTTCATTTGAATTATGATATACTTATTTTGAGACGATGAACAAAAACAATACAATTTGAAATTTAATTTTAATTTATTATGTCTTTGACAAGGGTAGGGTAGGTAATAAAATAATAATAGGACACTAAAAATCATCGCAAACCTAATTTGACGGCTTGGGATTAGGAGTAGAGCTATAATAAAATCTGAACACTAATTATAAGAAAATTAATGTAGAGTACATCACACTTTAACTCTTGTCAACTCTCACCCAACAACAAATCTAACCTAATAAATGTCTAATAAATGAGGTGCTTCTAAACTTACCGTTACAAACTAACACCTTTCAATTTTCAATTTTATATACATTCTGCTCATAAAAATTATAATTAAAATTTAGAGATTTAATAAAAATTGACAAATCATAAATTCATTAAAGAAGTTGCGCGGATCGACTAAAATATATATAGTTTATCATTTAGATTAAATATATATATATATATAGTTTATCATTTAGATTAAATTAGATAGATAACTATCAATTTGGAGCTCGGTGAGAATTAAATCGATCGGGATACTCTCAGACCGCATACTCCTATATTAGGAAAAGCCTAATTTCATCATTATTACAAAAATTACTCCTTTCAATCAAACAAGTGTTTGAGGATAAGATAGAAGAAAAGGACAAGGTTTAAACAAACCATATAACATATCATATGGGACCAAGTGACAAGACAATAGTAGTTCTAACTAGTCATGAATGAGATCAACTACTATAAATTAATAAACCTTTCTAATCAATTAGCATCATTGTTAAATCAATACAAATTTTTAAAAATTGGATATCATGGGTTAAAGTATTGGGGTATTGATTGGTCAACAGTCAAAAAAAATGTTTAGTAAATGCCTTTTAAACGAGTCGAAAAATTGGCTTTCAGAGATTAAATAAAAAAACCTATTCAAGTTCGTTTTTTAGTTGGGTTTTTGGTATGATGGTCTACTTTTACTATAATAAACAGCCAACACTCAATACTTAAATTTACTAAACACCTTCATAAACAGTTGGCTTTTTCAGCCAGCTTAAAAGCCAACATCCAACAACCAACAACCAATTGCCAAATACCCCTATGGCTTATCTAGGCTACACCAGTCGTTTGATTATAAGCCCTAACAATTTTACATTGTGCAAAATATCCAACAAAAAAAATATTAACCGAGTTGATTCAGCACACACATAAACGTCAAGAATGTTGGTGAACTCACCCTTGCTGATAATGATTGATTAATGAAAGCAATGAAACAGCACCATGCAAGATTGAAATGTAGCAGCAATGCAGTAAATACTTGTAATTTATTATAAATGAAAGCAATGAGAATTAACAACAGATTGTCAAAACTAAAACATTCATATTCATCCTATCTTCTAATCACCAACCCAATGAATTTACCCACCAGACATATCCAATCTCCACCTTCAATTGTATTCAATTTTGTTTTTGTGTATATATCGTCGACGTATATACATGTACATATCCTTCTCTACCCAGCAATCGCTATTTAGTCTCCTCTCTTCTCCGAGACACCTAACCAACGTATACATACATCCCGTTTCTCTGTCTTTTCAATCGATCAGAGATTTTACGAGGGTGGGAGTTCTACAAGAATGATGATGACTTCGTGAAAATGTAAACGAAAAAAGAGGGTAGATGACGGAACCAGAGAGGGGGGAGGGATAGATAACGAATAAATGAATGAATCATGTAAGGAATCTAAGCTATCTCCCCCCTTGTTATCGTTGTATTGGCTCCTAAATGGGGTTATTGTGCAGCTCGGGGTTTTTATGTCACGAGGAATTTGTATGCGGAAGAAGTCCTACTACTAAGCGGTGAATACGAGGAATTGAGTTTACAATCTGGCGTATTAAAGACTGTAGTGTCTCACCGATGCTTCGAGCACATCACTTGTTGGGTTTACGATCTCCTTCACTCGACTACCATTCTTGTATATCTTGATCGTTGGTACGATCCTCACATTTTCGGCATCTGATACCTCCCTGCTCTCTTCCAAGTTCACCTTCATTTATACGCACACACACAAAAAAACAGAATATCACCCTATGCTTCTTCAAATGAGAACAAAAGCACACGAAAAAAACGCTTATACAAAAAGGACGAGTTACCTTGAGGAAATTGATGGAAGGGTATTGACCACAAAGCTTATCTAAGGAAGAAGAAATGCGTTTGCATTGTGGGTTCGAGGGAATGAAAAAATGAACCACGGAGACCCCTGCGGCCGACAAAGTTCAAGGTCAGTTCAAACTAGGTAGTACCCTCACGAAAAACGATTCTATAAAAAAGATGAAGACAGAACACCTGATGAAGATATTATAGCTCTAAATTGACTCGGGCGTGTAATTTCTTCTACATCACCGCCAAACGTCATGTTGGAAACCTCTTCACCACGCGATTTCTTTAATGAAACTTTAGCATGGAATAAAGACTCAGCCACAACATCGTCGTGTGGAAGTTCTTTCTTCAATATTTCATAATCTCTAACAGCGTCAGCCCATCGTTCAAGCTAAAATCAACATGAATCAAAAGGATCAAGCTTTGTACTAGTAGAAGAAACTAAAACAGCTAAAGAGTTATAGTCGTGCGACACCTTGCTGTTTGCGGCAGCCCTTCGAAGAAGTGCCTTGGTGTAATTAGAGTGGATATGAAGAGCAGTGTTGCAATCTTGGATAGTTTTTTCCCACATCCCGAGTTTGAACCAACAGGCAGCTCGGTTGCAGTAAAGAACTGAGCTTGAAGGGTCCAGCTTTAAGCCTTCTTCGTAAGCTGCACAAGCTTCCGTAAACCTTTCTGAATTATAGAGGTCATTTCCACGTGCACGAGCTCTTGCCACTCGCCTTGCATTGGTGAGCAGTTTTGCAACTTCGACACTCTTAGGATCAATGTTTACGGCTTTCTCAGCATAGGCAATTGCATCCTCAAACCTGCACGATAAACAAATCATCAGTTTTCACTTTCCCTACAAAGCATCAATACATTCTCACACCAAAAGTATCTCAACTCACCTTCCCAATGCCATGTCGATCTGGGCCCGAACATAAAGTACGTAAGCCTCAGAAAGCATCCCAAAGAACTTGCTCTGTGAGCAGCAGCTAGGAGATGGTTCGACTTTCGGTATCTTTGACATGATTCTGTCTATACCATCAAGTTGCTGCATCTTCAAAAAGTATTCCGCTCTACAAGAGAAAAGCTGGACATTCATTGAATCACTTAGAGTGAATCCCAATTACATATCATCAATTTTTCCGGAAAAACGAATCTCGTACTGCAATAATCATACGAAACGGAGACAAAAAGGGTTCACCTGAGGGGAATAATCTGCTCCAGCAGCAATTGCGGCATCCGCTTCCCGCAATGTGCTTTTCCAGTCACCAATACTCCTGGCATCAGTACATCTCTTTAGATGCTTCTCAACTGCTTGTAACATGCCAAGTTCTGTAGCCGTAGGTTGCTGCCCTTTAAAGAATAGGTGCTTCCTAGCAGCGTCTACCTGTCCTAACCTAAAACCAGGCAAAAGCATAAAAATTCACTATACAAACAAAATTGTCATAACGAAATAATTGAAGAGTGTAAATTCAATATTCAACTGTAGAGAAAACAAAAATAAAAATGAGAATAATCATATAAGTGAAATTTGTAATTATCATAGCCGGGGTTACAAATGAGGAACTCTTTGGTTGCGCTCTCCTATATGGGTATGAGTATCCGCGTTCCTTCCCTCCTCAGACCCTACTCATAGTTTTTCTAGGGGCGGCATACACTTGGTATGATGATGATGATAGCCGGGGTTACAGATCATGTCTTCCCAGCCTTCATCAAATGCCACTATTAAGTATGATTTTAGTTATAAAAGCAAGACGATCCTCAAATGAAGTATATTAATACATAATGAGCAAGGAAACCCCTAAAATGAAATTTCAGATGAATCTTCATTGGAACTAATTGTGACAACTTGTTCTGAAAGTATGGAGCACATCACCAAGTGACAACTTATTTTAAACCGTTAAATTGCGATTTGCCATCAAAACTGATCAATCAAGAGTTCAATAAAGCTAAATCACTTGAAACAATGACATCTCAAGACCAAAGCGAAAATATATACTTCCGTAAATCCACCATCATTAAGTTTTCAAGCAAATGTAATTTCATAACACAATTAGCGAATCAGACGCGCTAATAGACTAGTATCCAGCAAATCAAGATAACAATGAGCATACGGACATAACAATTCAGCAATCGACGGTCATTAAGTTATCTAACAAACAACGACAACAATGACACAACCTTAATTCCAAAAGACGGGTTCAAGTTATCAACAAAGGGAATCAATTTACATGATACGCAATCAGTGTAACATAATTCGCCAACAGTTCCTTTACAAATTCGTGATTAGCTCAAAGGGCTCAAATCCGACCATGATTAATTTTTTATTCAATCAATTATATAAAGCCAACTAAAAAGTTCTGCAGAATGCTTAAATGAAATCATGAATATGACAGTATCAATACTGGCCTCCACATATATTCTAAATCAAATCGAAAATAAAACAAGTAAAAAGGAATAACCTAAAATCTTAATTAGATACCAACAAAACCTAATCCCCTTCATTAATTTTCTGAATTTATTGACATAAACAGCCTCAAGAACAAAATAACCTAAGCAATCAATAACCCATAAACCCAGATCTAAAATTCAAGAATTCAACAATGTACAAGAAACCCATAATCAGAAACTAAATATTTTTATTGTTCGAACACAAAATAATTAAAACTGAAGTGAAATTACTTACCTAATTAGTAAATACCCTAATAATTCGTGAAGCTTTCCATCACTAGGATCCAACTTAATAGCATCCTCACATCCTCGAATGGCTTCGGAAACCCGACCCAAATTCGTCAATGTAGCAGCCCGATTACGCAGTAAAGCAGCATTTCTGGGAGAAAGCTTAATTGCACGGTCAAACAAACTCAAAGCTTCCTCATAATGGCCTTTGAAAAAATGGTCACACCCAATCCGTTGAAGTTCATCTGGATTCGAACTTTCTATTGCCTTCTTTATCGGATGCCCACTATTAGGCGAACCCGTGTTACCTGACGGAGAACCAGTACCCCGCATTATACTTCCATGCCCATAATTCCCTGTTCCTGATCCCAATACATCGCTCCGAGTAGTAGAACGTACAGATGACATACCCGTTTTAACACGACCCATCGGGCAAATGTTACCCATTGGAAGGATTTTGGTAGGAGGTGAGTTAACAGACGATCCACTGCCACCGGAGTAAATGTGTTTACTAGGGGTAGACTGAGTTGACCCACACGAATCGGAGCGTCTATGATTCGGACGAGTACGTGGGCTAGAATGACTTGAACCGGCAAGTTCACCGGAATCACTTTTAGAAGGTGGGTTAGTGGGATTTCTACAGGAGAATGAACCAGAAGAACTAGAAGAACTACTAGTAGTAGTAGTGAGTGAACTCGGATTACTCCCAGTTTTGTGATTCGTTAATGGTGAAACAGGTGAACCCAGATTGAGGTTTCGGAAATCGGGCTTATTCTTATCATCAGGAGTATCTTTGAATTGATCTGAAGTGGGTTTTCCAGTATCCGCCATTTTTACTAGTTCAAACAAAAAAAAGTTAATGGGTTTACTAATCTGAAACAATGTGGGTGAAAAAAAGGAAAGATTAAAGAAAAAAATGGAGGAATGGGGGATTAGATTGGAGGGAAAGAGAAGAAAAAGATGGGGATCTCGTGAAGGAAAAGGGGAAAGAAAAGAATGTGAGTGTTATTAAACATATCAATTAAAAAAAAAAGGGATTTGGATTTAGATTTTGAATAGGATTTTGATTTGGGGATTTAGATTTGAGAATTGGGATTAGATTTGGGGGTTCTTATGTTCTGTTCTGCTGTGTAATTCTTGGTTAAGCAGAGACAGAACAAGTGGAGTACACAGAAGAGAGAGAAGGAGATAAAAGAAAGAGAACAAGGAATGAAAATGGAAGACTATTTATTACACCAATTTTTTTAGCTTATTTTTTAATTGATTACTTTAAAATTTTAATTGATCGATTTAAAATTATAAGTAATCACTCTACAGTTTAAAAATATAAAACATAATTTTTTTTTTAATTATGAGTGATCACTCTATATGTGATTCAGCCTAATAAAGATGGTCTCATCGTGAGACCGTCTCATTTGAGAATTAGTGATATACAAATATCAAAATATGTACTACCTCCGAACCAATTTAGTTGTCCCATTTGATTGGGCACACTTATCGAGACAATATTTTGACTCTTAATAACTCTAATTATGTTTAAATAAAAATTATGAAAAGTTGATAAGAATAATTCTTGCATTGAGACGCGTTAAACAAGATCTCACATGACTATGTTTTAACTTGTGGATTAAGAATAAAATACAAATTACACGTGATTGATGAATAGTGTAAAAAACAAAATGTGACAACTAAATTGGTTACATAGTTGCCTTCAGTATTATTCATCAAGCAAATTAATTTTTATATTGTTAGTAAATAGTAATCTATAAGTCAATACGTTATATAAGATTTTGTTTGAATCATCTCAATTCATTGTTTATTAATTTCTATTTTCCATATTTTTTATATGTATGGTTAGAGATATTAATAATTGAATTTGTATATATTGGAAGGTGTGATCAAGAAAATGGTGCAAGTAAAAAGGAACGAATTATTTAAAAAAAAAGTTTTAGGTTCGATTTTATGTAGTCTTTTATTGGATAGTTTATAAGATCGTTGTATTTTATTTTGTCATAAATGAATAGTTGACAGTCAAACTATATTATGTTAGTGTTTGAAAAATTAGTTATTAATCTATAAGCTATGAGCTATCTCACAAACACCCCCTAACTAACACCTATTTTAAATTATATAGTGAAATTAATTTTTGAAAAATATTATTTTAAATTTGACATTTTTTATTTAACTATATATGAATTTGATAATGTAAGCTAATTAAATTTATACCAAAAAATATAGTCAAAGTCTTGTTTCATCTCAATATATATAGATTTAATGAATAAACTTTATATGTTATTTTTATTTATGCATAAAGAGATATAAACGGTTAATCAATGCAAATAATGTATACATATTTTGATAAGTGTACTCCTTTTGTCTTGGTGAGTTAGTTTAAAAATATCGATTTCGAATTATATAGATAATATTAAAAGACAAAATAATAAGAACATTTCAAATCAAAAAACTGTAGCGTAGCAAATCGAAGAGACGAAACGACATTATAACAATTTGTTGACCCTATATGATAGTACGAATCAATTAAATCGTTCTCTTTACTAATTTTATATTTGTCTAGTCCATTTTCACGGCTTAAATGTATGAGCTTAAATTTTTAAATTAATTTTAATAAATTTAAGCTCATGGTGAACAAATTTTTAATTATAGCGTTATTTGTGTAATGTGCATTGTAATCATAATATTTGTTGAATATAAGTAGAGTATTAATTACGTCATTATATATATGCATAATTTGCATTCAAATCATAATATTTTGTGTATTAAGTATTAATTACATCGTTATTTATATAAATTTCATTGAAATTATAAGATAATTTTATTCTTCTTGCGTCATTAATAAGTGTTGCAATCTCTTAAGGATAGATTAGAAGAAGTACATTTAAATTAATTTTTTAGATATTAATTAATTTAATCATTTTGTCAAATTAAAAATTCTACTCTAACAAGTACTCTTTTTATCCCCTGAAATTTACCCCATTTTTTTAGTTCGTCTAATAAAATTTGTTTCATTTTAAAATTTGGTCATGGCTAGCAGTTTTTAATTTGCATTCACTCATTTAACTTACATTTATAAAATCGTTTATAATGTATCATATTAAATAAGTACATGATATTTTAAAATAGTTAAAACATAAAGTTGTAAATTATTAATTTTTTTATTTATACAAATATATCATAAAATTTAATAAAATCGTGCATTGTAGGGTCATTATCAATTAAACAAAGGAAGAGAATGTTAATAAAAAAAAAAAAGTATGGAATGATGTTAACCTTAGATAAAAGTTTGTGATGTGATCATCTTCATACCTAATAGGATTCTTCAACCCATGATTAAAACCCCACCCTATACATTACTTCCACGTGTCTCTTCCTATGATTATTATCATTATTGATTATTGATAATTGATAATAAAATAATTATAATAGATTAAAAAATAATAATAGTAATAATAATAATAATATAAAATTACTTGCGGAGTTCGCTGCAGTCGTATTCGGACCCATCATATGTTTCTTTCTCAAGTTAGAGGACTCTTTGGCCGTGTTCTCCTCTATAGATATGAGTTGTTGCCGTCCTTTCCTCCTCAGAACCTGACTATATTTTTATCAGCGAGATATATTAAAAATGATGATGATTTTAATACTTATACATATTGGCTAATCATTGGAACAAAAAAGTCCAATGAATTAGCCATAACAAGGCTTAATGGTTACTCTTCTTTCAATTATAAGCTACATAATTACAAAGTCTTATGGAGTATTCCCTCTCTCTCTTAACAATTTCTTAATTTTTATCTCCTCGCTCTTTTTAATTTTTTTTTTTTTGAAACTAACCTTGCTCTTTTTAATTTAATTAGTATTATTTTTTATTTTGAATTGTTCTTATTTTCTATCATTAAAATATTTAGAAATAAATTTATCACTTTCTCTTAAATTCTTTCATATATTTTAATTTTCTTTTAATGCCATCACAGTCCATACAATCGAATCTTTCCCTTCATTTACTATTATATATCAGTTTTTTTTTTAAAAGTAACTCAATTTCTCTTTGATCTTAATTTAAGATGATAATACCACTTCTCATTTTAATTTGTCGCATTAAATGTGCATTTTTTGTTTAATTAATGGACTATTTCTTCTTTTAATTTCATCTACAAACATATTTGTCATCACTGTAACGACTTTTTTCATAATTTATTTAGGTTTTATGACTTTATCTTATATTTCAACTCAAGCTGCCTTTCTATTATTTTTCATTTAAAAAATAATAGGTTTATAATGAGATAAAATTAAAAGGTAGTTAATCAAAAAAAATTAAATACTAAAATACCTTATCTTAATAATTTTATATTTTATGCTTTGCGTCCACTTTCAGCAAGGCCAGTTGCAATAAAATCCACTCTTTTAATTAATAAAATAAACTTTTATCATATTGGTTTACACTGAAGTACACGTGACATGTTGTGATATTATTATAAAATAAACTTAAACGAGTATTTATTATTAATTTTTTAAAATTTTATGGACGTTCTCTTATCTGTAAAGTGATATTTGCTCTACAATTAATAAGATCGTCTTTTTAATATATCAATTATTATAAATTATAATTCACTGCACAAAAAAAAAAAAAAAAAAAAAAAAAAAAACTGAGATGGACACATCCTATGGCCAAGCTTGGCTACGGGATGGAGACAGAAGAGAACAATCGCCATGGTTGGCTACGGGCTACTTCCGTCAACATCCCGTAGCCATCCATTGACTACGAGCTATTTCTGTCTCCATCCCGTAGCCATCCGTTGGCTACGGGCAATTTTCGTCTCCATCCCGTAGCCACCTACTAGTCAAATTTTCAAAAATTGATTGTGATCACTTGCCTTTTCGGTTTTTTCGGTATTTACTTTTCACTTTCTTCCGTCATCATTTTTTCACTTTTACTTTCATCCTCATTTTTTCACTTTCATCTTGATTTTGGGTTATCTTAGCTTCAATCTCTTACACTAATCTCTCAAGGGAGTACGGGTATGAATTGTCCGTCACATTTTCTCACATAATTCCTGTTTTCGAGCGGAATATTAAATTGATGATGATTAACCATTTTAATGATTTTGGTGGGCCTAGTGGGTAAAATAATTTTTAACTCAACAATGTAACACTTAACTAAAGAAATATGGAGATTAGTACATTATAGGACCGTAGGAGTGAAGTATGTATATACGTACTAATGTACGACTTCCAAGGCTTACGGGCTTACCCCATATGTAGGTAATGGTCCTTGTCCCCTAGAAAGTACGGCATCATCTCATATATATTTGATAAAATTAAAAGGAGTTAAATTATAAATTTATAAATATTTAATATTATATTTTGCAAAGGTTATAGAGAGTCAAACTATAATAAATTTATAGTTAAATTATAAGTTCATTAATATTTAATATTATGCACTTGCAAAGGTTATAGAGTCAAACTATTAATAAATTTTATATAGGATGTTCGGCAATTTACTTTTGGCTTAGCTTTTTGGTTAGCTTTTGGTTTTTAGCTTGTTGGTTAGTCAAAAAGCAAAAAAGTGTTTGGTAAATGGCTTCTAAAGCAGCTGAAAAGCTGCTCCAGACTAGCTTTTTGGGTTGGCTTTTGGCTTGTTGGTCTACTTTTTCTCTAATAAACAGCCAACAGTCAATATTTAAATTTACCAAACATCTCCACAAACAGCTAGCTTAAAAGCCAACAAAAACAACCAACATTTTCAGCTGGTCAAACAAGCCAACTAAAAAAGCCAACCACCCAACAGCCAACAGTCAATTGCCAGACATTCAATTTGATCATAAAATATACTGATAGCAAGCAAAGTTATCTATTAGGTTATATGTTAATGACTCTTATTACTCTTCTAAATTGATGATGCATTACAAGTAGATTTTTCTATTTAAGTGTTTAAAAGATAAAATTGTTAGAAAAATATCAAAATTTTTAAAATTGCACAAAATTTTTCATAGAATTTTTTAATTTTTACTCCGGCCCTGATTTGCAATGACATTGGCGTGAAGGTATCAAAGATGGCGAGGAATAAGAAGTCCAAGAGATGAAAGTTCTTAAATTCATAGTCAATTATGGGCTCCCATACATATTCCCTTATTTTTAAGGACAGTACCAAAAAACACAGGGCACATGCTATCCTTTTAGGTCAATATGGTGGGCCAACTTTTTTTTTTAATTTCTGTTATGTATATTACTCTGTCTCATACTCTCTCCGTTCTTTTTTGGTTGTCCACATTACTATAACAGGTAGTTTCATATGTTTGTCCCATTTCTTAAAATGGAAAGTTTTGATACCCTCTTTTCACCCCCTCTCTCTTCTAATATCCCATTTATAATAATTAATTTATATTTTCTCTCTCATAATACCAATACAATCATTAATTCACACCACTATTATAATAAAATATCCCCTTCTCTCTTCTAATATCCCATTTATAATAATTAATTTATATTTTCTCTCTCATAATACCAATACAATCATTAATTCACACAACTATTATAATAAATAATACCCACAATCAACAAAGATTCCCACTATCTTAATATGTGTGAAATCTTCAAATAGGACACACATATAAGAACGGAGGAAGTATAATTTAAATTAAAATAAAAGTAGTTGTAATGAAAAAAAATTAGATAATGATAATAAATGAAGAGAGAGAATGAATTATGTGGTTGAAACTAAAAGACAACATATGGATAAGATTAAAATGAAGTGGTAGGTCATAGTCCAAAAATAGAAATGATGCAAATTAAATGAGACAGATCAAAATGAAAAATACTACAAATTAAATTTTGTATTAAATGAGACAGATCAAAATGAAAAATACCTCTTTCGCTTTATAGTTAGTGATCACTTTAAGAAAATAGTGACATTGGATCAGTCCATCAAAAATGATTTTCACCCTGAAATCGTCTCATTTTATAATTTATGTAAATTGATATTAATTTTTTGAATTAGAGGTAGGGAGATTAGAGTAATCATAAGGTCAATGTTTTTATTTTTTATTTTTTTTCGTTACAGCCTACAAGTTAAGAAAAGTGGTATATACTTTAACTAAAATAAGATTTAATTTCAACATTTTTTAATCATTAATTGGTCATTATTAGGTTATGTCACAACATGTTTCAAAACAAGATTTTATAGGTGATATTTTACAAACAAAAACTTTTGAAATATAATATATGACAAATTAAGCAAATTTTATTGTTGTTATTGTAAATGAGAAATAAGGTTCAAGGACATTAGTAAACAATACTTCTTGTTATTAGGCATGTCATAACATGTTTTACGGCAATAATTAGTTTAAAATATATAAATTCAAATGGTAACAATAAATATATCTATTTTTAAAAAATAATATTAATTCCATTTTTAGTACTCTCTCCGTTCGTTAATGAAACAATGAATGTTCACAAGAATTAAGAAAAATATTCTGTATAATTTTTTAGATAATGAATATATTATTTTATTGAATAATAAATTTGATTGAGTATTCTACCCAAATCATGTTCTGAAACCCACCCAAAAAGAAAATAAATAAAAGAATAACATCTTCAATTCACAAAATATCAGATGAAACGGTTTCATGGTGAGATCATCTTTATTAGATTGACCTAATATATGCTTCTAGTCTGAAACTGATCACTTAATTATAATCTTAAAGTGACCAGTTATAACCATAAAGTGATCATTATTTATTACTCCCTCTGTTTCTTTTTTATTGTCCACTTTCCTTATTTGATCGGTTCACTTCAATTGCACACTTTCTATCTTTGGCAAAGACCATAATATCTCTACTTATATTATTTAATATACCCCAACTACCACCTTTACAATTATTATAATCACTTAAATACCCCAACGACCACCTCTACAATTATTATAATCATTTAAAATACTCCAACTACCATTTTCTTAATATACGTGTCCAACCCAAAGTGGACAATATAAAAAAATTAGACGGAGTGTATTATAAAGTGATCATTTAAATCATAAAATGATAAATTAAGAAATGAGCTGATTGTATGAATCCGTTTGAGTTGCCTTCAATTTCTTTATACAATTGATTTAGTTCAGCTGAATTTTGCCATGGATTGCGTTATTTGCGTGTATTAAAAGGAGTTGGAAGAGTAACAAGTGGTATTTGGTATACCTACATTTGTAGTAATAGAAAATTTATTAAATTTACTTTTAATAGAAAATTTATTAAATATTAAGACATTAAACTAAAATGAGATTGATCATGACTTTATTTGCTAATAATTTCATAAATGCAAAATTTTTCATAAATAATTATATCTATATTTGCCCTGATTTAAAAAAATGGTCATGAACTAGACCAATTTAAAAATCAATTTCCCAATGGAAAAATTACCTTGAATAATGTAATTTTTTTTAAAATTTTCCTACAATAATATCAACTATTAATTTACCATGTATTTTCCTTAAATAATACCAACTTTAGTTTATTAAGTAATATACCAATTTTTTTGTCTTATAATCACCTATAGTTTGATTTTTAACATGTTAGGAATTTTCTAAGAAAACGCCTCTTTAAAATTGGTATTATTTATGGTTAATCAATAATTAATAGTATTTTTTAAGGAAAATTAATATAAATTTGTATTTTTCATGGTAATATTTCCTTTCCCAATTTGTATTTGCAACAGTTTGGTAAGAATATAATGGTTTAATTTGCCTATGTGAGGATTTCAATAAAACAATACTTCTACTCCACAACTAACCCAAAATAACTATTGAAAGTAAATACTTGGTTTGATCTCTATTTTTATCCGTCTTATCAAATTTGCTACATATCTATTTGTAGAAATGATTGTCCACACCGCTTTTAAAATTTGTATCTATGACCTACGAATACCATCTGCACAATTCAATTTTATTGTCTTATTCTCCCAACAATTAAATTACTCCTTAATATTTATGTCAATCCTATAAATAGCAAACTCAAAAGAATTTGCCAGTGATTTCCATAAATAATACTTCTTCCTCACAAATAATCAAAATAAAGTAAAAACTTTGCCGTACGCCTGAATTTGCTACATTTTCATTCTCATCTAAAATCATTCAAAAAATCTAAATTTTTGTCTTATTCTCCCGATAATAAATAAACTACCTCTTAATATTTATATCAATCCTTTAAGCAACAAACTCAGTGTCGTAAATACTTCACATATGATCACTTATTACTCGAATGTCTCGTGGGTGAGTTCACACGAGTGGGCCCACACAAGAGGAGTATACAAGTGATTTCATTAATCCCAACTCCCATGTATCAATATTCAATCACAAATTCTACCATAGACCGTCTATAGTATAAACAGGTAAATATGAACCAACCCATTTTGCAAAATAAGTAGCTGATTAGTCATCAGCCTTCTTTTTAAATTTAAAATCATTGCGTTGGGCTGTTGGGAGAGCCGTTTTTGTAACACCCGAATTTTCTCCCGTTCTTTACGGTTTTGTTTTCGTAAAGGGGTCGGAAATTTAACACCCCAGAATTTCCGACCCCTTTACGAAACCAAAACCGTAAAGAACGGGAGGAAATTCGGGTGTTACAGTTTTTGCCATAGACGATCTCTCAGGAGACCTCCTGACTTCCAATAGTTTTCAAGCAGAAAAACAGGAACTTGTGCAGTCAAAAACACTTAAAAGTAGGGAGAATATTAGTATATCTACAACCAACATTACCCTATTTGGTCAATATATAGCTCACCTTACAAATTACAACACTTTTACAAGAAAACATGCATCAAAATTCACAAATATCTATCATCAAACAAACACATAAGGTTGGTAAGTTTGTTTATCTTCTTTTAAATCATTTCCCTATTCAATTCCCTCACTATACATTCTTCTTCTCCTACATTTTCCTCTAATATCATTTATTCTTCCTCTATTACCTTAGACCCATGGATCTTCCGGTGACGACACAGGATCCGGGTGGTCGAAATAACATGTCATACAAAATTGAGACCCTAAAGTTGTCTTACAAGCTACATACTTCCACAGATTACAGCTTGAACTGTTTTAGGGATGAAGAATTGTCGAGGGTGATTTTACGCGATGTGAATTTTGTGGCGAAGCCAGGGGAAATCACGGCTATAGCAGGGCCGAGTGGTGCAGGGAAAACGACGCTGCTAGATATCCTTGCAGGGAAAATTTTACCGAAAAATGTGTGTTCGGGACAGGTACTGATAAACAGCTGCCCTGTTGAACCTGCATCGTTTAGGCGGGTGTCAGGGCATGTGACGCAAGACGATGTTTTGTTTCCGCTGCTTACAGTAGAAGAAACGCTTGTATACAGTGCGCTTTTGAGGTTACCGGGGGGTAGGAAAGCAGCTGTGCACAGGGTAAGGCAGCTGATGACAGAACTCGGGCTAGATCAAGTAGCGAAATCAAGGGTTGGTGGGGGGTCGGATCATGGGATTTCCGGTGGGGAGAAGCGCAGGGTGTCTATTGGAGTTGAACTGGTACATGATCCTTCGGTTTTGCTCATAGATGAGCCGACTTCAGGGTTGGATTCTGTTTCCGCTCTTCATATAATGTCGATGCTTAAATCGATGGCAATTAGACAACGGAAGACTATAGTTGTAACGATTCACCAACCTGGATCCCGGATCCTAGAGTTGCTTGATCGAATTGTTTTGCTCTCGGATGGACTAGTCCTCCATAATGGCCCGCTAAGCCTTCTCGAGAGGAAGGTTCAAGTTTTAGGCCACCATATTCCCCCACATGTTAACGTGCTCGAGTTTTCTATTGCTGTCGTAAGCACCTTGGCGGGTGGTATACAATCCTCAATCGAACACACAACACTGACAAAA
This sequence comes from Amaranthus palmeri, assembly GCA_019776075.1. Taxonomy (NCBI): domain Eukaryota; kingdom Viridiplantae; phylum Streptophyta; class Magnoliopsida; order Caryophyllales; family Amaranthaceae; genus Amaranthus; species Amaranthus palmeri. The sequence goes on along the minus strand of JAAKBH010000036.1, from coordinate 442,499 downwards.
ACCGAAGAGAATCATAACCTTAGAAATCTAAATCCTATACCCTTATTAGGGAACAATAAGGCCTACCCAAATTCTCGATATCGAGAAGTTAAGATCCTCGGGGAAAGGTTTTGCAAGAACATACTACGAACAAAGCAACTTTTTGTCGGACGAATGATACAAGCCATTACATCAAGTTTTGTACTAGGAACAATTTACTTAAAAAGGGAAGATAGTGAAGGGCAACTACACTTACAAACCCGACTAGGCCTTTTCGCGTTCACCCTAACTTTCTTGCTTTCCTCGACAACCGAAGGCTTACCGATCTTCCTACAAGAAAGGAGAATACTAATGAGAGAAACTTCTAGAAGTGCATACAGAGTGTGCTCCTATGTTTTAGCCAACTCCCTTGTGTTCCTACCCTTTCTACTCACAATTAGTCTACTCTATGCTACACCCGTCTATTGGCTCGCTGGTTTACGACCAGATTTAGGCGCCTATTTCTACTTCTCGCTCATTGTATGGATCGTGGTGCTCATGTCCAACTCGTTTGTCGCTTGTTTTAGTGCCCTTGTGCCTAATTTCATCATGGGAACATCGGTTATAGCAGGGCTAATGGGCTCGTTCTTTCTCTTCTCGGGATACTTCATCGACAAACAAAGGATCCCGAGTTATTGGAAATTTATGCACTACTTAAGCTTGTTCAAGTATCCATTCGAGTGTTTTATGATCAACGAATATGGAGGCGATAGAGGGAAATCGAGATGCCTACAGAAAGATCTAAGTGGGTGTACATTATATGGTGATGAGTTCTTAAAACAGCAAGGTTTGCAAGAATCACAAAAGTGGACTTATATTGCTGTAATGTTAGGGTTCATAGTTGGGTACAGATTACTCTCTTTTCTGATTCTATGGTATAGATGCTATAGAAGTAGAGATTAGAAACTAGTATATGAGTACAACACAAAAAAAAAAAAAAAAAAAAAAAAAAAAAAAAAAAAAAAAACTAAGAAAATTTTTTTATTTTCATTGATTTATTGTTGATATTACTTAATATTGTTTCTTTGACAAATTTTATTTATGATGCACTATGTAACTATTTTCTGACATTTCTTGTGAGAATATGGTTTTTTTTCCTAAGGATGAGTAATAAAATACCCTACAATTTTGCATTAATAGCTTGTATTGTATAATTGTCTCAAGGATTCTACACCAGGGGAATCTCGGCCATGGTCTGGGTTATTTGAGAAAAACTAATATTGGATTATATAATATATAGCACAGAATAATGATGGCTGAGATGGTTTATTGTTCACAATGTAGAGATTACTCAGATTAGTGTTCGATCAACCTTATATTTTTGTTTTGATCTACTCCTTCCAAGGGCCGTATAGCTCATGTTCGTAATTGGTTTGAAATCTTTGGTTATTATAGCTTCTATCCCTCGTTTTCTTAACACTAAAGAAGTACGAAGATTTAGAGCAATCAACACAACAACAATAATGTCAGAGCCTTAATTTTAAAACTAAATATGGATAGAGATAGATAAAGAAAGAAAATTGTGCCATGGAATATGGATAGAAAAGGAGTCAAAAGAATCAATTAGGATTGTTGCAACTACCCAAAATAAAAGTGAAATGAATTTTGTTGGAAGATTGGTGAAGGAAAATGTTTCAAGAAAAAAGAAACAAAGGGATATATATTCTTCTGTCCTGTAAAATTTGCTACAAAATGCAAATCGAAGTGAATATTTTTTTAATGTTGTAAAATTCAAAGAGACAGAGAAAATAATTCACGCTTTGTTCTTTTCTCTTAATTTGGATTATCAATAAATATCCATCTTCAAATATTCATCCTTAGCAATTTGTACTTTCCAAAAATGTACATGTATTTCCCCAACTTATAAATGTCCACCCGTTTAAGAAAAAAAATATTTTTGCATCATTTTTTTATTTTAGTCCGTCCCACTTAATTTGCATTATTTCTATTTTTAGACTATGACCCACCATTTCCTTTTAATCTATCTGTACATTAACTCTCTTCTAAGTTCATCCACACAATTCATTCTCTCCATTTATTACCACTTTCTTAAATTTTATTCAGTTTCTCTTTGACGCAAATCAAAGAGTACAGATGAGTGCTTGGCTAGTTAACTAAAAATTTTCACCAAAACTCCCTCATAAATAGCCTGATTTTATGCATGTCTTACAAATTGGTATATCACATATCTAAGGAAGAAAACATATGGTAGGTAAAGTATTATGTCACAATTAAGAAAACGAGTTCGAAGCAACACTAATCAAATCTCGAACAGACGATAGGGCATATCGCCAAGAACTACTAAATACTTTTTGTCTCTTCGAGATTGCTATAAATGAATAGATATTTTTTGGTATAGAACAATGGGGAAATTAAAACTAAAAACAATTGGATGGAACTTGGAAGATATATGTGGATCGTAAACAGAACCTTCTAAAATAGTATATAAAGCAATCTCGAGAAATCATGAGCACCAAATCTTGTTATATCTACAAAAAGAGAGGCACAAACAGAATACGGGGGGAGGGTCATGAGTGAGGGAAGAGACGGAGAAAGAACATTAAAATCTACCTGTCAAATTCAGTGTCACATGATTCGCTAATCTCCTTATGAATCGCAAATTCAAAAAACGAATTATGTTACACCGGTTAGCTCAATCATCTCGATACTTATCGACTGAAGGTTAAAGTAACGAAGGTGGCATTTGTGTTCTTCGATGGCAAGAACGAGGAACCCGAGCTAGGGGAGGACAAGGCGGACGTGTTCTTATCCGTGTGTTTTATAGAGATTTCTTCTGTTTTTATATCAGTAAACTCACAAAGCATCCCGGGCTGAGTTATGCTCATTTCAGTCACGTCTACCTCTCCCTGAAGCATCGCTACCACAGTCGACATCAATGGTCGAAGTTTTGGTACTTCTTGCGTGCAAAGAAGCGCGATCTTGAAGAATCTACTTGCCTCCTCGAAATCAAGATCCTCCCTAAACGCTTCGTCTACCAACTCGACAAGCGACTCGTTCTTAAACATATTCCATGCCTGCATCAGATTCAATTCACAAGGAACACAAAATCTTTATAACTATATTATCAACATCAGCATTCTAGTACTCAACATCACTAATAGGGTGTTCAATGGGCCAAACCCCCGTGTTTTTAGAAGGGTTTTGTAAGGACCGGGTTGAAAATGGGCCAGACACAAAACAGGCTCTACAATAGTTAAAATGAAACGGGCTATAAAGGGCCAAAAACGGGCCTTTGTAAATTGCAAGAGCGTCCAACAACAACCAACCACCTAACTCAAACTTCAACATCATAACAGAATTGCAAGAGGGTAAGGGCTGAAAGCCCGGCCCATATAGAGCCCATATAATATTTGAAGGCCCTCATCCAGCCCGGCCTGTATCCGACCCGTTGAACACCCCTAATATTAACTAATAATGAGATAGAGTTCAAATAGACAAAGTCCAAATGCACAACAATATAGTATATGATTTGCCAAAATTCATTACCCTCTGCACAAGATGTTGATCACCCGGAGGCAGTCGTCTATTCCGGTTGCATCTACCACATACAATTTCCAAAAGAAGAACACCAAAACTGTAAATATCGGCTTTCCTTGTCAACTGACCTCGGAGTGCATATTCAGGTGCCAAATACCCTCTACACAAAAGTCACTTTATCAGGTCACTTAACAAAAAATGCAACATGATTTTGATGAACACAAATCAAAGACACATTAACTAATCTACTTGACTATTAATCTAGCATAAAAGCATCCGATTTAACTAACGTTTCGATTGTGAAATGAATTCGGAATTAAAAAAGAGCAAAACTATGTTTGCTCCAACCCCATACCAACCATTTTTCATTTATGATTCCAAACCCGTATATCAGAGTGAAAAAAGAGGGCACGACGACTAAAGATGATATGTTGAGCATGAGTGGAAAAAGATATGAAGAATTTAGACTTACAAGTTGAGATGGTAGAAAATTGAAATGAATGAAGAAGAAGAATTCATGCGCACGACTACTGGAACTTATCTATTGGTTCATGTAGTCGATCTCAATCTTTTGGGATTAAGGCTTTGATATTGTCATTGTGTTAATGCTATGTTTAAGTATTCTAAACCCGTACCAAATTTTAATCCAAATTCCCCTTGAGTGTTCTATAGCAAGGCTTTGATTTCACAGAAGTACCTAAAATCATTATAGCTAGAGATCCGGAGTAGGTAAATTTTATTGTATTGGGTCCGGAAGGAGGGTCGGGTAACAATAAAAGGCTCACAACGGCAACAAATACGCCACTCTCATCCGACCAAATTATAGTACACAAATTGTTGTGAGAGACGGTCTTTCCGACAGACGGGCTAATAGCCCAATTAATACAGAATAAAAATAAGAATGTGGGCTTCTTGTTTTGAAGCCGTCTCTCTGAGAGACGGTATGCTACTCCATATTTCTTCAGTTGGTGCAAAAAAGAGAAGTTATAACTTACAATGTTCCTGCAACCCTAGTGCTAACATGTGTCATGTTAGCCGGTATAAGTCTCGCGAGACCAAAATCTGAAATCTTAGCCGTTAGATCTCTGTCGAGGAGGATATTGCTCGCTTTAATATCTCTATGTACGATACGAGGCTGGACTTCTTCATGAAGAAATGCAAGGCCCTTTGCAATGCCAATACATATGTTTCTCCGTTTTTTCCAGTTAAAATCAATGTTGTTAAGGTTCTGACCTACAATTCAACAATCTTAATTAAAAATCCGCCAAAAAAAGAAATCGATCAAATTCTAACATCTGAATACGACTTAGGATAGAAAATTACCAAGTAAAGTTTGAGAAAGGCTGTTATTCTCGAGATATCCGGAGACCAAAATTCTATTATTCCCTTCAACGCAACAACCTAAAATCTTAACCAAATTTTCGTGCTCTATGTTTGCAAGGACCGTTAATTCTGTAACGAACTCGCGTAAGCCTTGCCTTGATTCGGGTGATAGCACCTTGACAGCGACCACCGTCCCATCTCTTAGCTTACCCTGGCAACAACCGAGAGTTCATCTACATCATCAGTACTATGAAAAGAAATGTAAAGTAAAAAATCGACCGTAGTCAAGGGTCCTCAACTCGCCCTAAACAGTAGAGGTGTACACAGTACATTCGAGTATTTGGACAGGTCTACTTAACGACAACGTAATAGACCACCAAACAACATGCTTCATCAAATGACATAGTTATATACTTATGTTAAACCATAGACAATTTTAACTTATTAGTCTTGTACTGATTTCTTTTTTCGTCACCCCAAAAGCCGGGTGACTCCCAGCTGGGGGTTGATGTACACTACCTTACGTTGCTACTAACAAAAATGTTGTTTCTGATTGACTTTTGACCCTGATAGTTAACATCATCTGCAACTTCACATTAATAAGTGCACATAATTTGACGAGCCATTTTACTATGCCCCATTATAATCCAAAACCAAATAACATGAAAAATCTGATTGAACCTCATTTTCAATTAAACTTAAGATGATAATGGTCTATTGATGTAGAGCTAGTTCATTATATCTTTTCACCATTGACACCATAATCATAATATGTTTTGACAGAAAGAAAGGACATGACTTCCTAGAACTTGTGCACTGTCAAGACTCAACAGGTTCGGCCCTAGATATTTTGGGGCTCTAGGCGAAATAGCACATTGGAGCCCTTTTCCTTTGCAATTTATAACCTTTTTAACATGGAGCCCTGGGCGACAACCCCTCTTGCCCACCCTTAGGGTTCGGCCCTGACACTCAAGACTCGGGAGTTACCTTATAGACAAGTCCGAAACCTCCCTCGCCGACTTTATTTGCTTGGCTAAAGTTGTCCGTTGCTTGCTGCAACTCCTTGTATTTATAGAACTTTATGTTATTCAAATCTGAAACTAAAGAGAACAGGACCTCAGAAGACTTTCAAGTGTAGATATCAAATATTATCATAGAATTCATATCAATTTTCATAGTTCTAAAGTTTTGAACAAGTGATTCAAGCTTCAAGCTCAAACTACCCAGATCGAACCATAGGTGTTTAAAACAGACCCGACAAATCAAAATTCACCCAACCCTATAACCAAACCCGACTTTGACCTGACTTGACTAGTGTGGACAAAAGACACGATTTTGAACCAACCCCAAATCGACCAGATGACCTCAGGTCATCAAGGACATTTATAGGCTTGATTGCTATTCCATCTAGGGCCTTAATTGTTTTCCCAACCACTTGCAGCTAGATCAACTGTAACACCCGAATTTCCTATCATCCTTTACGGTTTTGGTCACCCCTGAATTTTCGACCCCTTGTGCGAAACCAAAACCGTAAAGGATGATAGGAAATTCGGGTGTTACATCAACTGATCTACAAAAGACATCCCTTCCGGCTAGCTAAGACGACACAAGCGATTTCACAAGCCAAACGACAAACACTCGGCCAATGCTAACGACTATCTATCATATAAGCCGAAATGTATGATCGTATTCAATCAAGTAAGCACATAAACAGGAACAAATGCAAGGCCTAAGCAGCTACAAGTAACACTTAACAACACTAGCAGAAACAGAACAAATCTGGTATAGTGATTAAGGAAAATGTTATACCTCCAGCAATGTCTAGATTCGGTTCAGTAGACGCCCTGGCTCTCATTCGACACACGAAAGGGAAGCAAGTCATAGCTGAATTAGCTATGTTCCACTCCAATCGAACGAAATCGACGAATATTTCCCTTCATAAAATGAATCAAAAGTTATTAAGTTTGGCATCTTCTAATCAAATTCAACCATAGACTTCAACAAATCAACCAAATTACTAGATTCTACTTGTGACATTGCAAGTATTCAACCAACGCTTTACAAAGGCACAAACCCAATATTGCTGAAATGACGATTTCATTTGAAAATTCAAAAATTAGCACTTGACAGATGAAAAACTGAAATTAAAACTTGAGTTGATTTTACATTTGTTTTAAAAGTCGTTAAAATTTGGAATTCGAGAATGATTTTTAAAACCTTTACATTCTCAAATTTTCCGTATGGGAACGATCATTTTATTTGAAAATAAGAGTTAAATTAACGTCCGGCAAAACAAAAAAAATAAATTTTAAATTTGATTAATAAATCAAAGTTGAAAATTCGAGAATTCAGGAAATACCCTAGAATTGAGTGAAAATTAGATGGGTTATCAATACAAAAGTTAGTCCTTCAAAATTAACTTTATCAAACAATAAATTCATCAGCCATACATAAAAATACTACAAAAAGCAACTCAAAAATGAAAGCTTTTAACTTGTATTCACCTAAATTGAGTGAAAATTAAATGGGTCATTATCAACATATCATGTACTACGTGTAAAACATCGTATCAGAAGCAGACGTGATCACGTGAAGGAAATCCACCCTTCTAGCCCATATGACGAGATAAACTTGATATTCTATTTGGGTTAATTCTTGACAATGAATACGTAACAATCAAAACTCAACTAAAAATTTAAACTTATGGCGGTTCGAGAGCATGTCAAATTAAATGCCCAAACAATTTTTAAATAAAAAAAAAAGAACATAAAAAAAATAAGTAAAACACCCAAGAAAAAAAGTTACTATAAACATCGTATCAGAAGCAGATGTGATCATCTAGCCCATATGACGAGATAAACTTGATATTTTTTTTGGGTTAATTCTTGATAATGAATACGTCACAATCAAAACTCAACTAAAAATTTAAACTATTGGCGGTTCGAGAGCATGTCAAATTGAATGCCCAAACAATTTTTATAAAAAAAAAGACCCAAGAAAAAAGTTAGTAGAAAATTGAAATTGACAAGAACTCACCTTTGGAATAAAAAAAAGAGATTAGAATGCAATTGGAATGAAGGTTGAAGAAGCCATAACCATAATGAGTTGGTTGAAAGAACAAAAATAAAAGAATGAAAATGAGAATGAGAAGAAGAATAAGGTTGACTTTAAGAAAACTGTCTACTGTTTCCGTGTATTGAATGAATGATGGATGTGATTTAGACGTTAGTATAAACACGGCTATCTCATTTATTTTCGTGACTTGAAATAGAATATAGAAGTATTATTGTGAATAATTATAATTTTTTATTAATTCAATTATTAATTTACTGTGAATAATACTCCCTTCGAATCAGTTTATTTGTCCCATTTTCTTATTTGGCATAACCATATCAATTGTCTCATTTTCTTTTCTGTCTAGCTTTTTTTACCTAAATACCCCAACTTTTCCAATTCTCAATACCCAACTACCACCTTAACAATTAATTTAATCAATTAAAATACTCAACTATTACCTTTTTAATGGACCTCACACTACCCTTAATAACCCTGAAAACCCAAATGCGACATCTAAAATGATTTAGAGGGAGTATCAATTTAGGGGTATTTTTTTACTAAAATATCACTAATTTTAGTTTATTAACTAATTTACTAATTTATTTTGTCTTATACTCCCTATAATCATTTTAGATGTCTTATTTGAATTTTCACGGTTTTTAAAGGTGGTGTGGGATCCATTAAAAGGTGGTAGTTGGGTATTTTAATTGATTAAATTAATTGTAAAGGTGGTAGGTGGGTATTGGAAATAGTAAAAGTAGGGGTATTTAGGTAAAAAAAATAGACAAAAAAGAAACTAAGATAATTGATATATGAATTTACCAAATAAGGAAAAGAGACAACTAAAAAGATTCAGAAGGAGTATAAATTATAATCACCTATAATTTGTTTTTTGATTTGTTAGGGATGTTTTAGTTTAACATCCCTTTAAGTTCGTATTATTCATAGTTAATTAATAACTGATTGTTGTAGAAAAATTAACAAAATATTGTATTATTCACAGTAATTTTTTCTAAATAATATAATACTCTATGAATATTTACAAATAAGAGTAGAAAAGGTTAAAATTAATTTTAAAAAATAAAAAATAACAAGCTATGGTCAACCACTCCCAAAATTTAATTGAAACTTACATAAATATGGTTGACTTTTTAAGAGGTTGACTTTAACTTTGACTGCATTTTTTTGATGTTATTATTTATTTTTTGCTTTTATTATGGGTTGGCGTCTTGGGAAATACACACTCTAAGCGTCATGGAGTATAAATTTGGATACAGATAGAGTAAGATAAGATCAACCTCCTCCGTTTTTAAGAGATTGTCATATTTTTCTTTATTTCTGTTTATTACTTTATTATTTTGCTATAATTTTATTTTATAAAAATATCTTTATAACTCTTTTTAAAATTTATATTTATATATTTTAATTATTTTTAATATTATCCACATAATTTAAATAATCTCGTTATTTTTTTAATATACAATTATGGCATTTATTAGTGTGGAGGTACTACAGTACCATCCAGTGTGGAGTATGGTGTATTGCATCATCTCAACTGTTTCAATCAATCCACCCATGTTGACTTGAAACTTGCAACTTGTAAATCACAAATTATCGTGCGAGGCGAACTCTTTGACAGACCATCTTAAATTGGACTGATCCATTATATATATTTTAAAATATTGTGAGTAGGCATTAAGAACGATGTAGTAGACAATTAAGATATTAAAAGTAGGTATTAGAATACAGTAAGTAAGCATTAAGAATAATATAAATAGGTATTAATCTTTAAAGGACTGGACTTGAGATACGTCTCTCAAACAGACGGTCTCTCAAGAGACTAGTTGCTTGTAAATAGATTTGTCAGATTTGGATTCGATTTGAAAATTTAATCGATCCCGATTCGACCGAAACTTGATCAACCCAATTAGTTTCTCTAATTTACCACATTACGTTGATAGAAAATTTTCTACAAAACGGATCCCGTTTAACTCGATGTATTATTCAACTCACGTGCATATACATAAAGAAAAATCTTCGCCTTACAAGAGTTCGAGATCATAAACTACGGTTTCTGTATTGTAACCAACTAGATAATAACGGCAACTAGCACGTACGAGCTCGTGGCTCCGTATTAGCAGCCCTTGGGATGTTGGGAAGCTCCGTACTGCACGCAAAAAAGGGTCTATGGATGAACAAACAGCATCGTCTTTGCAAGTTCGAGAGCTTTGTCGCGACCAAGAAACTTCTCGACAATTGCAAGTGCAAACTCCATGCTGGTTCCTGGACCTCTACTAGTAATAAGATTTCCATCAACGACGACCCTGTTCTCTATTTCACTCTGATCCGATAGCTTATTGCACATAGCGGGGAATGCAGTTGCCTTCTTGCCCTGAAAAGCGAAACAATACGAAAAACAACATAAATATCCACAAACAACCAAAACCGAAGCACGCTTCAGCCCATTTGGTAGTTTGGTCCGAATGGTAATGGAAACGTAGTGAAATTTTGGTCCATTCAAGTAGTACAAATTTAAGAAAAGTTGACAAAGGTGGGTTGTTGGGACAAGTTGACAAAGTGGAATTTTGATTAAATTTTTTATGTATTTGATCGATTGTTATTCTGTTGTAGATGTCGTATGACATTTTTATCAATAAATTATTAGGTTTCTTTCAAAAAAAGGTGGTTGTTGAGACATTTGACAAAATACCGAAGCCGCTCGTTTCGGAATTTGACAAACATTACCTTGAGCTACAAAACAACTTAGTCAATACTTAGCCTCCCTTTTCTCAACTACACAACATCATGATGAAAAGTTGAAAACTACCCCTTCATGGCCCATAATTGTGTGCTATTCCACAAGGGTCAAATCATCTAGTATAAAGGAGGTGTTCTAATGAAAAAAACGTAAGGAAATGTAATTCATATGGTAACCCTTAGGTTTGTACGATGACTCGACTTTTATGCCCAAAAAATGTTAAATAGTTGTTAAAATGGTGAAACTACGAAAGTTGCCCCTATATTTTGATAGACGGTAGGCATTAAACCATTTAGTGGTCGTTTAAAATGTTCAAATTACGTGCTTTTTATGGTCAATTGACGTACGATCACTTAAGTTTATTACACTATAACTCAAGGTTACCGGTGAATTAAAAAAAACGTCAAAAAGTAGAAGAATACGGGTACAATATACTTCTACCATGTAGAACTTTCCAAAAAGGCATCGTATAAGTGGTTTTTGTGGCGGAAAAACGAATATAATAAGTGGTTAGTTATTATTTATGCATTCTATCGGGTGGATTTTGGCAATTATGCTATAAAACATAAAAAAAAACGGAGGAAGCAAAAAAAGAGGAGAATTGACTAATCATCAGTAACGGCCAAAAACGACTTTTTTACATAGGGTTGATGACTTTTTTACGTAAATATCAGCTCGAATGACTTAAAAGTGCATTCGTACTTGAATTCGAAATGCAGTACAATTGCAAGCAACATGCAGAAGAAGTGAAGCTAGAAAAGTTTGAAAAGTAACTTAAGCCTTTATATTCAAACTATGGACTATGGTGTTAATGTGCACATCATTAGTAACAGCCAAAAAAGATTTTGAAAATGTAATGAGAATTTATAAACAATTTTGAAAACATGCGCGATACATGATGAGGTCAAAGATTCATAGTTCGGATTATAATGGACTACATTAATATGACTTATTAAATTATGCGTATTTCTTATTTAAGAGATGATGTTTGCTACCAAGGGTCAATCGGAAATTATTTCTTTGTTACAACAAGGGTAACGTTGCGTATATCCGGCCCCAAAACCCCGCCTCGGTGGCATTGGGATAATGTTATGAGCAAGTCTTGCATGAGACCGTCTCACTGTGAGACGGGTCCATACAAAAGGCCTATCAGTAAAAAAAAAATATAATGAAATCTGAATTCACACTTTTACGGGAAACAATTTTTCTTAAAAAAGTTTAGGTTGACCCAATTGAAGTCATCTCACGGTGAAACAGACTCAATAAAGAATTAGTGTAACGAGATGGATTAGAACCTAAAAATACCATATTGCATCCCTTTTGTTCATGTACAAACCTAACGTTTCTTGCGGCAAAAAGAAAATTGAGCACAAATGTTTTACTGGTTTACCAAGTTAGAATGAGCAACAGAGAAGCTCAACGTGACTTCTTTCAAAGAAACAACACATCAATAAATGTGACGGGAGCGAATTTCGAAATTACCTCAAGCAAGCCATGAGGTTCAAGGACTAGAGCTGGGGATGCACATATTGCTCCATAAGGTTTGTTTGATTCCCTCTGTTTCTTCAGCATCTCAACCAACTTCTCTGAGGCCGCAAATGCTTGTGCGCCACCGAGTCCACCCTACAAAACCGTAAAATATTGTTGCCGATCTTTCACAGCCAACGAAAAATATATATCTTTTAGATTAAAAGAAAAGGTACATTGTTCAAAAAGCAAGACTTACCGGCAGGACAATGAGGTCATAGGAGGACTTTGCAGCCTCATCAAGATGTACATCCGCCACAAGTTTCACTTTCCGAGAAGCCAATATCTCCAGCTTTTCTCCAACAGAGGCTACCACAACTTTTGCTTTAGCTCGCCGCAAGACATCAATTATTATGACAGCCTCCATTTCCTCTGAACCATCAGCTATAGGCACCAGAATCTAGCACGCAGAAGAATTACAGTCATTTGGAGAAATAAAATAACATAAAGTAAACTAAATAGACCCATTGAAAAGATTAAGTCAACAAGCTGAAATTCCAACTTTACAAAATTCGTCGAGACTCGATTCCTCTGAGGAAATCGGTCATGTTTCGCTACCGGTTGAATCCAAATAGCACAAAAAAATCATAAAAGACAACATGGATCTGGGCGAGATGAGCTAGAATATGATTTTAAAGCAAGATGATCAAACATTTACAACAAAAGGATCCTGAAACTCACCTTTGGACCATCATCAAATGTCCAGTGTGTGGAATTCAGCTCCCTGAATAGAAATTCACCTCCAATATTTGGTGGCATTATCTGAACAGATAATTGTGGACAAGAAAACAAGGATATCATTGTACGATCAAGCAAATAACATACCATTTTCTTAAAAACCCTGAAAAATGGTGGACATATACACAACATGGAACAAGAAGATAAAATGGAAGTCTACGCTCTTCAAATTTATAGGCTTATAGAACAATGCAACAAAGCGCAATATTATACGACATCAGAATTATAAGATTATGAAATCAACAAACTCTGATATTATTTTAGCAATACAGATACGTTGAACTAGTTATAAGACATTCAAATTCAAGAACAAATATCGAAAAAATCAGCCTATTTATCAATTATCTCCAAAAAAAAAACTTTAACAAGAAGAATTGAACTTTTCAGAAAATGAAACGGAGAAGATGTAAACAGAATACCCAAGTACCCCAACAAATAAAAAAAAGATGACACATAGCAACAGAAATAATCAGAATGATACCCTTAAACATTTACCGTTGTCTATTAAGATTTAAAACAAAAGTGATGTGACAGCAATGAAAATCACCTCCCACGAACTACTGTGTGTATCCCGTAATTCTATAACTCGTATCTTCATAACACCCACTTTATGAGACAAATGTTTCTTAATGTAAAGCTGGTTTATGTTTGTGAATCAGGACATTCAAAATGAGGATCAGTTCAACTGCACTCAGTTTCGGGATCGAAACCAGATCACAAAGTAAAAACCGGCTTAACAATTTGTATTTTCCTTAAAACATTTATCCAATAGCCCAAAGCCTCAAAATTAAGGGACAAGAAACTTCAATTTCTAAGAGGACCCTTTCCCTCGGTCCAAATCCTATCATAGTGGACAGAAAAAAATTATTTCATTCAGACTAAAAAAGTAATCAAGTCACCCCAAAGATAGATTATATCCCAACGATGGGAACAACAGGAAAATATTGAAGCCTATCAAAGAGTCAAATCATCACAATCAAGAATCTCATAATAATAAGATCTGTAGATAAATAACAGAGTCTAAAATTCATTTATCACAGATTAAAAGGTCTGTCTATAGCTCAACCTACAAAATCAATAGTACGAAAACATCCTAAGTAGATAATACATAACCCTTTATGAAAGTTTGCATACATTCGACCCCTCTAAAGTTTTCTTGATTTTGTAAGAAAATTCAACCGAATCATTTAGATATTGATTGCAGATGATGTTTGCTACCAAGGGAAACGAACTCTTTATTGTCACAAGGGTAAGTTTGCGTACATCCGACCCTCAAACCACTAATCCTAGGTAGAAGTCACTTAATGGGATTTGAATGATGTTGAAAGATGGCATTAGAGTGAAAAGCGTACCAGTGGGCCAGCAACTTCATCAGCCTTCTGCTTTCCATATAATTGCTCAACTAGAGCCACCGAGAATTCCATAGCAGTACCCGGTCCTCGACTTGTAACAACTTTACCATCCTGTTGAACCCTTGATTCAACTGCAGTTGCCGAAGATGACAATTGCTCCATAAAAGAAGGGTAACACGTAGCCTATTAAAGGAACACAAGGTCACTGTTATCTATCTCCCACATCATCGTTGAAATGTCTCATTGTTACAATTGTTAATCAAATGAAAAAAAAAAGCTAAACTCTAGAATCAGATCACGTCATACATTAAATTATCAGGCTTTACCTTTAAACCTTTAAGCAAGCCCCAAGATCCCAAGGCAACAGCTGGTGCAGCACAGATTGCCGCATGAAGACGACCTTCTGCAGCCTGCTTTTCCACCATGCTTTTTAAGGTTGCAGAATCTTTCAAAGCAGCAGCACCTGGCATCCCCCCCTGCATAGAAATGAAATACATTCCTTGATCACTAAACAAGAAGCATCATCCAAGAAGAATTACTGTATCAGGAAGCATATATAACTATCATGCGCAGTAGATGAAAGGGGATTGATTTAATCATCAACATAGTACGAGACTACAGTCCAGCAGGTGGTGGTGAATCACCAGGCACATATCATAAGTTTTAACGTTCATCTGCCATATGTAGCTGATGGACTTTTACCCATATAAGCAAATCAGAATATTGTACCTATTCATGTACTTATGGCTTAATACTTTGTCCCCTAAAATTCGCATCACTTGTAAATGAGAAAATTTCAAGGGAGGGAGAATTTGATAATAAAAAATGAAGAGAGAAATTAAATTGTGTCGAATTTCGATGATATTAAAAGAAAAGTTAAATGTGTGGATGAAATTAAAAGAAAGACGACTTCCAAACCTAAGCTCCTAACGACAACATAAGTAGACAAGAAAGCTACACATTAGAATTAGAGTGTATAAATGACAAAAAAAGTTGATTCTCCCTTCCGCTCTCTAGGTCTCTCCACAATATTGAAGAATGTGTAGATGACATTGCAATATCCAACAGGTGTACGGTAAAAAGTTTCATCAATACTACGCAAACTTGGATCCATGATCAATTGATAATACAAAGCTTATACACCAGATAGGTTATAATTAATTACACAAATATTTAAATCTTCAAACAACACTTCAAAAAGCACATACCGTAAAGGCACTAGCATTCTGTCTTTTGTTCTAGTTTGGTAAAATTCAGTATAGATTTGTGATATTTAGACATCTAATATGGGCATGTTGGATGAAAGCGTAATTAGTGGCCCTCTTTTATCTTCAATTCGTAACAGAAAAACTCTATGTATGCAAGTTGCTTCGGAACCACATGTATGAGTTAAGACCAAATACAACTATACAAGTAGAATTGATACTCCAACACATGACCATCGATTAGCAAGGGGAAAGCGAGCTATCGCCCAGGCCTCAAATTTTTTAGGACTCAAAAGATATTTCTGTATGTGTGACATAGAGTCCAGCACTAAGAGCACACGAAAATACGCCATCAGATACAATAAAAATGACAATATTACAAATTGAACCAACAATGAATCCAATAATCCATGATATCGAAAAACATATCAACATTCAAACATTTGCACTAAGAATACTAACACAATCTAAGCTATCAATTACCAAAATACATCCTGATATAAGATAAATACTTACAGGTAGAGAAATCAGATCAAAAACAGTCTCACTGCAGTCATTTATCAACGCATCAGCAACAATCTTCACTCCATGACAAGCATCAACCTTGAGCTCCTTCTCGACAGATGCTACAGTCACATCAGCTCCAGCTCTTCTCAAGACATCAATGGTGATCACAGCTTCCAGAGGTTCTGTTCCATTTGCTATTGGTACTAACACCTACAACCCACAATTTCTAAGATGTAAATATAATGGGGAAAATCAAGTTAATACTCCAAATCTAACACATACCCACCATTGTCCCACCCAAATTGCTACATATTTCAGTTTGGAATGACCCTCTTATTCTTCTGCTACATAATTCAATCTGGAATGTCCCACTAATTTTTCCATCACATATTTCACAATTCAATTTTTTTTCATTTCATCACTATTCGTTTGGCTTGTTATCAGCAAGTCAATATACATCTATCTTCATACCTCCTCAATAAAAAGGCAATAAAAAAGATTCCCAAAAGAGATAAACCATAAAAACAAAAAAACCCCATGAAACTACACTTAATCATATTCAAAAATAGACATTGAAAGACAATATTCAATAGAAACCCCACAAAAAATTGAAAGATTTCACAATTCTAAGCAGTTTGTGGTACATAAAGTATCATGGATGATAAAACATCAATCAATATTCAATAAGAAAATCCCACAAAACCCAATAAGAAAACCCCAATAAGGCAAACATTTGTATTGGAATCAAATCATAAAGAGACTAACAGAAAACAACCCAAATGTGAAAATCAATAAGATTGTACCTTTTTAGCATCGGTAGCCATGGCTGACATAGAAGCAGAGATAGTAGAGAATCTGCGGGAAGATGAAAGAGGAAATGTGGAGAAAAGATTATTCGAGAGATTTGTAAATGGGGAAAAAGAGGTCAGGTGACGCGTGGCCATTGCCATTGGGTTGAGAGACTAGTAGAAAAAGTGTACACTAGAACTTCATATTTTCTTTATCTACTCAAATAATTAAATTTTTTGAAAAAAAAACATAATTTTGTGAAAGATATTAAAAATTAAAAAAAGTGGTGATAATTTCCAAAAAAAAAAAAAAAGTGGTGATCTATATAAATAATATTGTAAATTTTATTGGACGATTTAAATAGGAAATATGGTAAATTTAAAATGACGAAATGAGTATTTTTAAAATAATAGAACAAATAAAGTGTTTGAATATTGTTTTTCTTGACTTTTGGTTTTTAGTTATTTAATTGATCAAATAGTCAAAATGGATTTTAACCTAACTAAAAAGTGACTTTTGAGTAAAGTCAAAAAAGAAAATTTCATATGGTAACATTTAATTTTCATGAAACATGGTTTTGAAATGGTTGGACTTGAAAATATATATACATTTTACAATCTTAGTTATCAAAGCCATCAAACTATCCTTCGTAGCATCTCAATCGATTTATCTCGAACACATCTTTTTTGCCAAATAATTTGTATTATATACCAAAAAGAAGATACAAACAGATGCCCAGGATGGAAATTAACTCCACCCGAGCCACCAAAAATGCTACCCGCTCAGACAAAAAGAAGAGCGATAGCCCAAAAACCCCCAAAAACTAACTACTTAGATACAAGCATCTCTAGCATCCTACTGTTTGCTCTCCCCGCCATCCTAAAAACTATACAATCAGCCGCCTCTTTGGCATTAAAGGTGTTGTTATCAAAAATCTTCTTGTTTCGCTGCATCCAGATGACGTAGATCATTCCGTCCATAGCCCCACAATAAGCTTGGCACGGTCTGTCTTCTTTTTGTTTACTTTACTCATCTGATGAATCTCCTCCTGAAAATTGGGGTCGTCAGCCCACAGGAAAGAAAGGAGAAGACTCTGGAACAGACTTCCCTTACATTCGCACAATCAAAGAACAGGTGTGAAGCTGTCTCCCTAGCTCTTCTACAAAAGTTGCACATATCATCCAAGAGGTTCATCCATTTTCCAATCCGATCTTTGGTAGCCAATCTGTTTTGGATGGCTAGCCAAGTGATAAATCGCGCACTAGGGCTTGCTGCATTCCTTGTCATTATGCTCCCCCAGTTAACTTTAGGCTCATCTGCAATTAATAAATCATAAGCTCTACCGATCCCAAAAGTGTTACCCTTGATGGTTTTCTCCCACCCTCCTATTTGACTCAGAAGGGATCTCTGCTTGATGATTTTCTTGAAGCTCCATGAGGATATATATATATATATATATATATATATATATATATATATATATATATATATATATATATATATATATATATATATATATATATATATATATTATATATATATATATATATATATATATATATATATATATATATATATATATATATATATATATATATATATATATATATATATATATATATATATATATATATATATATATATATATTTTAAGTGTCGTTTTTTATCATTCTAGACGTAATATAGATAAGATAACCTATTGAAAATCACAAGTAAAGGTGTTAATTTGGGTCATCAATTCAAATTCGAATTAGTTGTTTCGAGTCGCTTTAAAATCGAATATCACGTCCACATTGATTTTTACGTAATTGTAAAATTAGTATTAAGTGAGATCAAATTGAATTCGGTTATTAAGTCAGATAGTCAGGTAAATATCGAGTATCGGGTTTGTTTTGACTTTTGAAGACCTCTAAATTCTAATTCACCACCCCAATAAAAGCCCCCAAGAAGTCTATTTATCCCTTTCTCATTTTTTCCCAATTCCTATTTTCCCTGTCGCCTCCATCTCTCAAACCAATCCAAAACCCAATTTCTACTCTTATCTCTCTGCAAAAAATCCAAAAAATGAGAACCCAAATGCTAAGATCTGTTCAATCAGCGACGAAAAGCAGCAAATTCGCAATCCGTAATTATGCATCAACCTCAAATCCAGAGCGTAAAGTTACCGTTCTTGGTGCCGCCGGTGGGATTGGACAACCTCTTTCCATGTTAATGAAACTAAACCCTCTTGTTTCCACACTTTCTCTTTACGATCTTGCTGGTACTCCTGGTGTTGCTGCTGATTGTAGCCATATTAACACTAGAGCTCAAGTATTTCACTTTTTCTAATCTGGGTTTTTTTAATTTGTGTTGATTGTGTTTATGGTGGATTGGTGGGTGGTTTTAATTGTTTTTGACTGTTTCGAATCTCCTGCATTTTGCTGAATCTGTGTTATTCTCCCAAATTTTCTCTTTTGTTTGTTGGTTTTTTTAGTGTTTGGAAGGTTTTGTTACCCTATGGAGCTTAGGGTTTATGCTTAGTGATGGAGCAATGGCGAATCTAGGGTAGTAGTATAGGACGGGCCAAACATTGAACCAATTTGACTGCATTATTCTGTTTTGTTAATCAAATAACCCAGGTTATGGTCTAGTTGGATGGTTTGTCATTCTGTTTGGACAGCCATTGATTTTGGATATGATAGGTATGAAGGGAAAGAAATGGAGAGGATTTGAACCCCAATTATTAGATCATTGTATGAGTAATAAGGATAAAAGGAGGAAAATTTGGCAGCTTGTTATCTACTTTGTTTTGTATAGGAGAACAAAGAAAGGGAATTTTATTTCAAGAAAAATGATTCTAGTTTCCATTTTTGAATGCTTATTTTTGATGAAATCAATCCATGCTTATTTTTGATGAAATCGCTAGCTAATTAAGCCCAAAATCGACCATAATTCGCTTTTTTTCGATTCCCGATTCGCGAAGAGATTAGCGAATCAAGTGACATTGTTTCGGCTCATATCTTTCCTACTAAAAAAGAAGGGAAGAAGAGATTTTTTGTGATTAAAGGACCAGAACATCTCATTTGTAAGCTTGAAATCTTGTAAATAATTCACGCCTTTATGTAATAGTGCAATGTGTGTTTGTTATGTTTGCAATCAACAGGACTAAGGTCTAATCTGATCTAATCTGAATTTACATGACTATTTGCTTTCTGAGCAAGTGAATTTTGCTTGCTAAGTATTAATTTGAGATTTTATTCTTGCTCATTGTGTGTTAGTGTATTTTGTGTTTTGGGAATTAAATCTGTTATGTGATCGGTCATGCAGGTTTTTGGTTATGCTGATGAGAAGGAATTGGGGAAAGCTCTTGAAGGTTCAGATGTTGTTATAATTCCCGCTGGTGTGCCTAGGAAACCTGGTATGACACGTGATGACCTCTTTAACATTAATGCTGGTATCGTCAAAAACCTATGTACTGCTGTTGCCAAGTACTGTCCTAATGTGAGTTCAAATTCGCTCGTCTGGCTATTTTAATGATTGCTACCGTTTAGCTTTTGTAATTGATTATGCATCCTGTATTTAACTGGGGACTGGCTCTGGATTAGGCTCTTGTCAACATGATCAGCAATCCCGTGAACTCAACCGTGCCAATTGCCTCTGAGGTCTTCAAGAAAGCTGGAACTTACGATCCCAAGAGGTTGTTCGGTGTGACAACTCTGGATGTAGTTAGGGCTAAAACCTTCTATGCTACAAAAGCTGGTCTTCCAGTTGAAGGTATGTCATTAAACTCACGGCTTTAATGTGTCAGGCTATGGAGCTATTAATGTTGCATGTTAATAATAAGTTATAATTATCTCGTGAGGATGAACGTAGAATTTATTGGTTATATGTTGAATTTTCACATTTAAAGTGGCCCGTATTGCACCGTTGTGGTTTTGCTAACTACCCTTTCTGCCTATTCTTGCTTTCAGAGGTCAATGTGCCTGTTGTTGGAGGACATGCTGGCATAACCATCCTGCCCTTGTTTTCTCAAGTGATTTTCATGGCCCTTGTTTTCTCACTGCTTTTTTGAGTTGTTTTTTGTCCTTTTTACATTATCGTTTCTGAGTGTATATGCTCTCATGTAGGCTCACCCACAAGCCAATTTATCCGAATCTGACATTGAGAAACTTACAAAGCGAACACAAGATGGAGGAACAGAGGTTGTCGAGGCCAAGGCTGGAAAGGGTTCAGCAACATTGTCTATGGCGTAAGTGCTTTTGAATTCGGAATTTTTCTCTATTATTTATATGTGGGCTGTTTTTATCTCGACCTTAAAGACTCATAAACTTCCAAGTAACTGGGTCTGGGACACTAGGCGCTGGTTTCATTTTCGGTCATAATGGGATCTGTAATTTAAAATTTTTGTTTTCAAAGCTAATTAATCTGTGTAAATTACAAACAGAGATGACGTTTGCCCCCTATTTTCATTCATTGATCCTTGAATCGGGATTTTTATCAAGCTCGATCTTCTCTCAAAATTTTAAGATGTGAGATGTTGGTTAGGTGGTTATAATTTTCTAAGCTCTTGGATTAATATTCTGATCTTATGCAGTTATGCTGGGGCTATTTTTGCCGATGCCTGCTTAAAGGGACTCAACGGTGTACCTGATGTTGTGGAATGCTCGTTCGTAGAGTCAAATGTGACTGAACTACCCTTCTTTGCTTCTAAGGTAAGAATGATATTATGTCAACTGTTTTTATGACTTCTGTACACTTAATAAACTGTTGAAGGATGACCCTTAATTCCTATGACTCGATTACGCCAATAAAACACCCGGATAATGAAATTACTGTACAAGTTAGTTTGATTTTCACAATATGTAAATTACTGCATATGAGGGAAATCCCAACTGTACACTGTTACAGTATCGGAAAATATCCTGAACATATTCGCTTCTTTAGAACAAGAATAACAGTCGGTTCTCGTTTTTGCTTGTGTTTTGTGGGCTAGTTCATATTTCCTTGTTATTTTATTGCTGATATTGATTGTAACACTGTCTTGTATTGTTACATCTCCTACGGGTTATTTATTCTAACTGTACGAATGTGCTGTTTTCTTTTGACCTACAGGTGAAATTGGGGAAGAACGGAGTAGAAGAAATCTATGGATTGGGCACCTTGTCGGATTATGAGCAAAAGGGTTTGGAAGCCCTGAAGGGTGAGCTCAAAGCATCTATCGAAAAAGGAATTGAATTCGCAAACAAGAACTGAGTGTGAGGACACAAATACAGCCCAGTATCTAGGAATCGAAGTATTTCACTTATTAGTTCCGGTATCCTGCACTTTAAAACCTTGCAATTTTGTTAGTTATTTTGCTGAATTCGAAAGCCTTTAAAACGCTCTGCCTTTTGGCATCGGCTGGATTGAAATGTTAATAAGATGCGCGGACCAAACGCTTTGGTGAGATCAATTAATTGTTTCATAGTGCTTGTGTCTTGTGCTCATATTTCGAGCTAGTTAAATCAAGGATTTACAAAGCTTGTGGTTGTATTCTTTCTCGAAGAGTCATGAGATACGTTAGGTATCGGATTCAAGACCTAAACTCGGGTATATGGTGATGTACCTCATGTGGTAGTAGCTCTTGTCTCGCTCACTCTCAAAATTAGACATGTCGAATTGGTCGGATCTGCTTCAAGTTCGTTTGATTGACCCATTTGGTCCTGGATTTATATCATTTTAATCTTAATCTTTAAAAATACTTTTTTCATTTCAAATTAGTTGCAACATTAGAAAAAGAAATTATTTATTTATCACTCATAATTTGTGATTAGTTTTTTTTGTAGGTTAAAATATAGTCAAGTAAAATCTTGTTTAATAAGTCTCATTGCAAAGATTATTAATATCAAATTTTTATATTAAGAATTGAATTAGCGTATTAAACTGCGTGAAAAAAAATAAACGTTACAAGTAAATTAAAACGGAGAAAGTACATAAAAATCTCCATGTATTTTTCCTATCAAAATTAGACATCATTTGAATTTTTTTGTTAGTATATTGGACTATAATAATTATTTAAGTTATATTTGTAGAATATTAATTCAAATAATAAAATTTAACTAGTACTTGAAAATATTAATATAAAACTCAAAAATACGCAAAATGTTGGTAACATAGTCGGATTAGTCGGGTCTCGATTGGGTTTTTCGGAGTTGGGCAAAGGCACGATAACTCATCATGGTTTGATTAAGTGTGACATTTAAAAGTTCATCATTCAGAGCACATCGCTTGTGAATGTTGATAAATGCTCTCAAATTCAATAATCAATCAATAAATAAAAGAATAGATCAAAAATATACTTCTCAGTTCTCAACTTGTGTACTAATTTGAAAATTGGTTGCATATTTTCTTCGTTTCATTATACTTGAGCCTGACAGTGACATTAACATTTAACACACACAATATCACCACCACTTGCAAGTATTTCAGAATATAGCCGAAAGCCTTCACATGCAAATGTGACTGAGAGGCCGAAAGCACAACAAAAAAAGGCCAAAACATTGGGTGATGATCGAGCACTCGAACTCAAAACAAATACGATGCAAACAAACTAACACCGAAAGAATTCCATCTATCCTCGGTACAAATAAATAAATTACAGTACAACGCTAAACGCTAAACGCTAATTTGGAAACAAATTCATGTCTATTCCACCTAAAATCCTACAGGAATTACTTACCTCCCTATATGTACGCCGGTAGACAGTAATAATCAAGTATGTCATCTTTGCCTAACATAAAAATACTTAACGCAGAAATGTGAGTAGCATTTAAGCAAAAATGTACAATCGCTACACCAGCATCTCGAGACTCGAAACCACCAACACAAAGATTATGATACAAAACCTATGTATTACGGAGCCATTGATGTGAAAAAGGCGTCTACTTATGATGATGGCGAGCCAAAAGCCACAAAGCTGGGCAGCAACATCAAGCAGAATGCATAAGCTTCGCAGTTCGGCATCCATCAGCATGTACTATTGCATCTAACTGCCTAATACTGCCAAGACCCGGAAAAAAGCTCACATCAGATTTTACGAACAAGTTGCTGCGGAATAAATCACTGTATCAACATAAGGGTATGAAACTAGGCAGCATTTAACGCAGTCTCAGACTAACTTTGTTAAGCTAAATTGATTGTCACAAATTCCTTCTTCGTGTTGAACAGTTCCTAGCTCAGGTATCCAAAATAAAGATATTGCAGTCGTGTTGAACAGTTCGTGTTGAACAAATAAGGTTGGTTTTATTTGCAAAAGCAGACATATCTTCAAGCAAAGTCAAAACGGGTTTTCAGATATTGTTCACAAAATTTCAAAGCCACCTCTCCACGAGCGTTATAAATGATTTACACGGGGAAACGAGGTCCCAGAACCTAAGCCAGGGGAAAAGGCACTCATCTTGATTTAGTAAAGCACCTTGCCTTTTCATTTTAAATCACATAACAAATACAAAAGCTGCAAAAGTCGATAAATTTTCTTAGTAAGGGTTGATTTTCAATTGAACAGGCCCCAATATCGCCCAAGGGGGCAGACTGGCAGAGGTCATCATTCCCCTTGTATAGTAGGGTGTTTGCCTCTCAATTATTTGGCACAAAGATCATACTTTTACCTTAATAAAAAGCGGAGCAAACATGTGTTATCACTTAGTCTTTCAGCATAGGGACCGATATACATACTTTTCCAAGAAATGTACGACAATACCATATATTTCTTTATTATTAGGGGTTCAGGAAACAGGGGGATTCCAAAGTAATACACATGTACATTGTCAAATTGTTGTAACAAGCAAGGAATACTATAGTTGCTAGCGAAACCAAACCAGCTTCTCAAATTGCATAATTAATCTATTATAAAGAGCTACAGAATTGCAACCCACCTCAGACTTAATTAGATTCTATGTTAATGGCCTCCATCTGAATCAGAAGCAGAAGAGCTATCACTATCTGAATCTGCAAGAAAAATGTAGGGTATGATGAATGTTCTGTCATTCTTTTTCTTTTAAAAAAAACAGGGAAGGCATCCAAACCGAGAACTAAAAGGTTAGATTCATTTTATTACCACTAGAAGAGGATCCAGAGTCACTACTAGAACCGCTGGAGCTACTTGAACCACTAGCATTATCACTATGCCTTTCTGGTTGAGCACGAGGAGAACCAGCAACGTTCCCTTCATCTGGTAAAGATCCATTCAAGCAAATAAATCAAAGTGAACAATAACAAATCAAATTGGTAAAAAAAGATCTGAAAGGTTCCCATCATCAAGTTTTTCTCGACCAATTTACCTGCTGTGGTTTCTCTAGGCATTTGAATATTTGCAGGAGCAGGAATCTGCAACAAGTGAACATACAGATCAATAAACATGTTGAAAGAAGGTTTCAGGTCATAATTATACATCATCACCATACGCAGAACCCAGTATATCCCGTTCATAGAACCTATGATCAGAACATGGGGAAGATTGGGTGACGGCAAACCATACCCCTATCAAAAGAGATAAGGAGGTTGCGGTCAGTGAGACCCTCGAGAGCAAAAATACTCACTGATTCTTGAGCAGCCCGTGCAGCTTCTGCTCTAGCTTGAGCTAGTTCAGCTCTCCTCTTATACTTGCTCAAGCTCTTCTTGTAATTTGTTACAAATCTATCAAGCTCCCAAAGTGTCTCAGTATCAACACTGTCTATATCCACTTCAATCTCATCATCACGTTGTGACAAAGCTGAATTCCTCCTTCTAATGATCTGAACTATAGAATCAAGCTTTTCAGAAGGTAAATTCTGAAGATTGATGCCAAGCTTTTGCTTCTCCTCAAAAGTCATATCCCTTTTATTGAGATCCTTAGCTTTTGGCTTTTGTAGAGCAGGCTTCCTTCCCACCGAATATGTAGGCTTCGGTGTTGATTGTGGTCGAATAGGCATGGATTGTGACCTCTCCAATCTCATATCATGGAAAGTTCGAGGGGTCTGTAAATGTGGAGGCGGAGCAAAGGACATAGGGACCGAACCACGAGCATGGGAATAAGTCATCCTAGATGTAGGAGTTGGCACCCCCAAATCACCCACCATTTGGCTCCTCAATTTTTGATCATATTCTGATTCAATAGCAGGCCACTTCTCTTCAAACATATCAAGCAACTCTGTAGCCATGATATGAACATCTTGCCCCGGAGGATTATAGGTCATGGCATTATGGAAAGTAAGTCTCACATCCTCTGCAAATTCCCTAGGAGTTTTGTACCAATTCTTTGCCAACCTAGTCTTCACTGTCCCCAAATCCATTGGATGCTTTATAATATCGAAATAATCATGTAAACCAAGCCCCTTTACATCCACAGGTTGATTGAACACCCACCCATGCTTGTGTTTCATTATCTTCTGAAGCAAACTACTACATTTGCTAAAACTTTTCTTATCAATTCTAAACCCATAATCAAATTCTGACCCACTATGCCTCTTGCCTCCACTAGATTTTGTCTTCCTATTACTCTCAGGTGGGAGCTTATCCTTACCCAGAAGAAACTCCGAATTTCGATACAAAGAATTGGCCTTGGGAGTCCTCTTCTCCTTTTCAACAATTTCACCAACAAATCCATGGTGATGATTGTTATCCATGACAGAAACAGTAAGTTGCCTAAACGGCCTTGGATCATTATAAGGAACTGAACCTGTATCAGTATCCATCCGCATAACGCTACCC
The DNA here is from genome assembly GCA_019776075.1 of Amaranthus palmeri. Classification (NCBI taxonomy): domain Eukaryota; kingdom Viridiplantae; phylum Streptophyta; class Magnoliopsida; order Caryophyllales; family Amaranthaceae; genus Amaranthus; species Amaranthus palmeri. The sequence goes on along the minus strand of JAAKBH010000036.1, from coordinate 416,022 downwards.
CTTATCTCGGTTCCACCTACAGGAACATTGCTTTCAACCCCAATATCACTAGAATACTGATTAATCTCAACCTCCTTAGCTTCAAGCCTTTTTGCCATTTTCCTAACTTCATCAAGCTCATCCTCTAATTTCCTTTTCAAGTCTCTAATCTCCTCAATTGACCTAGCTGCTGAAACACAAATATTCAACCTATCACCGACCTGAAAAGCCAAGGATCTAAACACAGACCCATTAACCAAATTCCCATCATGTCCATCCGGATGAGGGGCTTCAGCGCGATTAAGACTAAAGGAATCCCCTGAAACAGTCTCTACATGAGACAAATTCTGCTGTGGCTGTGATGAATTGGCTTGTTCAACAGCCCCTTTCGGAGAAGACGATGAAGACGGCAGGTTTTGCTGAACATCATTGGTATTCTTGTCATTCTCATGGTTGTCAACACTGTTGTAACTGCTACTTTTGTTACTGGCAGGGGTAGTGACACCATTGACAACAACATGATTGTTTGGAACGTTGTTTTCCTTCAAAGAAATGCTCTTATCATTGTTGTTTTCATTTTCAGGGGCTTCCGGGGCAACGACAGCAGCAGGAGAATTGGTGGTGGTGGTGACAGTTGTGGTGGTTGAAGAATCAGGATTCTTCAAAATATTGTTTTTCTTTCTGAAATTCTTACGAGTATAAACTTTACTATTTTCACTCCATTTATATTTCTCTTTGGGAAGCTCATCAGCTCCTAAAGTCCCAGAAGCCATACATGTACGGTCTTCTTCCAGCTACAAAAAACCCTAATTGATTAATCCCGAGGAAAACCCTATATTGTAAAATTCCTCGACCAAAATTTGCAATTCGGGGTCGAATTACAAAAACTAGGGTTTTAGATCGGAACCCTAAGAATTCACCGAACAAAGAAGTAGATCTGATTAAACCCTAAATCAACAGCAAATCACAGAAAAACAAATAAAAAATTACAATTTGAATACAATTAAAATAAAGAAAAAAATCATATTAAAAAAAACAGATCTTTTATGCTTTCTCTCTCTTAAAAAATAAAAATCCCAACTTTAATGAAAAGCATAAATTAAAATTGAAATCAATATACAAACCTTAAATTATTGATGATTGTAGAAATAGAATCAATCTAAATAATTGGAGGGAGATGGATGGTAAGTGAGTGAAGAAATCGGGGAATTGAAAAGAGATATAGATAGAAAGAGGGAAGAAATGAGCCGTCGAGGAGGGAGAAAGAAAAATTAGGGTTTGAGAGAAATATTTGCAAAAAGGGGCTTCCGACAAAGTGAAATTGTTTTACGAGTTTTAGTTGGACGTTTGAGTTTCCACACGTGATTTCACCCACGTGCCGACAATTAAAAGGAATAGTTTGTTTGACTAAAGGTAAAGGACCTTTACGGTATTCCGCACAAGGCAGGTCCCGAATAGTTTGTTTGACTAAAGATTTCAAATAATTTTTTTGAGTTAAATGTTAAGCAAAAATTGAAAAATAACTCGAAAAAGATAAAGCAATACGTAATAAGAAGTATGTAAATTGTAATAAAAAATTAAGGGTATAGGTAAAAAAAATAAGAGCAAAATGCGATTAGCTAGGTCTATTGAAAAGAATCCGACCGTTGACCCGCTTATCCCCATTATTAATGGCGTGTTACTTTTATAAAAGTTACGGGTCAGATATTCAAATCGCCTTAATCGATTTGGGTCATAAATTTGCCGCAATTTATGATGATGTGAGCATTTACGGCTTGTTTGGGTCATTGAATTAATTGACAACTTAATTACATATAAGCTAAAATAAAAATAACAAATCGAAAATAATAAACCTAGCAAGTCCAATTTCTTTTGTGGAGATGATTGAAAGTTTAGTTGGTAGTTGGAAAACATCTTTATATTATATAAAAATCAGAACTTTTAAAGTTAATTTTTTGTAATGAATTGATTTTAATTTCCAAATTTAATGCGAATCCAATGGAGTTAAAATAGTTAGTTGTTTGTTATAAACTACCTTCATATTAGGTAATTATATTTATGAAGGTAATTAGTTGGTACAAAAGTTCTATAATGACGTGTTTTATTACTAGTTGAAAATGACTGCTTTAAAATAAAATGTTCTCATGTGTGACTTTGTTATTTTCAACATTTACAATTAAACGATAATAGACTAAATCTTACTAAAGATCTAAATATCAAACATAAATAAGTTGAATTTAATTAAATTTATTTTTACGAGAAACAGAATCAGCAAAACGTACAATTGAAATAGAAACGATGCAAGACCATGTTATGTTCATTGTCTTCATAAGATTAAATTGTTATTGAATTGAAATCTATCATTATCATCATCATCCTTATCAGGGTCTGAGGAGGATTATAAAGCGAGATATAATATACTTGTGGAAGGAGATAATAAGATTGCAGTCAATAACAATTCATATCCTTATCAAAGATATTCAAAGCAATAATTACTTTTCATATCAAAGTATCAAACTTTTTAATACAAATTATCATTATCCTATTTGCTCTTTTTTTTTTTATCACTTTTCATTCCCACTTCTTATACCAAAAGATTCCTCATTACATGAAAGGTGTTAGGAAAGTAAAATGGTTAGCAAGAACATGTTCAAAATCATACAATTCATATCATTCATGCTAATTTGGGGCTAAGAAGTCTCTCTACATATTTCCCTAATATATCAACCTCTAAATTCACCTTTTGGCCAACATTTTTCAATGGTATCACCACATTTTGCTGAGTATAAGCAACTAACATTATGTTGAAGCAACCTTCTTCATCAAAGACATCCACCACAGTCAAACTTGTGCCATCAATTGCAATAAACCCTTTTGGTACAATGTATTTGAGTATCTCTTGACTTGTTTTTATTTTCACCCACAATGAATCTCCTTCTTCGGTAAGTGATACAATTTCACCTGTCCCGTCAACATGTCCCTGGAGTATAGTTCTTTGGTTTAGCATTATATAACGGACTAAAGTAGAAAGATATATTGAATTGCGTGCTCTTCTTATTTATATGAAGTTGTTGCAGATGATGTTTGTTACCAATGATTAATCATAAACAAACCTCTTTGTTACCCTTCAAACCACGCCTAAGTGGAAATCACTTAATGGCATTAGGATAATGAAATATACGATTATAGTTTTTCTATTTAAAATAAAGTGACACAAAAAAAGATCAATAACATGTCATCACTCTAATATCAAGTGAATTCCCTCCATAAAGGGTATGGAATCAGATGTACGCAACCTACACTGACTTCCTCGCTACCGACAAAAAGGAGTATGAAGATTCGGTCCAAGGACATTATTAGGAAGCCAAAGGGCGAAGGCTAGCTCCACTAAGCTATCACAACATCATAATAGTTAGAGCTATTTATTTGGGATAAGGTCTATGGAGCAACATATATACAATACAATTGAGCATGTAGCCTAGAAAACACTTAGAGCTATTATAGTAATAACATGCAATATTACACTCTATTCACCTTACAATTTACAATTTCTCAAAGACTCTAGCCTAAAAATAAGTGTTAAACTAAAGCAAATTTATATAAACTAATGTAGAACTCTCTTCATCCCCATAAGTTTGACATACTTTTCATTTTAGTTTGAACCTTTAAAACTAAACATTTTTTATTTGGCTCCAACTTTCTCTCTTTTAATCTCATCTACAAACTCATTCTCTTTTACTTTTACTGATTCATACATTTCTTCCACCCACTAATTTTTAGTCTTATACTTCCATGAATTAAATTATACTCCTCTTACCATTAGTGTGTCAATCTCATAAAAAAGGAAGGGAAACTTAATACCCTTTCTTTTAGTGTCCAGAAACACCTCACTGAACAATAATGAACAACTAACCTGAACAAAATGACCACCCATCCTTGTAGTAGGCTGAAGGGCTCGTTCCAAGTTAACAAGTGAGCCTGGTTCAAGCTCCAATAACGTCGTCTTCCTAAGCGTCTCAGGTGCTAAACCAAGTGTGAACTCCGACGTATTAGTATCAAACTCTGTCACAGTTAAACATGTTCCATTAACTGCAATACTGTCTCCAAGATTCACATCTTGGAGGACAATTTTTCCCCCAACTTTCAAGTGAAATCCACCATCTTCACCAGTACCCATTTCCTTAACCTGTCCAATCTCTTCAACAATGCCAGTAAACATGGAACTTATTTGATTTCTCATGTATTGAAATCTCAGGAACTGTGGTTTTGGTGTAGTGTTAAATAGTTTGGATACTGAATTTTTTAGATTTGGGTTGAATTTAATATGTCCATTGGAGTTATTGAGGGTACAAAATGTGGGTTTGTGTGTAGGGAGCATGGGAGATAACAGGGATAAAGATGCTGTGCTTGCCATATTTGGCTAATTTTGGCTCAAACAGGTATTTAGAAGCTGCAGAGTAAATTGAAATATAACAGCCATTAGAATATGTTTCCCATTAAAACACATATAACTTGATCTAGCAGACAGGAGTAGCACAATAAAATGTAAATTATATATTAGGTTCTGATTCTGTAATCTGTACATTATCAGTTGTATTTTATAACAGATAAGAAAGGGCTGGCTAAAATCTTGTATGCGGAATTTTGTGCTTGCTGAGTATAAGCCTAACACTCATTTTAACAGTTGAAAAGCCAAATCTAACACTTAAAATCTCTGCTCTAAGCCTCATTTTAGCTATCGAATTCTACCCTTACAACACTCTTAAAATCCCTACTCCGACCTTCAATTTTATATTTTACTTAACTACTTCAACCGTAAAATTCTATTTCAAGACTAGAATGTCTATTCCAATGATTTAAAGTTTCTCAAATCGTCTATTTCAAAATACAAAATGTCTAATTTAAGCTTTAAAATAGCAATTTCAAAATTATAAGCTGAAACTCTGAGTGATCGCACGTATACCGCCGTCTCACGGAGATTTTGCCGTAGAAAAATTGATTATATAACAAATCACATAATACAACGAAAACAAGATTCAAAATATACAGGACAATCAATCAAACAACAAATTAACAGAAGAACAGATGAAATTAACAAATTAACAACATTTGGAGGAAATGAAACACTTACCTGAACCAGATTGAAAACAAAAATGGAAACGGATTGAGAAGAAGTATAGAGATAGAACGGATTGAGGAGACTCGCCAACATAAAGAAGGATCCGAGAATTATTAATTGGAATTCCTTCGATCAACAAATCATTTTTAATTAAACTCATGAATCATGCCCTAATTTGATTTAGGGCATGTTTCTGCACTCTTTAAGATGCCCTCCACTTGGTAATTCCATGCATTTATTTGAATTTTAATATATAGACAAAATTAAAAAATAAAAATTTATTTAATTTAAACAAGATTTTAACTTATCGCAAAGACGGCTCTCTAAAACAGCTCAGCACAATGTTTAAATGCAACTTTTATTTTTTCAATTTAAAATATTGAAAATTGGAAGCTGATTTTATAATTAGGCTGATCCAAGACGAGTTGTCTATGGCAAATACCATCTACGATAAGAATTTTGTGTTAACTTATACATAAGTAAATGATAAAAAATTAAGTGTAATTAATAAATAGTGCAATATTTATAATACTGCAATTGTTTTGAAACAAGTGAAGTATTGTAACAATTATTTATCCTACATTTGGTTTTCATTTGTAAGTGCATTTTACTTTTTTATGAATTTTCATGATTTATATTTTGGCCTAATTTAGTTTTTTGAAGTTTGGAGAGAAAATTTCAAAATCTCATGTTATAAAAATTTAATTTTAAACCTCGAAAAATAATTTTAAAACGATGATTATAAATATTTGAATATTTTTTAGAAAATAAATATTTGGATACACATTCTTTCAAAATATAAAAAATCATAACTCGTGCGAATATGTCTATACCATTAATGAATAGATCATATTCATAACTAAAATTCTCAAAGTAATGTCGTCAAAATATGAATTTCAAAATAGCATACATGTAGGATCAAGGAATTCTAGCAAAAAAGTGCATGAAATCACTGGAATTATCAACACTTTTTGAGAAAAATAATAGCTTTTTTAGTGATTTTTAACAATTGAATATTTGAAAACATTTAAAATCTCAATATTAAATAATTTCACGACTCCAAAACATAATTTGTTTTCATAATACCCTATTTTTAATAACTTAAACTTGAAAATTCTTAACTTATGTAGACTAATGGCTACAACATAAAAAGTAAAGAGTTTACAAGCATGCAATGGAGAATGAGTTTGGGAAAGAGGATAATCAAAAAAGACATTGATCATGTTGCACCATCTGATCCAATAGTAATAAATTAATATTAAAAATGAAGAACATAAACTACGTTAATACGTTGAACAATGAACATTGATCTTTGAAAAAAGGAAATCAGAGTAGCATTATCATGTAGGTGCACATTTCATCGATGATCTTTCTCTCAACTAAGTTTTTCATGAATGTCACGCAAACAATGAACTCATCGATCTCATTATGGAGCCTAGTGCGAGTTCGTTTTGCAACCGTTCTTTTCTCATAGTCATCACTGATGGGTTTGAGATCCCTAGTTAGGTGATCAAAATGCTTTTTCACAGTGGGTTTCAAAACTTGTCAAATATGTGTGTCTATTACAACAAAGGTATGGTGTTAAAAGAAGAATCCACGACTCCGAGCATTACTACAATCCACCTTCGTACAAACTTATAATTTGTATTTTTCTTCACATGTGCAAGTCTTTTGCAAGATTTGTCGTGTACACCTTTCTACCCTTTTCTTGCAAATGTTTCCACGTACATTTTTCATCTCAAACAAGCCTTGTTTATAACTAAATGACGTCACTATAGGCACATATTTTTGCATGTTATTTTCAATATTTAGTGTGACAATGGATGATAATCATAAATTTTTCTCAAACTTAACCTTATTTTTTTGGAGTTTTGACGCAAAATATTAAAGATGATCTAAATTATTTGTAGATACAATAATATCAAATAACTAATTGAATGAGTTGCTTTTTTTTTGAAATAGAGTTGATAGGGTTTGTGCTAAGAGATACTAAAATTTTAAAAACTTAGATTCTTGCTATACACGACTATAGAATAAACGGGTAAATATGGCCAATCCATTTTGCAAGATAAATAACTGATTAGTCAACATTCTTATTTTTAAATTTAAAATCATTGGAAGGGACTGTTGGAGAGTCGTCTTTGCCATAGACGATTTCTCAGAAAACTAAGGGCGAAAAAAATAAAATAAAAGTGACGACCCAACGGCTAAATATCCCCTAGAAGGCTTAGAATCACTAGGGCTTAATCCCTAATTACGAAATTCCCCTTTCTAATCCCGTCGATTACTCTGGAGAACAATTCTGATTGTGAATCTTCTTCATCTAGAGCTTATTTACAATTCAAGAACCCCGATTTCCCCCAAATCGAAAGACTGAAAACAAACTCTCCGCTATTGTAAGTTTACTGTTATCTTTGGCTAGTAATTTATAGGTTTTCCTAAAACTAAATATATTATCTTTGATTCGTTTAGTAATTTGATTCAGAGATCGTATACTTTAGGATTTTTTTTTTCTTTTTTCTGTTCAATTTATCAAGGCCTTATGTTGTTTTGTGGGCTAGGGTTTGTAATGAAATTTGAAAATTGGAATGTTGTTGGTGGTTAATATTGCGATTATGCGCTTTTGCACTCCAGTTAGTGAGTTAGGATAATTGATACTAGTTATGTGGACTAGGGTTTGTAATGGAGATCAAATTTGATATAGTTTTTTGGGGTTGTGGGTGGAAAAATTGGAAGATTAGTTTTTTTTTTTTTTTTTTTTTTTTTTTTTTTTTTTTTATTTTTAGAATTGTTCATTTGTTTTTGCACTTTAGAAAATGGTAAGAACTATATGAAAACTTTACGTGCTCTTTGATCTCATTGATGATTTAGGAGCCTCCAAGATGTTATTATGTGTTACTACAGTAGTACTTTTAATGGTAAGTTAACTGGATATGATCAGGAAGAACAGCTTCAGGAATGATCAAACTAGGGCCTAATTCCTGAATGCTTTGAGTAATTAATTGTGTATTACTGCAATTTAAGGTGACTAATAAACTCCTTACACTAAATTTAAGCTTATATAAAATAAATTTGGGTTGGACTCAAAGGGTAAGCCTGCTTATCAATCTGGAATCTAGATGGAATCATGGATATTGGATACGGATGCTGTAGCCTGCAACATTTAAATCAAAATCACCCCGTTTCATTTTGATTAATAAGCTTTTGGGAAAAAGTGAAAATGAAGGTGCAGGGGGGCGGGGAATTTGGGTTAAGGGATGATTATAGTTTTACACTTCTACTAATATTCATCTGTTCATGTTAAGGATTTACTTGTGTATGTTTTTTCCTCCAACACAAGGTGGTTTGAAGTTTTTTGGCTAAAATTTTCTTTCACCCGAATAATAGGTATTGTACCATTGTTGATTCTTGAGAACAACACCGATGGCACATCGGCTACTCCGAGATCTCGAAGCAGACGGGTGGGAACGTTCTGATTTCCCCATTATATGTGAATCTTGCCTCGGTGACAATCCCTATGTTCGCATGGTATGCTTTCCTATTATATACTAAGTTCCTTTGTTTCACGTTTAAAATTACTAAAATAGTTTTCCATCTTGTTGTTTGAAACTCTAATGCTTTTTAGTGAATTGTGGGGTGTTATTATTACTTATTTTGTGAATTTTTTGAAATGATTTTTTAAGTTGTATGAAAAGGAAAATAAGTCTCTTATTGTAGAACCTACATGCTGTAGCCAGTACATGTTTGTGCTATTATAAGTTTTGAATAAAAGGGATATTCATTCACAATGAGAGTGTTGTCCTCGTATGGTTCACAAATTCACAACATGGGCAGCGTGAAAATACTTGAGCTTTATTTTTTAGTTCTTACTCGTTGAGCTAAGAGAGGGTTGATTTAACCGAAAACAACTTCAAAAGAATACAAGTTAAATACATTGCACACATTTTTAATTAGGAGCTTGCCATATATACTCCTATACGAGTGTCATTTACTATCTAACAAGTTAGGGGTGGAAAAGAGATGGTGTACAATATAAAGGAGGTGGTTGATTGTATAGTGTTTAGGATTGCAGGGAGGGTTAGGAGTAGAATGGTAGATATGCTTGTATCTAGATAGTTTTGGGTCTTTTTGGGCTTTCGCTCTAGTGTTTTTGTTGAGCGTTAGCGTTTTTTTGGGGCCTCAGGCGGGAAGTTAATTTTCCCCCCTGTTTTGTATCTTTGTCTTGTTTTGGTATATAATACAAATCAATTGACAAAAAAAAAAAAAAAAGTTAGGGGTGGAAATGAGATGAGACTCTCAGATTTGAGCTCGACTAAAACTCGTCTTTGGTTGTTATTTATATTAAATGAGAGAATCTGACCATTCGTTTTTTTTGTAAGTTCATGAACAATTCACTTTCATGAAAGTATTTGTTTAAGAATTGTTTGTACTTTTGATTGTATGTCTAGTTTAGATTTGATGTCATTACTTGGGCAATTGTGATGGAATTTTCGATAATAATTTAAATTTTTAAACAAATCTTGAACACAAATGGCTGGTTTATGGAAAGGAAGGCCCCCGTACGAAAACAAGGTGGTTGTAAACTCAAATGAATAAAATGAGTTGTTCATGAGCCAAGCTCGAATTAGATAATTACTAAACAAACTGAGCCGGATTACATCACTGAGGTTTTGTGTATGCTTTTTTGGATAGCTTGGGGATGTTGTTGCTGCTTGATAACTTCATTGATTAACTGTATATCAATTATCGAGGAGGAAACTAACTATGGACCCTCTCTTAATGATTTTTTGGGATATTTACGATACATACTTCTTGAGCTTTTTCGTAATCGTTTAATCATCATATTGATATTGATGGATTTTTGGGGAACTTATTAATATGGTAATTAAACATACGAATTTTGTTTTGGGTGTTTTTCTCAACTTAGCTAGTTTTCCAATGTATATGAACATTTTTTTTTATTATTTTATCTTTTTTACTTATGAGGGAATTTTTTCAGTATTGATTATATTCTTCTTGCAGACAAAAGCAGAATACGATAAGGAATGTAAGATCTGCACAAGGCCATTTACAGTTTTCCGATGGAGACCTGGTAGAGATGCAAGATATAAGAAAACTGAGATTTGCCAGACATGCTGTAAATTGAAAAATGTATGTCAAGTATGCCTTTTGGATCTTGAGTATGGTTTGCCTGTTCAAGTTCGAGATACTGCCTTGAGCATTAATACCAATGATGCCATCCCCAAGAGTGATGTCAATAGGGAATATTTTGCAGAGGAACATGACCGAAAGGTATGTACCTATTGTTTCATATTAATAGAAGGATGTATTGTGTTGTGTGCCTTCTCGGGCAATGAGTATCCTCCCTTCTAAGATTGCTTTTTTTAAATGTCTATGTTTGTTTTCTCGAAATCAGAACATGTTATTCGTTAGTTTTAGTTAAGGAGAGTAACATCCAACCGAACAAGTGGATTTTCTCTAATAGCCGACAAGAGCTTCTCGGCACTAGGGTTAGTGATGTGATGGTTTTGAACACATCCGACCTGCCCAGGTGTAGCCAGGTGAAGGTTGTGCTCTATTTTACCTCATAGTCAAACAAATTGTTATGCAAGTGACTTTTAGATGTGCATTATATAGAGGGAAAGAAGCAGCAAAAAGCGGGGCCCTTGATGTTTGTCAGTTGTCACCAACTTTATTAACTCCTACTTTGAGCTATCTCATAGGAGTATTATTTATCCCAAAGCCAAGCAAGGTTTGGCTTAGTGGTAAATTCTGTGTCTCACATGTCACAACCAATAGGTTGGGACTGGACCAAAACCCTCTTCAGATTCCTCGGGGGTAATTATCCCCTTATCCTCCCCTTGTTCCAAAGGGTCTTGTCTGTGAATATTGTGTCTGCGCGTAAATGTGTGATATTCTGTCCAGTAGGGCTCTTCATCTTGGCATTCAAACCCCTTTATGTGAAACATATAACATCAGAAATTATCCTGTTTTTTTGTATTCAACAATGAGCAAAGATTGAGATTGATGTTATTATTTTGTTTTGCTTTTATTTGTTTGGGAAAGTAAAATTTCAAGGTTTATAATTGTTTTTCGATAGGCGAGAGCTGGTCTGGATTATGATTCCTCTTACGGAAAGGTGCTGGCTAATGACACTATTTTGAAGCTTCAGAGAACAACACCGTATTACAAAAGAAACAGAGCTCATGTTTGCAGTTTCTATATCAGAGGTGAATGTACTAGAGGTTCTGAGTGTCCTTACAGGCATGAGATGCCTGTCACCGGGGAGCTCTCACAGCAAAACATCAAGGACCGTTACTATGGGTAAGTAAAAAGTGTCTTCTTTGTCTCAGTGTGGTGCACTATTATTCAACCCTCGGATGCTTAGCTTCATTTTTAATTCTGTAAATTAGAGATCTTCATATTCCGTAAAAATTACTAAATTATTGGAATAAAAATAGATTATCATCTCTATGCACCGCAGTATATGAAGGATGCTCATATCATTTTAGCGTTTGTGCATTAATCATTGGTGCAATCTTTTGAGAGGATGGCTCCGTAGGTTATTGCTTGGACTTGGGGCCATTTAGCTGTGTGGTGTTTTTTTGGCCATATCATGGGAGTGTTGCTGAAGGAAAGAATATGGGGGGTTTTGGGGAAGGGAAACGACGTACTAATATAATCTTTCACGCAGTCGTTTTTGTTAGTTTGAAACTGTTTACATTATCGGTGTTGCGTTTTTTGTCCCTTTATTTGTTTCATTTCAATTGTACAACTTGACCCTGATCATGGTTTATTTTTTTTAACAGAGTGAACGACCCAGTTGCAATGAAGCTGCTCAACAAGGCTGGTGAAATGCAGACACTCGAGCCTCCAGAGGATGAGAGCATCAAGACTCTGTATGTGGGTGGACTTGATGCCAGAATTACCGAGCAAGACCTTAGAGATAACTTTTATGCCCATGGTGAAATAGAATCCATTCGGATGGTTCTCCAGCGAGCTTGCGCTTTTGTAACCTACACCACTCGAGAAGCCGCAGAAAAGGCTGCAGAAGAACTATCAAACAAACTCGTCATTAGGGGTCTGAGGCTGAAGCTAATGTGGGGTAGACCTCAACAGCCCAAGCCCGAGACAGAAGGCGCTGAACAAGCAGCACAACAGGCTGCAGTAGCACACAGTGGGATGCTTCCTAGAGCCGTCATGTCTCAGCAACAGACTCAACTTCTTCCTCCTGGCACAAGTCAGGATCAGATCTCTGCACCGGTACAGTATTTTAATATTCCACCCCCACCGCAGCAGGATAGAGCATTCTACCCGTCTATGGATCCACAACGAATGGGTGCGCTCATCCCATCTCATGAAGGATCCTCAAATAGTGCATCTGGGTTGGAGGAAAACAAAAATGGGTCTGAAAAGCAGCCTCAAGTACACCAACCATATGGCTACCCAGGTATGCCGCCTTCCTCGGGTCACTATCAACAACCGTTTTACCCACCTTATGGTTATATGCCACCACCACCGCCTCCTCATTACCAGCATTACCCTCCAGCCCAATACCCGCACCACCAACCTACCGCAACTCCCCAACCTCCAGCATCTCAGCCGAAGTAGTAGTATCTGCAGCCTGCATCATCTAGGATTTGTCTATTTAATCAGAAGTTATGAGTTATGCCTCTATTTTGACATCCTTTATAGTAAGCTAAACTCACCCAAATTGAAATTTATGTAACATCTAGGTGATTTTGACCTCATAGCATTGGGTTGCTTGTATTTTCTGATAAATATTTATTAATGCTTACCGGTTACGAGACGCATTAGATATATGGGTTAAATAGCCCAATTAATACAAATTAAGAAAATAAGAGTGTGAGCTTCTTGCTTTGAGGTCGTTTCTTTAAGAGATCTATCTCACAAGATACTGTATTGGTTAAATCCTTGAACAAAAAGGGGATCAAGGAATTGCTGTAGACTTTGGCATTGAAAGAAAACCGATAACTCATATCTCATATTAGAATAATCGATGTTTTCGATTGTGCTTGTGTTGATTGACTTCATAATCCACCCGACTTATCGTATCATGCATGGCGCTACTACGGAAAAAGATCAGCAAGGTGGTAATTATCTCAAGTCAATGTAATACTACTACAAGCAAACTTATTGTTTCTAAGTAGTAGTTAATAATATGAAATCTAACATTAAAGTGATCAAATTCGACTTTTGAAAAATTTATTATAATTTATGAGTATCGTTTTGAAAACAAACTACTACAGAAATTAGTGACAATAGACAATTAGTACAAATGTATCAAATAGTCTTAGACTAAGAAATGAGGATATATTGTAAATATGGACTTCAACTTAAGTATTTGAAATTCAAGCTAGGAACATTTTGCGAAGAAGGTTTCATATTTTGGCATTAGGATAATGAACAACTGCATATAATTGATCAATACTTGTTTCCAATTTCGACCATACGATCAGAGTGTAAAGATCGTTTATAGTTATGTCCAACACCAGGACTAGGAACGGATTCCAAAAATCTGTTGTAATTATGTCCGACTCCAGGACTTGGTATTGAGCGCAATAAACGTTCATGGTTGTTTCCAACACCGGGACTAGGAACGGATTCCAAAAATCTGTCGTAGTTATGTCCTACTCCAGGACTTGGAACTGAATATAATAAACGTTCATGGTCATTTCTAACACCAGCACTAGGAACAAATTCCAAAAATTTGTCGTAGTTATGTCCTACTCCAGGACTTGGAACTGAATATAATAAACGTTCATGGTTATTTCCAACACCAGGACTAGGAACAGATTCCAAAAATCTATCGTAATCATGTCCGGCTCCAAAACTTGGGACTGAATTCGATAAACGCTCATGGCTATTTCCAACACCAAGGCTAGGAATAGATTGTAGAAACCGATCATATTTGTGTCCAACTCCAGGACTAGGGACTGAATTCAAAGAACTATCGTAACTATTTCCAACACCTGGATGATCGAGAACAAACCGAAAACTATTGTCCTTGAACATCCTCGTAGCTTCGATAGGAACATTGAGCATTGATAACCCTAGAAGAAGCATGTAACCTAGGATGATCATGATCATTATTGCCCTAGATATCATGGGTTGTTTAGAAGTAGAAAAATGTATTCAATACAATGTATGTAGAGAATGTTTGTGATACAATATTGTTGAAGGTTAAGCATTGGCTAGAGGCCTTTATATAAGGCACCAAGGTGTAATGGGTGTTTGCACAAGTTGTTTTCAATGGGTTGTTACTTCATGTAAGGAATACTAAACTTACGTAACTTAACATATAATATAATAGATTTTCATTTTTTTAGAATAATACCTGATTCATTAATAAAGAGTCATACGACATCTATATAAGAGATAAAAATTAGCAAGTGCATAACAATTTTAATCAAAGATAATTCAAAATTAACAAAACTACTATCGTTGTATATGAGATATGACAATTCTGAATATCCTCTTCCACATCGCTGTTTGACACAGCCTTCTACGAGGGGGTCTTTAGATCTATTGTAGTCTTGAGATATAATTGAATTTGATGTAGTTGATGGTAATTGCAATTTTGGTATCTGCTGTATTATCGCATTAATCTCTACCAACAAATCAATTACAAAACAAACTTCATAACTCTAAACTCTCACAAAGAAAGAGATCAAAACCTAATATATGGGTAAAATCAACTTAATGAATGGGTAGAAAACTCTCTTGCAGGTAGAGGACAAATATTTATTCTAATCATATTCAAAAAGCTTAAAACGGGCAAATTTAAGGGTTTACCGTCAGCCAAAAGGTTAATGATAGCCCATAGGGGTCTTTTTTATGGAGGGATTTGGGGATAGCAAACAAGACTTTGAGATGAGACTTGAAAAAAATTATGTGTTAAATTGAGAACGATTAACATAGTGATAGGCATTTTTTTAATCTAAACCCTAATTTTATGGTCGAGTTTGGACCCAAATTCTTATTTTAAGGGTTCAGAAAACTAGATTTAGACTCGGACCCTTAGGGTCTTGGATGAGTTTGAGACTAAAGCTAGTTCAAAATATATATGATTTAAGTGTTTAAATATAAGATTATACTCTTAACTTTTAAAATTTCTGTTAGACTCGAATTTGAATTCACATTCAACCAAGACACTTTTATTGAAAATTATGTTAAAAAGAGTCAATGAAATTAGATACTACCAATAACCGTTCGGTACCCCATATCTATCTTTACAGCCCTTTTAGTTGTTGGTACTAAATCATAGTAATAAAAATGATTTATACTATTAAATTATGAAATATACCGTGTCGCGCGATGCATTCTTTTGGTTCATAATTTAATTTTCATTACTACCTTATCACCTATCCAAATGATGATGTGCTCGAATAATGAATTTCACAAAGAAACTACGATCATTGAAGTACACAAAATCATGATCATTAAACTTATCAATAGATTTTCCAGCCAAAATCAGACTAGATCATTTCCATCACCATTTCCACCACTTAACAAGTTAACATCGACAACCAAACAAACTGTACCTTCTACTGTAACGGTTTTCGAGATTTAAAGGATCTAATGCACGCAATTTCAAATTAGGAGCCTCCAAATTAATTTCAACCAAATGCTAATGAAAGAAAGAGTACGTTAAGTGATCAAATTAAGAATGGATTTGTACCTAAACATCAAACTTTTCATAGAAATTAAAATTATTTGCACTAATAGCAGTATTTTTTGCTGTTCAAGAACTGTATAAACTGCATCAAGACAATTAAGGAAATACTGTTTACCTATTTAGTGGAAGATTCACCCCATAATTAGTCATACATCCTACTTTTTTTAGAAACAAATCTTTAGAAAGTACACCTACCAGTGTTACGTGATTCACTAGTTTTTTTTCGAATTGCGTGTGATATTTCAAATTTAGCTTGAAAAGGGATTGATAGACTACTCAAATTAACAAGGTGCATCTTCTTTTATGGGAGCTCATTTGCTAAGAACTACACAGTTAAGCGTGCTTGGTGGGGACAATCTTAGAATGGGTGACCTCCTAGAAAGTTTTCTTGGGCACGCACAAGTGAGGCCAAAGTGCACTTGAAAGACTTGTGTTGGTCTGTGGTGCCAGTCTACAATCTCTATGAGTAGTCACCGGCGGTCCGAGGGGCCGGGGTGTTACATCGCAAATCAGTAAAAGCAAATTATGGACGATTTTGAGTTATTTTGGTTTCATTTTGATCGAATCATGAATTCAATAAGCTAATTAACTGGCAAACTGAGTACACCAAATTATCGTAGTGCAAAAATATAGTAACGATCATGATCTAATAATATGTATATAGTGATGCGGTAACATGGGTGATTTGAACTGAAAGTGCAAGATATTTTTTGAAACAGTCTAAAATACAATTTTTTTTTACATATTCACAAGACGAGAAACATAGTTGAATTTTTTTATACATTTATAACGCGACTGATATAATGCGATACTAACAGATTAACTTATACATGAAAGTTGGCAATACTTATGGAAGTAAAATTAGTTCGAAAATAGTTCCAAAATTTGATAGAAAATAACACATCAAGTTGGTAAAGCAACAATGCATTACTTGATCTGTATTGGGTCTATATTTTGCAAGTAGAGTGTAACAAGGATTCATCTAACATTATAATATTATAATAAGATTCTAGACTAACATATATGCGTTCAAAACAGATTCGTTGAACGATATTTATTGACCTTATAATATAATCCCAGTTGATCCGAGTTTAATAAATTAAAAACCTGTAAAAATCAATGTGAACATACAAGACCCCATATTTTGAATAATCAGTCTGAAATACCTGATCAAAATCGACTCGATAAGCCGAACAAAAACTAACCTATTGACAAATTTTCTTAAAAATTTCTTATAACTTATATTTTTATTATTATGTTTCGAAACCAACTTTCTATTGGCAAAAAACATTTACATACCATTTTTAGGTGTTAGACCTCATAAAAAAATCTAAACACCAATCAAAAAGCCAACTGAAAAGCGAAAAATCCAACAAAATTATTAAATTTTACAATTTAATAACCAAATTCAACATTTCTAAATATTGAAAAACATAAATAAATTACACATTATAAAATTATGGGAAATTTCATATAATGACCTTGAGTTTTTGCTTTTCCAAGTGGTAGACAAATATTTCTGTTTAGCATAAAATAAACGTTGTTATCGCCCTTATGAAGCACGTCTTTTGAAAATATATTCAAAACAAGTACTTAATTTAATAAAATACTTAGCCTGGGGTGTCTGGCAAATTAGCTTATTTTGATGTAAATAGAGGGTTGTATGGTCAAACCAGCAAATGCTAGTGTTTGGTGAACTAGCTGGTTGAAACACCTTATATACATAATTAAGCTATTTTTGAACAAGCTGCTCATAGTAGCGGGTTCAAAATCAGCTGGTCAAATCAGCCACTATAATCAGCTATCAGTTATCAGCCGTTTGCCAAACACCCTCTTTTTGTCTACCACATGGGTAAGTAGTTGAAAGTTCAGGGTTACCATGCAAATTGAAAAAATTATTTGTCTACCACGTGGAAAAGTCAAAAACTCAAGGTTACCACGTAAAATTTTCCCGAGAATAATTTATTAATGATGTTGAGCAGCAGGACCTCCAGGTGCAACTCTATCACTTGTTTGATTCTCCATTTGCATAAATCTTCTACGATGATATTCAAGTTTATCATCATCATATCCAAATTCTTTAAATATTTTATAAATATCATTATTATTTCTATCATTTTTCTTTGGTAAAAAATCATGATAAACACGTGCATCAACACTTGTTAACATGATCATGATCATCATCATATTAATCATCATCATGCATGCTATTCTTTGTTGATGCCTTGCCATTTTCTTGTAATTAATTAGCTTAATTATAATTAAGAAGATAATTAGTGTTTAATTAGTGATGATTATTAAATTAATGATTGAATTGATAAAGGGTTGGAAAATGAAATGAATTAAGGTTGATATTTGATGTTCAAATTTTATAAGCAATATATATAGAGTTACAAGATCTATATTTTATGATTGACACTATAAAGCTAACAATAAATTAAAGAATGTTTGATGCATTTTGGTAAGTGGTTGATTAAAGCATAAATAAATAGAGACGAATTCATAATATTAGTATAATAGATGGAACAATCATCTCTATTATTTAAATTTATCATTCATTATTTAATCAGCGCCTCTACTGCGACACCGTTTTTACAAAAGATGATTCTCCAGCCCAGCCCTAACAATTAAAATAAAGAGAAAATCTAAAAATTGACGCATGCGTTTGACCCTATTTAAAGTTGGTATTATAGCCTATTAAAATTGGTATTTGGAGTTCGTGTTATAACCTATTAAAGTTGGTATTATAACCTAATTGGAGATACCAACTTTAATAGGTTATAATACAAACTCTAATAGATTATAATATCAACTTCAATAGGTTATAACACCAGTTTCAAATAGAATTATACTGCGCGCGTTTTTTGGTAGTTGTTTTTTTATAAATAATGGGCCGGGGTCCGGACCATTTGAAACACGTCTTTTATACAGACGGTCTTAAGTAAAAATTTGTTTTACTTAATTTTTAATAGTTTTAATATATTTACTCGGGTTATGGCTTAGGCAGCCATAGATGATTAGATTCCCCTTCATCCGTTACTTGGTTTATGAGATTTTGATGATTTAAAGTCAACTTTATTATATATTGCGTCTTTGATAATATAATAATAGAAATAATGAAAAAAATAAATATTAAGTCTTAAATAGATAAATAAATGGAATGATTCAAGTTTATATTTTGTTTTTGCGTTCCAACATAATATTTTCAAACGTAATAAATTACATATGAAAGGTACTAAAAAAAATTACGTGCCTTATATTCCTACGGCTACGAAGTAATTTGTTATACATGAAAATTTAAGAAATTAAAATTCTCTCTCTATAACTCCGATCCGTTTCTTAAAGAAGCTCTCAATTGTCATTTTGGGTGTTCTAAACTTTTTGTTTATGTCTAAATTTTGGACAAAAATAATATTGTTTATATTTATTTTAATATTTTAGTAATGCTTATGATTCTCACATATATTCTTTTTAACTTTATTTTAAAATTTAGGAAAAATTACCCAGAATAATACGACCTTTCACTGACTTTCCAAGAATAATACGAACTTTCAATTAACCACCAATAATACGAACTTTGACATGCATGACCTATTTATAACCGGTAGTACAGGTCTTTTTTTGACCATTGCTCAGCAAGTTTCAACCGGTAGTACGAACTTTCAATTAACCACCAATAATACAAGATGAAACCTGCTGAGCAACGGTCAAAAAAAGAACTGTACTACTGGTTATAAACTGGTCATGTATGCCAGCGGAAAATGCATGTCAAAGTTCGTATTATTGGTGGTCAAAAAAAGAACTGTACTACTGGTTATACATTCTTTATGGTTCTCACATGTTATCCACTAACTTTATAAAAAATATATTTTTGTATTACTTGTGGTCCCTATATTTTTTCCACTAATCTTCTTTTAATTTTTTTAATATTTATGTTCCTCACTTTTTAACCATCAAATTTATTATCCAATAAAATAATATATTCAGTATCTAAATTTCTTATGAAACTTCATTAAGAAACTGAGGAAATAAAAATTAAGAAACGGAGGAAATATTTATGTTCATATGAAAATAAAAAACATACATTAAAATGAATCTAATGAGATTTCACATAAATATATGTTATTTTCTTAATAAATGTCAAAAACTTAATTAAATTTCTCTTTTTAAGATGAAATATTCCAAATAAAAAGACCATTTAAGAATGGAGGGAGTATTGCATTTTAAGATCACAAAATCTCATAAGAGACGGTCTATACGATAGACGTCTTAAGTTTTGGGTCAAGCCCATTATAAATTAAAAAAAGAAAAACTAATTGATGGTTTTGTAAGTTAAAAGGAGATATGGGCTGGACTCTTGAGAGACGTCTATACTATAGACGGTCTCTCACAAATTCTTACTTGAGACCGTCTTTACAAAAGACGTCTTAAGATTGGGCCAGCCCAATGTTTAAATTTAGAAAAAAATAACTATATTTACTAAAAAAAATGAGAATGGATTGGGCTTTTGAGAGCCGTCTTTAAAAAAGACGGTCTCTCAAGAGTACCTGATTAAGATAAGATTTTAAGTCTGATTTTCACTTAACTTTGTCCTTTGTTCTTTCATTTGAGTCTGTAATAATCAAAATAACGGTCAACGGAGAGATCTTTTTGATGATTAGTTCGTAATGAAGGAATAATTATAATAATTAGCATAATAAGTGAAGAGTAATAAAGGCAATTAAGGGACCATTAACGCTTTTCTGACTGTAATTTGGCCCCTGTGACGCGGATAATTAGTAAGCGACCAGCACACTAAGTGCTCCTCCTTACATCATGTCCTAATTTACTGCTTTTTCGACATTTACAGTATTCCGCACATGGTAGGATTTCAGATGGTTTTTTTCTTTTTCCTAAAAGATGTGGACAAACTATACCTGTTCCCCCTAAGGATGGAGTAAAGAAGATGCGCGCAGTTAAAAAACCCCTATTTAATACCTGCGCCCAGTAGGAATCGAATCTTAAACTTTCTGCTAACCATGCAAATGCTCTATCCGTTGAGTCACAAGCGCTTGGTAGGATAGGATGAGAAAAATCATGAATTTAAAAAATGATACTTATTGTTAAGGAACCAACTCAACCAAAAACTTAAGCTGATGGTTGAGGTTCCAGAATATGTTATATGCTCTAACCCTTATTTCAATGGAGAAAATTTTTTTTTCCTTGTCTAAATGTAAATTATGATTATTATTTTTTTTCCCGATGAAATCATTAAGTGCTCACAGCTACTTCTATCTCTCAGCCATTTAACTTCATTTATTTTTGATACGGAGACTAAAAATTTGAATATAATTGATTAAAATAATAAGATATTTAGAAATAAAAGAAAAAATATAGAGTAAAAGGGTTTTGTTTTTTTTGAGAATCATATCAAAAATAAAAATAATAAATAAGCAAAATAAAAATACGACAAATAAAGTGAAATGCATGATTATATAGGTTGGCTGGTCCAAAACTTTATTTGCATTCGTTCCTAAAGTAGTAGGGGAAAAGTTTACTATCTTTATTTTGTGATACTGAATCTTTATTATTATAGAATTTTTTATTTATTAGTGTTAAAGTGGATAGGATAAATTCACAATTAGGCATTAAAAAGAATAGCGAACTAGCGAACTAGAAATGTTTAAACAGATTGAAATTTTGTTTGATTTAGTAATTAATTTGATTTGAACCGACTTTAAAAGGGATTTAAAATTATGTAAATCAATTTTAAATCGACTTACATATGATTCGAAATCGATTAAATGACCTGAATGAACACCACTAATCGCAACTAAATCTCGCAACGTCTTTAAACCTCACAACTATTACTCACCTACTCATTTATCTATTGAGAATACAATATTACCGCCCTTTACTTATCTTTTGTTTAGTTATTTGTGCGTATTATATTTATTTTGCATCTTTAGTTAATTACTATTCATGACTAACATTGGTGTAATTAAGTTGCAGTCTTTCGTATATCTCTTTAAAGACCCTTTAGAGCTGGGGAACTCTTTGACGCACTCTCCTATATGGGTATGAGCTGTCGTGTAACACCCCAGAATTTCCGACCCCTTAAACGAAACCAAAATCGTAAAAGGACGGAAGGAAATTCTAGGGTGTTACATGTCGTCTATCCTCCTCGGACCCTGACCATAGTTTAACCATAGTTTGTCTATGAGCGGAATACACTGGGTATGATGATGATGTTTTTTGAGATAAATAAAAATACATAGTTGCCACTAAGCATTAGCCAAAGCAACCTCAAATAAAAGGCATGATAACCATTCATATAACGTGCTTTACATACGTCTATACTCTAAGAGATCTTCATGTGCTTTACTATATAGGCTACCACATACGCCGACTCTAATCATACAATAATACTATGCAACCGCCAATTGGGTTTACATGCATATATTGGATTGTGATATCATACTTAATTCTTACTTTACCAAATCGCAAATTATTAAATGAGACGATTTTATGGTAAGACATTTATTATTAAGTTGACCCATCTATATTTAGTGTATAGAAGGACACTCCCAGTATTCCGTACAAGTTAAAATTCGGGTGGAGTTTTTTTTTCTGAAAGATGCGGACAAAGCATATCCTATCTTTTAAGTAGAGAGTAAAGAGATGCGCGCAGTGAACTATGCTAATTATATAGGCTCGTCTCATGGTAAGACGATCTCATGGTGAGAAGGTCTCAATTCTCATACAAGACGGGTTGTTAGCTAATACTTGATGAAATTATGAGGATCGGGTCTTGTCTAGACCTATGAAACGGGCTGAAAGCCTATGATCGGGCTTCTCACCTAATCCTCCCATTATGTCGAGTGTACTATTATTAGAATTTTGACAAATTCTTTATTTGGATCATCTCATCGTAAGACGCCCTAATATGGTATGGCCCAATTTTAGTTTAATAACAAAATTTTTTTAAAATAGTTTAGAGTAAATTACAGCAGTTTAAATATAAAGAATTTGGGATGCCTGTATGGGCCCGTCTCACAGTGAGACGATCTCATACAAGACTTGTTGTACAATTTTTAAGGTGGAACTAGGTGAGAATGGCATCTTCTACCTACTACTATTAGAACTTTTATTTTATTTTTTTTATATATGGTAGGCTGAGAGAATAGAATGATTAGTGAAAATCAAAGTTAAAACTTTACACGAAAGGAGGTGGTAATGACTTTAATTGACACAAAATCCTATTCTCCAGTACTATTAGAATTATTAATTTTAACAAAAAATCTACATACTTTTTACATATACTTTTAGTGGTAATTATAAAATGGTTACAAATTTTAATTATAATTTATTTGTTAATATGTTTAGTTAAAGATGTAGTGAATTATTCTAGTATGATAAAATGTGACGCATTTATAGGTAAGATTTGACTTGTAGAACTGTAGCTTTCAATACAACGTGTACTTCATGTAATACTGAATCTTGATTTACTTTGAAGTTAAGATTCAAGAGTCAAAGTCTTTGTAAAGATTAAACATAAATCATCATTATATCCAGTGTATCCCACTCATAGAAAATTATGATTAGGGTATGAAAAAGGAAGAATGACGACATCTCATAAGTCATACCCATAGAAGAGAGTGCGATCAAAGAGTCTCCGGCTTAAAAACGATCTTTAAGAAAGAAAAACCTACAGCTGACAAATAGAATTAAAAACATACACACAAATACAAAAATAAGAACAAAGAAAAAGGAAAAGAGCGACAAATAGAGCTTTTAACAATAAATCACAACACACAACAAATGAAGTGTTTTATGCTTGTTCTAATCCTAATATTAACAATATACTCCCTATTTATATTATTACTATTTTTAGTTACATATATGCAAAATGTTGTCTAATATACACTAATATATGAGTTCATCTCTTTATAAGACGGTCTCATACAAGTTTGTACTTCCTCCATTTTATAATACTTACTACTTATTATGACATTTTTTCATACAAAATATTACAAATGGATACGAGTATTTTGAATAGTGTCGGTCCTAACAATTTTTGGGCCCTAGGCGAAAAATAAAAAAAAAGCCCTTAGTCATGCGCTTAACTAAGAATTCTAATGCTGCAAATTCGATTCATGATAGATGCTACTTATGCAAATACTAATTTAATTATAAAAAGGGAAATTCCACGTGGTAACCCTGAGGTATTGGGTTTTCCACGTGGTAACCAAAACTTTAAAAAAATCCACATGGTAACCTTGAGGTTTACCAAATTATTTCACCATGACCCTTTTGCACATAAAACGTTAGCAAAACGATAACAAGCATTAATTTCGAAGCTTTATGATTGTTGTACACCTATCTATGCGACTCACCATTTCAAATGCCATCAGTTTCAACCTTTTCCCCCAAAATATAAACTCAAACTATACCATCTTTGGATTTGGGAGAAAAGATATGATTTTGATGAAAGATAGTAGAGTTTGGGTTTATATTTTGGGAAAAAAGGTTGAAATTGATGTCTTTTTAAAATGGTGAGTCGCATAAATTAGCGTACAATAGCCATAAAGCTTCAAAATTAACGTTTGCTAACGTTTTTATGTGCAAAAAGGTCATGGTGTAACAATTACATAAACTTAGGGTTACCATGTGGATTTCAAAAAAGTTTTGGTTACCACGTGAAAAACCCAAAACCTCAGGGTTACCACGTGGAATTTCCCTTATAAAAATTAACTCAATTTGGGCCCCTACATGAGTTGGGCCCTAGGCAATTGCACCTCAAAACTACCCTCAGAAACGACCCTATAATTTGAACTGAAAAGATAATTGGGATAGAGGAATAGTGGACAGCAAAAAGAAGACCACTTTTGATTGAAACTTTTATAATGGATTCTATACTTATTTTTTTGGCGACAAGGTGGTCTACTTGTGGGCTTATATGTCTATGAGTGGCGGCATGCAACTGCCAAGTATTGGCCCCAGGCCCTAGCCACCAGCCGTAAAGCTATTAAGACCCCACAACTTTTAAAGCATGCATCTACTCCTATTTAAACCAACAATTCAGTCTTGTTTCTCGAGTCGAGTGATTCTTTTTGGCGGAGTTCTCCTTTATGGATATGAGTTATCGTCATTATTTTCTTTCTAGATTCTGTCCATAGTTTTCTATGAGCGGGATACACTGGGTAGAATGATGATGATGAGGAGGAGGAATTAGACTTATTTCACTTAGTACATGTATTACTTTTCTAAGATAAGTTATTGAGTCTAATTTTGAATGTCACCTCTCAATTCTCAAAGCGTAATTATATTTTAAAAAACATCATTTGCTAAATTTGAGCTTTTTTATTTTAGTTTATTTGACCAGCTAGAAATATTGGTTGTTTTTCTTGGCTTTTAAGCTAGCTGAAAAAATCAGCTTTTTGTGAAGATATTTGGTAAATTTGAGCTATTTACTTTAGCTTCAAAGTCAGTTTTTCAATTGCTTTAAAAGTCATTTACCAAACACTTTTTTGACTGTTTGACCAATCAAAAACCCCAAAACCAAAAACCAATCACAAAGCTACGCCAAAAGCCATAAACCGAACAACCCTACTATCTATAGTTAGTCGTACCAAAAAAAATTGGGTCTAGAAAAGAAAGATTAAATAATATACTATTTTGGGATATGAATATCTGATATCCACAATGATTAGAGATGGTGATTTCCACTTAAGTTGTTATTAAAACCTTAAAAGAATCTAAAATATATTTTTTTAATTATTGATTGTGTCATTAGTGACTTCATTTCACATGTTAGGCTATTATATGTCCACTTAAATTCAACCTAAATTAATTTTTTATTCTTACTTTAATAGTGGAGAAATAAATTCTAAGAGAATTTTCTCATAGGCAAATGCACGTTCGGTCTAGAGTCAAATTCAATTAATAATAAAAAAAATGTATCCATTCTTTTTAATTTAAAGAGACAAAAATTAAAATCTATTGATTTTTTTTTTTGAGTTAAAAATCTATTGATTTAGTGTTATTTATATCTTTTGAAATAGTTTATTACGAAAATAAAAATAACAATAATTTTCAGGTAGTCTTTTATAAATCATTATCATCATCGTCGTATCTAGTATATCCTACCCATAGAAAACTATGGTCAGGGTCTGGTGAGGGAAGGACATCGGCGACTCATACCCATAAAAAAGAGCACAGCTAAAAAGTCCCTCAGCTCGAGAAAGGATCCCTAATTTAGTTATGTGGTTAAAACAATAATTTAGAAAAAATAATAATCATTCTTAATAACGTTGTTATTTTAGTCCATTATGTGTTTACAAAATAGATTTAAAGGCGTGTTCAACATTACGATTTACATAAGGGATAGTAGTTATGTGGTTAAAACAATAATTTAGAAAAAAGTATTGTTTGGCAAAAAACTATTTTAGATTGTGTTTAGTGGTGCCGGTAACTATTTTTCAAGATCTTGCCACTTGTCACGCGCCAAATCAGAATTAGCGTTTTAACGTTGTTTTTATATTTTCTCAAGAAATTATAAAGTACGTCGATACCAAAACTGTTACTATAAATATACATTATTAAATTATATATTGTTGATTAGACTAACCAAATAATTATGCAATTATAACTATCTACAACTAACAACTACCTCCATAACTATTTTGCGTTGAACAAGACCTTAGCTCGATCTAAATTGAGTTTATGTTGGAATCTAAATCTGACATTGATTCAAATACATTCAAAATCAATTCGGTCAATTCATATCTAATTTTATTGCTCAAATTTTTATCAGACGGTCTTGGGAGAGACCGTTTTAGAATAAGACGATCCAATATTCCAGCCAATCGTGCTTTCTTTTTTCTTTTTCATTTTTTGGGCATTTTTCAATCTTACTCTTAAAGGTATCAATTTTCACCTTAAAGATATCAATTTCAATTTAGGTAGATATTGATTAGTTTACAATTGATCAGTTATAGGTTCAAATTGAAATTTACTTTAATTGATATTTTTAAGTACTACTTTACGTTGAAATTTGATACCTTTAAGGTCAAAATTGATACCTTTAAAGTCCAAATTGAAAAATACTCGAAACATGAAAAAAAACAAAAAAAAAAAGAATTCTGGAGGGGGCGCGTGTGCTACACGCGCATACAATGAGCCTGCCCAATTATGGTATTAGAATGAGATGGTCTTACTCAAATTTTTATGAATTTTCTTATGAGACAGTTTCATCATAAAATGAATGTTTAATGACCAACTAATAAAATTTTTAGCATATAAACTTCTTATTTTAAAATCGTTCCTTATTTGATTGGCCAACATTAGTAAAACCTAAGGAAAGTTGAAATATGGGCCTAACAATCTGACCTTATCAATAGAAGGATAATGATGACGATACATGAAATAGACTTCTTTACCAAGCTGGACTTTAATTGGTAGATTCTTATTGGGCTCATATTTTAATAACAACCAGGTAGACTAAAGGTAAAGGTAAAGGTAAAGGTAAAGGATCTTTTCGGTATCCCGCACAAGGCAGGGTCTAAGTGGGGGATGCGGACAAATTATACCCGTACCCCCAAGGAGGGAGTAAAGAGAGATGCACGCAGTCAAGAAAATCCAATTGATACATGCGCCCAGTAGGGGTCGAACAACCAGGTAGACTATGTCATTAAAATGTTTCTAACTTTAAAAAACCTTATTTACTTAAGTCCGTCTTATATTAGACCATTTCACGGTGAAACAATCTCAAAACAAGAAGCTCTTAGACAGAAAGTTTTTATTATTGGGCTATTTAACCCAAGTATGAAACATGTCTCACGGTGAGACCGACTCTATTTTATTTTAATTTATATATTTATTTAGACATAAAAAAGCAAAAGTTTATTTAATTCGTGTTAATATAATTTTATATATATTAATTTTTTTTATTTTTACATTTGAAGATATTTAGAATTGATATAGTACATTAATAAGTGTACAAAATCAAATATTCCTAGTAAATTTGATAAGAATAAGAGGGAGTATGATTACATATTTTAGTAATTGAGTCATCAATCTTTTTTAGTATTTGAGTTGAGTAATTGTCATCTTTGTGATTGTATTTACCATAAGTTACACTTATCCTATTGAACATGGATTCCACTTATGTAAATAAACACAATTGTTACTTTTGGTCTAGATAAGACCAAATATGACATAATTGATATACATCATCAACCTAACATTTCGCTCGAAAATAGGGTTTGGGTAAGAAAATATGACGGACAATCCATACTCGTACTCCCTCGAAGGAGATACTAGAGAAAAGCGGTCAATTTTAATCGCAACTTATTGATTAAGATGGTAGATTTATTTAAATTGAATTTTTAATTTGTATAGTTGGTCCGATCTTTCAAAATAAAGAAAAAATTGTTAAAAATAGTTTAATATTTTACTTATCTGCTATGAATAATCTCAACTATTAGTTATTTTTATAATCATCTTGTCTTTAAGATGCATTTTCACCCATCATACTTGGTGTAGGAGGAGAGAGGTGGGGCTATGGGGGTTCAGGGTTGAGACGGTGGTCGTTCATATCACTGAGTATGTTAATGCAAATACAAAGCAAATGTTGAATTATCAGAAAATAATTCAAATGTGAGATTATTCACAACAGATGAGTTTAAAACTATGATACTAGTAGATGATAATGATTATTTGTTTTCATTTTAATTTTAATTCCCCCATTAAATTTACTACATTTCTAATTTTAGCTATGACGTAACAAGCTTTCTTCAATTTTTATCAATACATTTAACAGAGTTTTTTCACATCATACTACACATTTAAATACTCCATATTTTTCTTAACTTTGCCTAAAGATTAAGAAATTATGAGATCCATAAATTATGTAGATAATACTAAAAGGGAGTTAGCGTCTGGATGAAAATAAAAAAAAATGATGAAAAATTTTCATAAATTAAATTGTAGTGAAATAAAATGTATCGACTAAAAAGAAAAGTGTGATAAACAGAAATGACAAACTAACAACGGCATCTGCAATAACATTATCTATAGACTACTTAATCAAGAAGCTTTATACCTACTTATAATAATCTTACTTGGATTCATATTCCTATGTTCAACTTGTATATTTAAGCTTATTTTATGAAACACAAATTCTTAATCGAGACGGTATTATATATGGTGAGATCATTTTTATTGAACTGACTTAATATATATATATATATTTATTGTATTAAAGTAATCACTTATAATCTTAAAGTAATCACTTACAAGTAATACCTTAAAGTGATTAATTATAACCTTAAAATGATCACTTATAATTTTAAAGTGATCAATTAGAAATATAGTCAAATTATATTATCTCGTCTCATGGTGATAAGTCTCATACAAAATTTGTTGTAAATAAATATATCTGAAAACATTGAAGTAATCGTATAGCTAAGTATCGTATTGATGTACGAGTGTTAAGGATTCAACATGATCATTTTCGATAGAGTAAAGAGTTCCGAGCAATAGAAACTCATATAGCAAGAGTACATAGATTGGTAATATATACCGTATACGTATATTGAAACGCAAAAAATAATATTTCACTAATATATAAGTATTTTAATTAATGAATAATAGCGTGCTATAACTCTATCTATTTATTCCTTTGAATTTAATACATCTCAAAAAATAATATCAAAGCTTTTTGAATTTAATATGTCAAATTTAGACTGACAAAGAAAATATTGCATCAAAAAAGTGTGAAAAATAATGATGATATAAAAAGTAGTGAAATCACAAATGAAGACTCATTTACATGGTCACAAAACAAATTTGTATGCCACTCATTCTCTTGAAAAATGTAAGGATACATATTCTTTACATAAAAATATTAACTATTTCACAAAATTACACTTTTCTCTCGACATGCGAAAAATTATGTTTTTGGCATACTGAGAACAAGGTAAAAAAAAACGTAATCAATTGTCAGTTGGGATTGACAAGTTCACCTAAAGTCTTGAAAAAGATTGGCAAAGTTTCAAAACTTTAACAACTAACTAGTTGACATCTACACTTTAATGATGATGGGGATCAGGTCCGCCAGGACTGACTCTATCAGATACATAATAACTTCTAATAACATCTTCTCTTTGTAATCTACCTTTAAACATTTCTCTGGCTTGTTGGATCATATCATGCTTATTATTCGCCGATAATGCATGTGATGCATGTAACGGTACTGGTGGAGGGTTAGCTACAAAGCTTGGAAATGAATCAAAATCTTTATCATCGATCGACGATAATGTGGGTGGTTTTGGTATGAGTTTAGAGCGAGCAATGGGGCTCGAAAATGAAGCTACGCCTTCATACTTGATTGATGACAATGTAGGTGCAACTGGGACAGGGCGAGCAACAGAGATTTGAAATGAAATTTTGAATAGCAAGACAAGGCAAAACGAGAATTTAAATCTGAACGAAGCCATTAATAACAAGAAGTGTAAGAAGGGTAAGATATAATGAAGCTAAAGTAGGGAATTCTAATTGAAATTGGTATTGTGAGAAGTAAAGATGTAGAAATGGTATTTATACATAAATAGAAATGTAACTTAAGGTTTAAAAATGCATTTTTAGGTCAAATAAGACAATGATCAAGAGCATGATTCCACTAGGGTATAAACACCCAATGAAATATGAAGATTAGTGCACTAAAGCACTAAAGTATGAGCATCATACCGACGTCGGTATAAAATTATTCACAAGGGTTTGTGGCAACTACAAAAATTAATAGCACTTTTAGATTAAGGGCCCTTTACTTATCAATCCTTAATTTATCTCATTTTCAATTTTAATTTGTCATCATTATTATACCCAGATGATCAGATCTGGGGAAGGAAGGAAGATGACAACTTATACCCATAAAGGAGAGCACGACCAAAGAGTCCCCTGGCTCGAGGAAAAATAAGATAAGATTCTGATTTTGCAACTGATGGAACCGAGTGCGGCTGAAGCGAACTCCGCAAGTTTTTGGATATTCAGCTAGTCTCTTGAGAGACTGTGTCTTTGATCTATGAGAGACATATCTTAAGCACAACCCATTAAAGATTAATGTCTACTTACCGTATTCGAAATGCCCACTTACATTATCCTTAATGTTTACTTATCGTATCCTTAATGCCTACTTTAAATATTTTAAATTTCTACTTAAATCATTTTTAATGGCTAGGTAAAACATTTTAAAAAAATTTATAATGGGCCGACCCAACCGTCTCTCACAAGAATTTGTGTTCGATATTTACACGATCTTATAACCGTGTCTGATTTGACCGACTTCAAAATTGATTTTATAACTATGTAAAAAGCAACATGAACACAAGACTCAACTTGAACTGATTCAAAATCCACCCAATAATCCGAATAAACACCACTAATCCCGATAAATTTAATTTTATTTATATAATATTTTTAGATATAATCTCATAACTTTTATACTGTGTAGCTTCTCTTATCTTAATTTTCCGTACCAAAAGCAAATAGAGCAAAACGGCTGAAGTAGTAAGTGGTAATCCCATTCTCCTCTTACTAAAAAAAGCCACTATTTAGGTTCTCTTAAGGGTCAGCTTACATATACCTAAATTGCATGAAGCGTCGTTCAACTTGGTACGGATATCACTTCTATATTTTTTTTTTTGTTTTTATAAAAGTACACTTATAATTAGATAAAGTAATTGGATTAAACTATCTCAAAAAAAAAAAAAGTAATTGGATTAAACCATTTTATTAAACACTCAGCATGCAATTCATAAAGGGTCTTTACTCTATTAGCCAAGTTTGTAAGGATTAAAATACTCTTTATTTCGTTACGCTAATGTTAACTGACTCTTAAGTTCTGTCTAAAAACGAGGTTTAACAACTTAGATATATGCTACTTTACTCTTGATATAATGAAGAGGTTGTTTCTAATATACACTAACGTTATTAGCATTCTTTCCATTTTCGATTTTATTACCCAATGTCATTAAGTGACTCTCATCTATGTAGGGTTTTGGAGTTTGAGTTATCCTTATAAATGATAACAAAGAGGTTGTTACGATTGCCCCTAGGTTGTAAACATTATCTACATCTTCAAATAAATAAGAAGTGTACATAATTTATTGAGTTGTTCTAGGATAATCCATTATAAGCTGAAACTAAAAAATTATAAATCTTTGGAACATTTAAATAAAGGACAAAAGTTAAATTTATCTATGCCATCTAATTTTTTTTTTATCCCATCCTTTGCTTTTGGCTATTGTGGTTCTTCTGCAGGTAGTTTTTCTCTCTCCGAACAACAGTACTAATCACATTCCTCTCTATGCAAGGTCCTCACCTTTTGTGGGTTAAATTGACCGCTTACCTCTTGTATCCCTCTCAAGGGAATACGGGTATGAATCGTCCGTCACATTCCCTCACCCAGACCCTGTTCTCGAGCGGGATATTGGGTTGATGATAATGATGATCTAATTTTACCCAGTTGCGCACAATTTTTTCCTAAATTCTTTTTTATATCTTCGTTTGAAATTCTATTCCCCGATGTACGTCCACTCATCGACCAGAACATTTTCATTTTCGCTACTCCCATCTATTTACTATGATCTTTTCTATAAACCTAACATTGAGTTTTCAACATTATTAATACTATTAACTAAACAGACCGTTAATTTCATAATCTCATACAAGGGCTTAATCTTCTAATCCCCTGGAACCCATTTAAGGTCACTATGCCCCCACCCCTTGTTTAGATTCTCTAAAGAGCCATAACTAATATTTCTAGTTCAACTTGGTACGGATGACTTTATATAGTTTTAACAACATAATAAAATATTCATTTATAAAGTGTAAACTTAATTAGTGAAAAGAATAAGAAATTCATCAAGAACTAGAAGGGATTGATTGGTAACTATCAAATGTTTAAAATAGACCAGATGATAAGATATTTACCCGACTTTGTAACTGAATCTAACTTTGATCCGACTTCAAAAATAAATTTACAATAAGACAAAATTAAGGGTCGGAGCAAAGATTTTAGAGGCCTTATTTATTTTTGCGTTGTCTTTTAAAATGGGGCCTTCTATTATATAAGATAAAAAAATTTCCATTTTAAGAAAAATAATTCAAGATAAAACGTTTTATATATTATATTACTTCAAATATAAAAAGGTTTATCAATAAATCACTTAAAAACTGTTGTTCGGATTTAAGCCTGAATAGCACCATTTAATATTTTAAGCCCCTTATTTCTGGGCCCTAAGTGGTCGAATATCCGAAATACCCAAAAACCGACCATGCAAAATCCAATATGAATATAAGATTCGAATTTAAACCAACACAAAACAATTCTAGTTACTCTCAAATCTCACCCATAAAACTTAAGAATCTTTTTATTAGACTAGATTAGCAACAAAAGAGTAATTTTATGGGAAAAATCAGATCACAGGTAGAGAAGCATTATCAAAGAAATTGGCATTCAAATTTTTTTTTCAAAAATCATACTAAAAACTTATTTCTTAAGCATGCTAGGAATGGAGCTTGAAAAAACAAGGTTACGTCGAATTTTATAATTATGTAATGACCTCAAATCCATTTCATTACATTTGAATCCCTATAAGGCCAACGTCCTCGTTGGTTGCAGTAGGCTCAACCCAGGCCACCACTCTAAATCGGCTCTGATATCATTTTTTAAGAATAAACGAGAAAACTCACTCAAAGACTAACCTAGTAGGCGAGACTGTGAAAAAATCCTTTTACTCGATAAACTCTACATAAGTTGCCCATACAACCGATATAGAACAAAATCTCTTAATCTTGTAATAGCCTCAAAATGCATCATTACGATATCATAAATTTATAAAGTTCGAACTCATAAGCAGTTAACTGTTATTCGCAAACACAAATTATTGTGAAAGACAGTCTCTCTAAGAGACGCATTAGAAATATGAGCTAAACAATCCAATTAACACGAATTAAAGACAGAACAAGAATGTGGGTTTTTTGTTTTAAGATCGTCTCTTTGAAAAACAGTCTCTCACAAGAATAACTGATAAGTAAGAATTTTCATTGTATAAACAAAAGCAGAGGATAAAGAATCCATTATGTTACCTTGAGTGTGAAAAACAGGATATATAAGTATATGCAGGTCCAATCAGAAGATCCCAATAACATTCTTATAAAGGATCAGATGAAGATTCAAGACAGCAAATGTCCACATAAATTTTATATCTGGGACTGGGACCTGCCCAAATTTAAATTCAGCCACTAAATTAAGTGCACAAAACATACTTTATTAATATTTTAATTATTGAAATGTGTTCAGTCTTAGTGGCATAAGGTAAGCACAAGTCATCATATAAAAAAAAATACTAATTATAGCCCTGAGTAGAAGTGTTCAAAACAGATCGATAGACACCCGACTTTATAACCGAATCCAATTTGACCCGACCGACTTATATGTAAAAACAATGTGAACACAGAACCCGATTTTGAACCGACCCGAAACACATGACCCGAAATCAACCCGATGACCTGAATGAATACCTCTAGCCCTAATTATACTTTCTCGTCCCCATGAAATTGCACTTCAATTATACATAAACTTTTGTATGAGGCGTTCTCTCCTAGAGACGCGCCATGGTCTAAACACCCTATCTCTTACATATTATAAGAATATATACTTTTTATTTGAGGTTGGTTTTCCGATAGACAGTAACTTACAAGAGCAGCTAAATTCTATTTTAGTTTTTCCTGCTTTGCGATTTTTCCCTTTTACATTGGTCCTTCGTTCTTTTATGTCAAAATCTCATCCATAAGCTCATTTTCTTTTTTCATTTCTTTTATTATTTAAATTACTAAAAAAAATTGCAATTTCATAGGAGTATTGGAAAGTGTAGAGGTCCAAAAGCTTAATTGGTAATAGCCAATAGGAATGGAGAGGTTGTAAATAAAGCTCTTTTAGAATGTTTTTAATTCTATTGGTTAATGAGCCTCATCAAAATCTACCAAAAGAGCAAAAATCCATTATTAAGTATATAATATTAACATTATTCTAGGAGATTAACCGCATTAAGAGATGGGTTTAAAATTGTAATGACTACTCTCATCTTATTAAACTTTTATATCTTGAGAATCGAATTTTATTTCAGTTGGAGAGTAAATAACACTTTTTATAGAAAATATACTGAGTTTGATTCTCACCTAGTTTTTCCCTTTTCTGGCCTTTTCTCAGCTGACCCTACCATCCAAAAAAATAAAAATAAAAATAAATGTTATATCTTGTTCATCAATAGTAAGCTCACTTTTCCTAAGTCCTAACCACTAAAAAAACAACCAATAACAAAAAACACCATTTAGTTTCCAATATTAAGCATAAAAGATAATACAAAAAGTTTTTACCACTTTAAAAAGAGAACCTAACCATTCTCATATTGCTACAATAGGAGAACCCATTTGTCTTTATTTCTTTATCTTTTTTTGTTAATTGTTAGTGATGAATGATGATCTCTCATATTGATTTGTTATAGTTTATGTTGACCTCGTGGAGTTAATATTCAGACTTTACCATTGTTGTTATTGATAAAGATTCAAAAATACATCTCAATCAAATTGAAGTTTTCAAATCCGCTAAGTCAAAACCGTCTGAATCATAAAGGTATAAAAAGAGACACACTTTAGACAGGGTTTTATACATTCCATGGTTTCAGCCGGTATTTGGCTACATAAAAACCACATCATCTCTATCAGCATGATAGGTTAATCACGAGAAAAATCGCATTTTTACACTTTTTTCGTATATTTTAAAATAAAAAAATAAAGACAAAATAAACACTTGAAAAGGGTTTGCACATGTGTGCATTCCATATTCCCATATGGCATGTGAAGACTCCAGCTAATCAAACTAGAGGAAGTGGCTTTAGAGGAAAGGCAATGGTTCCATATTCACTCAAGCTATACTCTCCTTTTCATAGTGGAAAATGCAAACAATATATCATTATCTACTTATTTTCTTCCTTTTTATATCAAGTACATCACAAAATAAAAGAAAAGTACTAATAGGAACACATTTCACATTTCATTTGATTAAGCCCAATATCATGCTACCCCACCTATGGAAGTTTGGAGTTGAATGTACGCAATTTTATCCTTCTGGTGATAATAAAGAAGTTATTTTTGCTTTGTCGAAAAGATCAGAAATATACACTAGTATAGCTGTATATCAAATAAAAGGTTGTAGAGAATAAACCGTGTGGGTTAGTGCCTAGCGGGTTAATTAACTTTTCACATTTGGCACTAAGTTAGTCGCTTATTTTAGGAAATTTAGTTATTTGCATCTCTTTTTTTAAATCCATTTGTAACTTTTCATTAATATTAGAGGAAAAACAATATAGTAGTTTTATGTTTGACAGTCTACCATACTTACTTTCTTTAATTCTTTTTCGACATACTTCATATCAAATTTCGTCTACATTAGTGTCGTTTAATACCTTAAAAGAAAATCGCCATCATCATACCTAGTGTATCCCGCTCATAGGAACTGATCAGGGTGTGAGGCTAAAAAAAAGTCTTAAAAATAAAGGTGTTCAAAACAGACCCGATAGACACTCAACTATATAACCGAACCCGATTTGCCCCGACTTTAAAATGGATCTACAATTATGTAAAAACCAATGTGAACACAAAACCCGATTTTGAACCGACCCAAAACACCTGACCCGAAATCAACCTGATGACCTGAATGAACAGCTCTACTTAAAAATACTAAATATTCTAAAATATGGACCACAGACAAGAACCCAAGACATATATCTTCCACCATCAAATATTGTCGAGTTCAGTCAAATGACCCAATTAAAGGGCCATCCTAATCTCCACATCACAGTACTTAAGAAAACATTAGTGTGTACTTATCAAAAGATTAAAACTCTCCCCACCCACCCAAAAAAGTTATAAATTAAAAAAAATAGCATTAACAGGTAAGGCTAGATAAATAAATAAAAGATAAAAGGAGCATTTTTTTCTAATATTGTATTACTTGGACTAGGATACTCCTGGATTTTATGAAAATAAAATGCTAAGTACTCCATAGTCCATAAACCAAATTGGAGTTAAAACGTTGTAGAATGGGGTAAGAGGTGTTCAATACAGATCCGATATTTACCCGACTTCGGAGATGAGCCTGACTTTAAAATGAATTTAAAATAATGTAAAAATTAATGTGGACTCAAGAATCGATTTTGAACCGACCCGAATGAACATATCTTAAGAACATAGGTAACTTGATTAGAAAAAATAATGAGGTCGAACTGCAAAAACAAGGTGGCACCGAATCCTATGACCAAGTCGTTGAGGTTTCCAAATCTACCGAATCTATATCATGTGCATCGTAGAGGTGTAAAAAGCGCGTTTTAGGCCGATTTGAGGATAATCATGGTTTCAGCCACTGTAGAATTATTCGCAAACTAATTCACTTTTTGAATTCACGATCGCTAAAAATGACCCAAACCTAATCATAATTCGTTTTTTTATTCGTGAATCATATAACACTGGTTTCGACCACCAAACTAATAAAGAGGTAGTACCGTACAAAAACTACATATGTAAGATGCAAGATTAAAGTGAAGTTCACCTCCACTAAAAGAGAATGATAAGAGGTTTCACATCCAGCCGAAAGTTGGGAGATAAAGATGAAGTAGGTGAATGTGAATGAGTCATAAGTGAGTCAAACTGAAAGGGGCTGCACTAAATTGTTCTGCCGTTAAACTCATCTTATCCCATACTTTAAGGTTTCAATTTAAGAATATAACTAATACACCCTCTGTCCTTCTCATTTTGCACCTACTGTAAGATGAGTGAAATTCAGTGAAAACGGGAATTGGATTATAAAATGAGACAAAAAAAAACCAAATGGGTGATAGAAATGAATGGTTAAAATTGGGATTCGATATCCATCCGACCTTGTAACCAAATCGGATTTGACCCGACTTAAAATGATTTTACACTTATGTAAAAACCAATATAGACACAAAATCCGATTTTGAACCTACCAGAACACTAAACCCAAAATCAACCCGATAGCCCGAATAAACAGATTAATAGAATGACAGTGAGACCATTGCCAAAAATGAATAAGAGAAGGCAAGCAAACAAGTAGAGGTGTTCATTCGGGTCATCGGGTTGATTTCGGGTCAAGTGTTTCGGGTCGGTTCAAAATCGGGTTTTGTGTTCACATTAAATTTTACATAATTGTAGACCCATTTTAAAGTCGGGTCTTAATAGTCGGGTGTCTATCGGATCTGTTTTAAACAGCTCTACAAACAAGTAATTGACATGTCACTTACAGATAGTATATAGAAGTTGACATACCCAATAATTATAGCAGTCCATCACCTTCACCTACATAAAAATTGACATAACTCATTAGTTGGGAGTATTCATGTAATAAAAAAGTATTTGACTCTTTTCAGTATCATATTATATGATAATATTACCTTTATGAATAAGAAATTGCAAAAGTAGGAAGTAAAATAATAGATTCTAGGCCTCTAGGGACATAATATGACTGTACTAATATGGCATTTTCTGAATTAAAAATATGGTTTTAACCAGTAAGCTTAGCTTAAGGAGCACATTAAGTTATAGGGTTGGCTTAATTAATAAACTTATACTTATCCATATATTATGTTAACTATCAGATAATACTTCTTTTATCTCATTATTTGCTTGGTGGGAGAAAAGAAAATCCCATTCCCTAAAGTTAGATCCATTTACTATAGTATATAATGCATTATTGGTTTTTATTGGGAAAATTGTAAAAGATAAAACATACTTTGTTCGATACACTGAAAATAAATTCAGCGATTTGTTTATTATTAAATAAATCCACTTATTCGGTATACTTGCTGAAAATAAACTCAACTATTGGTTATTACTAATTCTTGAGTTACAAAGAAGCTGTGAAGATTGTTATAAACAATACGTGGGATTACTTTTGGCAAACCGGTGATAGTTGGAATTATTTTTGGCTTACGGGTAATAGTTGGGATTATTTTGAGCAAATGTTCCTATTATAAATAATAATTTAATTGTTATAAATTGATAAATGGGAATTAAAATAATTTTTAGTAGTAAAAATGGGCCGGATTGAGCAGGACCGGGCTTTGAAAGCTCAGCCCATTTAAAACCCATATTAAATTTAACGGGCACTTATCCGGCCCGGCTTATGGGCCCGGCCCGGCCATTACCCGGCCCATTGAATAGCCATAGTCTAGACATACGTTTTCGCTTCAAAAAACATATCTTAAATAACTATGGTGAATTGGTGATATGTACGCAATATAATCATCTTTATCATTTCCGTTTAAAGAATTTTCTTCAATACCTTATCATACAGCAACATTCCACTACCCCAATGCCATTAAATAGGTCAGAAATCAAGTGCGGGTCCCTTCTCTTCACCTAGTAACACTCCATTATTTTACCTCATCATATGGATGGCTGAATTACCAAATTACCTCAACAAAAACCTAGAGTTATATTTGTTTTTTGTACATACACCTGCTACCACAATTCAATGGTGTGACCAAAACTGTGTCCTACTCCTAGGCTGAATGTCTTTAACCGGCTAACACTTAGGCTCTCACCTTAACCTTGTAACCACAAAAGAATCGTTTCGGATCAACCCCTTATAGAAAACATGATTGCAACTTTACATAAACAAGGAGTGCACAGCGCTCAATGAGTCATTTACTATATTCAGGGCCGGCCCTAAGGATGGGCAAGAGGGGCCGTCGCCCAGGGCCCCATATCAGAAAAGCAAAATTAATAGTTGTAGAAGGTACATATAGGTTATAAATTATAAAGGAAAAGGGCCCTAATTTGCTATTTCGCCCAGGGCCCCAAAATATATAAGGCTGGCCCTGACTATATAATAATACGAAATCTTTGGCTCCATTGAGAACAAACAAGCATAGCAAACTCATTAACTTATAAAAAACAAAGGGGAGATGGAACTACTAAATACTTACCTTGAAGTTCATGCCTGGAATGGATACACTATCATCTACTTCTGTGAGTTCATATCTTCTCAAAGTCTGGCCAAGCATTCCGAGCGATCCTGTTAAAGCAGTCTTGTGGAAGAAATACATTTTCATTTATAGAAGTTAAAATGAACGTTTATACTCGAAACATTTAGATAAATTGCTCATATAGACCTATTCTTGACATTGAATCTGATCTTTGATCTATAAAAGAAGCAGCAGAGATATAGAGAGAGAGAGATTACACAGATTGATTAATTGGTTCCAAATAATATACAGTAAGAAAGTCTCACATATTGGATCGGAATAAAGTACTTGTGCACTCAACATAGCATTTGTTGTCGAGTTGATGGCTAGTCAGGCAATAAAGGTAACCGATCAAGAGTGTATAATGAGCCATTTGCATTATCATCGATGTCCAGGGATTCGTCAATGGTGGTTACATCATCAGCTACCTCTCTGTCCTTTTGTTTCCCGTTGGTGTTTGTATAGACAGGAATTATACGGAGGCGTGATTCTGGTCCCAGACCTACGATCTCCGACTGCAGCTGATATTTTTGAGCTAGGTCCACTTGAAGAGACAATATGTGGGACGCTCTCGGCAATAGCTCAACGGTTTCCCCTTTGAGGATAACGACTTGCTCAATAGCAATTCGTGCTTCCTGCAGAGATGAAATCATAATTCATCACCTTGATGAAATCATAATCATATTGCTGCCAATTCAATAGACTTGTTTAAAACAGTAATTGAAAGGTTGACTTTATAAATAAAAAGAAATGCGTAAAGAAAAGGTAAAATTAGGCTGGACTTATTATTGTGAATGCCAGTATATTAACGGGGAGACACGAGGTGCACAAAGTTCATAAGCCAAGGAGATATATCTATTCCAAAACTATATGACAATGGGAATAAGGACTCCAATAACTTATAAAGTGTGCACAACCATCTTAAATTTGTCGATACGAGATAAACTATCTCAACACATAAAACTTACATACTAGTATTTAGTAGATAGCATATCCTACTTTGGTTTTTTTTTCTCGTTAATCTAAAATGACATAATAGGTTAAACAAATGGGGGTCATGGTAAAGGACATAATAGAAAGAAATAAAAACAGCCCACACTTTTATCAGAAAGAACGAATCGCAACTTAAGATAGAAGAAAAAGTTATTTGAGTATATAATTTCCCGACCACTTACGATATGCTATACTTTAACGAAAACTATCGGATAGAAGTATTTTTAATACTTGGAAGTTAGCATTTTGAACATATTAGAAATGTAAAGCATAGGAGCCGTTGGAATTATGAGTGAAACCTTCACTTGGATAAAACTTCGATTACGTGAAGTAATACAAGCTAAAAGAACCACCAAGTCCAATCTAAATTTATTACCTCAAGGGCATCGATCCTTTCTGAACGTTTAAGTCTTCCCTCAGATTCAAAACTCATTGATGAGTCCTCGTAGTCGGCCATTAATGTACGAAGTGCCTTAGTTATTTGGACCAAAGAGCTAGTCTGCAACAAATCTAATGTCCAGGTGAAATGTTTATATCAAAAAAGGCATATAGAGGCCAAAAGTAGGAAAGAATACCTTTGTCACATATACAGGTTTGTCATGAGATTTAGCAACAGCTTGAATCCCTGGGTTCTTCTTAAGCTTGGATTGAAGAGCTAGTAGTA
Organism: Amaranthus palmeri; assembly: GCA_019776075.1. Taxonomy (NCBI): domain Eukaryota; kingdom Viridiplantae; phylum Streptophyta; class Magnoliopsida; order Caryophyllales; family Amaranthaceae; genus Amaranthus; species Amaranthus palmeri. Next base: position 374,479 of record JAAKBH010000036.1, on the reverse strand, counting down.
CATCTGCTTCACTCATATTATCAGTCAACTCGACTTCATCATCCAAATTTAACTTTTTGATCCCTTGGACCACAGTTGCTTCCAAGATCTAATATTATTTGAACGAAAAAAAGGTCAGAAGAAAGGGAGAGGGAGCGGTAACGGGTTTTACAAATGACAGCAATAGACAATAGTAAAAGAATACATATTTTTCATCAGCCTAACAAAATTTTCCATGCTACAAATCATGAAGTCTCTGTTAGGCTGTGACAATTCGTCACGCAATCACCCCATGGGCCCACTCGTGTGGATACACCCACGGGGCACCCGTAGGCTCAGGCCCACAAACCCAATGAGCATTGACTTGCATACACACTTGATGATGTTTACTCTTTCACAAAATCATATGGTATTAGGAAATTCAACCATCAAGTACTATATACAAGTCTACAACCCACTCGTTTAGCGATGTGGGATCTTCCTCACATGTGACGTATTTTTTGTTATATATGCAATAGTCTTAACTCAAATATGCCCTTTTTTATGTTCTATATATTCCAAAGGACAAATTTGAATATACATTTAAAAAAGTCAAGTATAGGATTTGATTAGAATTACAGAAAACGATTTTCAACATACTAGCAGCGTGACATCTTGAAAATCAAACAAGGCTACAAGAGCAAAAGTAGGAGATAAATAATTTCTTATTGAATAATGTATTGCATAAAATGACATCTTACCCCATAGACAAAGATACAAAGGGGTTTCCCATCATTAGAACGCTCTTCACGAGGTGTGGCAGAACTTAAAAGGTGATTATTCTCAGAAATTTCTGCAGTTTCTAATGGAATATTTTCGTGTTCAACTAGCACATTATTCCCATTGGAGTCGGAAAGCAACAGTTCTCCAACTTCCATTCCATGGAGTCCATGAAAATCCACTTTTCGTACTGTGAAGTCCGGGCATCGGCCTGCATGAATCAATTCAAAACTATGAAAAAAAAGAATGTATTAGTCTAAATAATTTGCAATATTGCAGAGCCCCAATCAGTAAATAGTCCACTGATGAATCAAAATTCAAATGGTCAAATCATGTCATTCAGGCATATACCAACTCATGCCATCACATGGTAAATAAGACATTTGAAGACAAATCTGTTTTAAATTCAATAATATAAATACCAGCAAGAATGGCGTCAACGGTAGCTTCTAAGCTTTGATGCACACGTAACTCAGATTTTGAAATTAACTCAACTGCGCAATGAAATGTTGAGGGTCCTTTCCTCTCCAGAATCGTTTTCTGAACACGCCTCCTACTAGCCTCTTCATCACCCAGAGTGACACTCTGGAAATAGAGCAACGAAATTAACAATTAAATCAAGTAAATCACGAGATTGCAGGGCTGAAAGTTGTTTTCTTATAGCAACTTTTGTGACCAAAAAGATCATTGCGTTGGTTTCTTGTACTTATAAACATTGTTCAGAAAACTCGACATACTAAAAACAATACTTTTCCTGTTTTACTCATGAAAACGGTTTCTTCTAAGATGACTCTTATCAAAAGAACAATTGTATCTGTTTATTCAATGCACCAAATTCTACCTATTCAACGTAGAGTGAAAATTTATAAAAAATGCAGCAATGGCACTATTATTGCAGGATCCGATGCAATAAATATAAGGAATATTAAATCAAGTATTCAATGATTACTTGTATTCCACCAATAAGCATATCCAACGCAGGATTCTTGATCAAGTTCTCAATTGTGATTCCATGAGCTGAGGCAACAAGTTGTATTCCACGCTGAGCTATGGTACTTGCAGCCATTGCTTCAAGTTTTGTGCCGATTTCATCGATCACAATCGCCTGAGGCATGTGATTTTCTACTGCTTCTATCAATACCTGGATTACATAAAGTAGCTATTATTCTTTTGATGAGACCAGCAATTGCCTTACGAGATAACCACACTGGCAAGTAGCACATGCAATTTATGCGATGAGAAGAAAACAGAACCAAAAAAAAAGGAAATAATTATACAAATACTAATGCATGGTGTCCCTGTAAATTGAATTACCGAATAATATTGAACATTTAATGTTTAATGTTTAATGTTCAGAACATAATACTGAAGACACTCTGATGCACGAGGAAAATTCCGTCCTGATTCCCAACCAGATCCAAATCACTAATCCTTAGGCTGTTAGGCATCAATTTCCCAGAACACAAACCGACCACTTAAATGGTTGTTAGGCATCAAGTAGATAGATTGGGTATTAACCTTGAGACTCTGAATCCACACTCTAAAAAATCTCTCAAGACGATAATATCAAAACATCCTCAATTGTTACAATTTTTCTATTTGCTCTATGGCATTGACAAAAAATCTCTACTGCATCATATAACCAAATAAGAGACCATTCAAGTAGCAACTAAAAGAAAACCATAACAGATAACAAGTTGAGAGGGGAAGAAGCCTTCTCCATGAACAGAAATAGGTATAGACCTCTTAAGGTTAGGCTCCTTTGCAAAAACAGTTTTTTTCCTTAGCATTTTGAACAGTTTTTTCTTTTGTCCCCAAAACGAAGAAAATATAATAAATCCGCATCCAGCAAGGGAATGAATCAACAAAAAAAAAGAATCCATTTTCTGCGTCATAGTGATGTAATCTTTGAAAGACGGAAGGCCCTGGTGAACGAGCTATTACCATATGTTGCATATCTGCATTAGGCACTTGCATTCGCCTAGCACTACCAATACCAGCATGAGGTATATCACCATCCCCACCAATCTCATTTGAAGTGTCAACAATCATCACACGTTTCTCGTAATCGTCAGCAAGCATGCGAGCTATTTCTCTGCAAAAAAAATAAAGAAAAGGACATGGACCATGAATTTTACTAAAGAACAAGTTCACTTAGGGTAAGCATCCTACTACTAAGATTCAGTGTTTTGAGACAAACATTGTCGAGAACGCATACTCAAATACACCAGAACCATAATTGACACCAAGGATAAAGGCTCTAAACAAGCAATATCAACCAGCAAGTCCAATCCATAAGTAATAGTTGATACCAAAGATCACATTTACTCATTCACAGGCAATCACAACAATCCACAAATAGATATTACATGGAAAAAACACTTGCAGTGGTGGAAATAGGTTGAGATAGACTGACCTAATAATTGTAGTTTTCCCCACTCCAGGAGGCCCTATCAGCAACAGTGAAGCTCCATCTTTGACCAAGTCTCTTAACAAATCTGCACTTCCTGTTATGGCCCTTCCTACACGGCAAGTCAGACCGATAATAGCATTTTTCCTATTCCTGATCGCACTGATCCGATGTAATGTGCGACTAAGGCCCGCTCGGTTATCGATTGCGAAATCACCAACCTAAGGCACGAACAAATATCAGGTATTGACATCATCACACAAAAGCCATATCCAAAGAAGATATACAACTCAATAAGAGGCAAGATTCAAAACATACTCCCTCATCCCAAATTAGGTGAAGCAACTAGAAATGCATAGACTAGAAAAAAGTTTCTTTTGTAACTAATTAATCATTTCCCCTCCCAATTAGCAGTCGTCTTTCTACTACCAACTACCAAGGCATAAAGTTGCACAGCTGACACGCCACAAAGACTATTGGCACTTACCCCAAAGATCTTCATGACAACATCAACTCTTAGTAAGAATAGATAAGTGGCATCAAATATAAAAGAAAATAAATGACTTCTTGCAGAGTCATAACCCAAGATACGCACGAAGGACATCGCATACCATTAGTGATTAAAGACATGTTTATTACTCCTTTTACATATACTACTACACCTGTATCACAGGTATCAAATACATGAAATTAAATATTCTAGTTATCAATTTGATCCTTTAAATGAAAAGCCTGTGCAAATTAAGGAACTCTGAAATCAATATTCATCAGTCGTCACCCATTGCCATTAGTGGCTCCTACCTAGGTAGAATTTGGAGGGTCAATGTGACCTCATTCCCAAACCCCTTGCAATTTAAACTAGGGGATAGATAATAAACCACTTTTGGCTATTTTCAGCCCAATTTCGTGACTTTGCAAATTCATAAATCATTAGGTAACACACTAACTCAATCCATAACACATAATAGCCAAACATGTCATTTTTTGTGTTCTACTTCAATCAATTTGTATGTGTTCGCATCTACGAACCCCTAATTCGGATTTCCAATCCCTTACATTAAAGAAATCTTCAAAAATTTTGCAAAGTATGTTGCATTAAATGCATGGAGGCAATGGAACATTAAGCTATAGTTCCATGCCCACTTTGGTGAAAAGAATAAGGTGGGTTTTCTGACAAAAGCAACAAGTTTTCTTACATTGGACAAAAAGACATCATGTGCATTAAATGACCAAGTTCACCACGAATGGGGGATGGTCATGTGCATTAAGCTACAAGCATAAGGTGTGGGACAAACTATAATTACACCGTAGCACCAAAGTCAAGAAAGACATTCTTTAGTTGTCGAGGTCTCTTAATCTCCAAGATGATCATTCGCTACAAATATATAGTGACATATTGCTGCTATTAGGCGCTATAAGGAGAGTCTGCCATTTTTCTGCTAAGAATTTCCAAAAAAAGACTCAACTCTCCAAAGCTTTTCTAGAGCAAAAACCAAAAGGCTAAACAATGTGCTCAACATTCGGCCCAAAACCTGGAAATGGTTGTACCCCCAACTCCCAAGACAACCAAACTGCCCAGATAAACTCTCAACTAAGATGGTCTCACGGTGTGACCATCTAGCCCAATGTATATTTACAATCTCAAAGTGATCACTTATAACCTTATAGTGGCGATTTACAATCAAAAAGTGATCACTTAAAGTGGAGTGTTAAAAGTGATCACTTATAAGTTATCACTTCCAATCTTAAAAGTAATCAATCAGACAATTGAGCTGCTTATATGAACCTATTTATGGGGAGACGGTCTCATACAGACTTGCCCAAGGTAGGCTAGAAATACTAGCTATGCCCAATAAGAGAAGTCAAGGCACTCCAACCAAGAGGTTGCCACAAGTTCACATAAGAGGGAAGCCCAAAATGTGAGAGCCTAACAGGAGGAGATTTACCTCAACTCCTTCCTGATTCATAACATAACCAAAACACAAATTCTTACTTGAGACCGTCTTTTGTAAAGACGACTCTCAAAATCCCAGTTCAGTTCTAAATATATATTGTTAAAACTCTAAATATAGATTTGAGCTGGACTTTTGAGTCGTCTTTACAAAAGACGGTCTCTCAAGAGAGACCCTGAAACCAAAATAGACAATACTTAGTTTCTATATTTGCATATCTTCATTAGAAATTGAGTATAATTATGTATAGATTAGGAGTACCTGAGAAGTAGCAAATTCAAGTTCCTGAAATGTAATTGGACAATCCGACAATTCATAATCACCAGAAGGAAAACGGGCTAACGGAGTTCGACCCAAATCCATAACCACTTCCATCAATTGATCCAACTCCGGATGTTTCCTCAAACGACACCGTATCTCTTCCGGCAACAGCGCCACCATCCTTTCCAACTCCGCTTCTGACCCATCATCCGAAACTGCGCAACCGGAATTCCTGCAACAAGAAGCAATACCCAGATATTTTCTCGGATACCCAGATAGATTTTGAAGGAGAATTTTGGGAATATGGGTTCTCGTGAATAATTTGAGGGAAGAGGGAGAAAATGACGGTTTTGGCGGGAAAAGTAGCATTGATAAGTTCTTGTGCTTGTACAACAATGGCGGAAAAGGACGATTTCTTCAGAATTCAAATAGTTGTATGATAGAATTCAGAATTGCATAATATGAATTAATACAACTCATCTGCTACCCATTAGTTAATTTGATTATGAATTTGTAAATTATTTGAAATTGTGAATTTAATTTCTGGTTTTTGGTTACCTGAATTCTGCATTTTTTAGTGGCTGCAGGAACAGCAATAGGATTTTGAGCTTTTGTTTGGGGAGGTAGGACTTTCAATTTTCTACGTAACATTGAATTTTTTTTCAAAATAAAAAAATTATCGAAAATAATTCAACCTTTCGGATTATTATGTGATACTTCCTCTTTTCCATTATACTTGCTACTGATAGAGACAACTCTTCCCTGAACGTATCATCATTAGTAGCAAGTATTTCAGAACGGAAGAAGTATAATATGATTAAATATTTATTATGTATTTGGCTATTTGCTTCTGAGTCCTGACATCATACAATACTTCTTCCGTTCCAATATAGTTTCAACATACGAAAAATAAACACTATTCACTTATCTCTTTAGTTTGTGATTCATAAGTAATGTATAAGTTTAAACATAATCAAGTGAGATCTTGTTTGATTCGTCTCGACGCAAAGATTATTAATATCAAAATTTTATAATTTTATATTATACGTAAATATAGATATTAAAAATTGAATTAGTTCATTGAACTGTGTAAAAAGATAAATGTTGTAAGTATTTTAAAATGGAGGTAGTATATTAGGAGTAATTCATAAGCATTTGTGTTATTTGTCACTCCATATAAGCATATTAAAGTTTCAATATTTTTTTTCTTTTTATGGTTTTTATTGAACACTTTAAGATTACAAATGGTCACTTTTTGCAGATTAGTGTTCATTGATTTCAGATTAACAAGAATCGTTTCATAAGTGATTTCGGGATATAAAACAGAAATATTAATTTAGTGTTTTGACTTGCTTTGCTCAGTAAGATATCAAAGCACAAAATCATGTTAAAAAAATATGGTAAAAATATGGTTGGGTGGATAATTTGGTTTACATGCCATGTTATTATTCACTAAGTATTGTATGAAAACGATTTATTATTATTTTTTGACTACAAAACGTTCAATGATTAACAAATACATATAATCAGTATATTTATTTATTTAGTCACTCTCAAATCCTAAGTGATTACTGTAAGGTTAATATTGAGTATTGTAAAACTCTACTTTAAGATTATAATTGATCATTTTAAAATTATGAGTGATCACTTCAAATTTATGATTAATCACTTTAGAACCTTTAAATATACATTCAATCAGTGCAATAAAAATTGTCTCACCATGACTATATCATTTGATTTTTTTTTTTTCGATACACAATTATTTTACCAGATGCTCTCTTGAGAGACTGTATTTTGTAAGGACGATTCACAAAAGTTCAGCCCGAATCTATATTTAGAGTTGTAACAATATATATTTAAAATTAGACTGGGATTTTGAGAGCCGTCTTTACAAAAGACGGTTCAAGTAAGAATTTGTGTATTTTGATTGTGTACATTTTCCATCTTTTAGCATGGGCTAAATGAAGTATGGAAAAGTTAGCCCATCATATAATAGACCCAATGGAAAGTTGAAAACCCTACTTATTCTCAATAGTCTATTCGGGATAACTCAATCAAATCTTCATCTCTATGCCAATTACCAGCCGTTTTTGACATAATCTCTAAATTTCTTGGTTAATCCCATCGTTTTGTCTTTAATTTGATTATAATCGGTTAATTGAAACCAATTTCTTTTAAAAACAACAATACAGATCTGGAGAGGAAGCTTTGGAAAGTTCATCGCCATTAACCATTATTCTTAATTCTACTATGCGGATTGTTCAGAAAGATCGATAGTTTGAAGATATTTTTGAAGATCCAGAAAATCATATGTAAGTTCACTTTTATCTTTTTGTTTTTTGATTGCTAAAAATGGGAGGAAAAATAATATTTCTATACTGATATCATGCTAAATATTCAATCAAGAATATTAAAATTATACTGATTGATACAATGCTAAAGTTATTCATTATTTTGAATTGATTTAGGCAATTAGTAATTCAATTGACAATTGCTTTAAAGGCCGCAATTAACAGTTTTTTAGTCAACTAAAAATAATTCTAAAAATATTCTGGAGGCAACTTGGCAAGGAATTGTCTTGAAGTTGGCTGATTTTGGTTTGGTTAGTGATACTAAATGGTAATGAGAATGATTTATAGTGTAAAATTTCATCAAAAGTTCCATATTATTCCCATGATAATGAAACTTTGATCAAAAAAAAAAATTTTGGTTACAAATTTTCATTACCATCTAATATCACATTTTTCAATGGTAATGTATTGGAATGAATTTTATGAAGAAAATGAGATGATTTAAGTTGGAGAAGTATGACCATCAAAGTGAATAAGAGATTTTTCAAGCAAAATTACCTTAGTTTTTCATTATCATTACCACAATTTATTACCGCCTACCAAACGAGCCATAAATGTAGATTTGGATTGGACATTTGAGAGCCGTCTTTACAAAAGACGGTATCTCAAGAGCGCACCTGGGTAAGGTAAGATGATTTATTTGTGGGCAATTGTAATAATTGTAATATAGCAAGAAACTTATTTAAAGACAATCGTAATAATTGTAGCTAGTCAACCGAGAATACTTCTCAAAATACTAACCCGTCTAGTATTTGTAATATGACAAAGAAACATATTTGAAGGCAATTGTAATAATTGTGATAAATGCGCTGAATAATTATTGTTTATAGTTCTCTTTCTTAACTTTTATTTAATCTGTTTATAACGATTATATTATTTATGCATAATAATTTCTAAATGTCTAGTGCTTTTAGCACCGGTGATTACTTAATTAAGCAATGTTTATCAATACTTACATGCATATATATGAACTCTAAACAGATACCCCTAGTTACTTCTCTCTCCACCTCCTAAAATCTCGTTTTCTTCTCTACACCTCCATCAATGGCGGCCAAAGCTTTGCGAAAACCAGTCATGGCGACAGTTAAACTAACAATTCCAGCAGGAGCAGCACGTCCTGGTCCACCAGTAGGAGCAATTCTAGGTCAATTAAAACTTAATCTCATGGCTTTTTGCAAGGATTTCAATGCCAAAACTCAAAACTACAAGCCTGATACTCCCATGTCTGTCTCACTTATCGCTTACAAAGATCAAACTTTTGATTATGTTATCAAATCACCAACTGTTTCTTGGTTTCTAAAAAAAGCTGCTGGTCTTGAGACTGCTAGTACTCGTCCTGGACATCTTGTTGCATCCTCCGTAACCTTGAAGCATGTTTATGAGATTGCTACTGTTAAGAAGAATGATCCTGGTTCTAAGCATTTGCCGATCGAGAGTATTTGTAAGTCCATTATTGGTACTGCTAAATCTATGGGAATTAATGTTGTTAAAGAATTGGATTGATGTTTTGAGGGTTAGGGTTAGGGTTAGGGTTTGGGTTTAATTTTAAATTTTGAAATTTGATTTGGATTATGCTACTGTTGTTGCTTTTTTGTAATTAGTACTTGAATCTGATGTAATGGGGAATAAATTATCGATATATTTTGAATACATTAAACATCTTTGTGCTTTTTTTTTTTTTTTTTTTTGAGTAAAGACATCTTTGTGCTTAGTGTAACTATTCTTTGTGCATTTATAATCGATTTAGATGAATTTTTTAGAAATCAAAATGAAAATCTAATTTTGTTGATTTAGATGGTCGCTTTGTTGTTTATGTGTGTCATCAGATTGTGAATGTAATATCAGAATTTCCTCCGTAAAGGACGAGAGGAAATTCTGGTGTTACAGTGAATCTAAAATTGGAGTATCAGGTTGGATTAATCCGAGACTAATGAGAAGAATATAAGTCTGGTGGAGAACAAAAGAATTATTACCATCACTGTAATTATGATGAAGAGAGATGAACGTGAGTAAGATGGAAACTAAGACTTTGTTTGGTGCGGGAATAAGAGGGAAAGGAAGAGAAGGGATTTGAAGGGATATAGTTTTCTTTGTTTGGATAGTGGATACTAATTGGAATGGAGGGATTTGAATGAACTAACACTATGTTTGAACAACATATTAGGAGAGTAAATAAAAGGAAGGAAGGGGGAGGGAAAGGAAGGGAAGGTAGAAGAGGGTTAAGAAGGGGAGTACACCTTTGTTTGTTTAGAAGGGACAGATTGGGAAGGGAAGGGAAGGGAAGGGAAGAGACGAGAAGAGGAAGGGAACGGGAATGGGAATGGGAAGGGAGAAGGGAAGAGGTAAGGAGGGAGGGGAAGGGGAGGGGTAAGGAAGGAGTGTACACCTTGTTTGTTTTGAACGGAAGAGAATGGGAAATTGAAGGAAAGTAAGTGTTTAAACTTCAAATCTTTCGACTTTATGAGAGATTGTATTCTTAACAAAATTTGTCTATGTTTTCCCTCCAAACCCCTTTTCTAAGTTCTAATCTCGCTCTTTCCTTTTTGTTATGCAAACAAGGGATTCTCTATTATTCGAATCTCTCTTTTATTTTCCTGCATTTAGCTCTATTTAAACATAGTGTAAATCATCATTAATTCATCATCATCATACCCAGTGTAATTATTTTAGTGTTCGGACTTATGATTCAATTTTCGGTTTCGGAATTTTCCAAACCTAATTATTTCGGTTTTTGAATTTTTCAAACCTAATCCAAACCAAATTTCAAAAATCACCAAACCATATTTGTTATTCGGTTTGGTCTGGTTCGATTTGCGATTTTGATCCGAATAAGTTTCACTCCTAGTAATAATCATATATTATCGAATGCAAATCGAATAAAACTAAAAATTGTAGTAAAATATAAGAAATATATTACTAAATTCAGAGAATAAATAAAAATATCAAAAGTATTTTAATAAGTTGTATTTTGTAAATTAATTCAACTCAAAACATATTTTTTTGGTATTAAAATACCCGATTTGAAACATATGGCGCCTTCCAAATGTAATATAGTAGAGGAAATGATAAATCATGTATTGTTATAGTCAAGCTATGGAATAAAGAGAAAGGTATGAATTAAGACTATTGTGGATTCAAATTTTTTAAAAATTTAATATTTTATATTTTAAATAGAATTGGAGAAAAAACAAGTAATGAAACTAATTGTTATATTTCTGGACGATTTAATATAAAACATTATATTGAAAATATACCTTTTCAATCGATAGATAAGAGTATAAACTTGTTAGATGTTTTGGTTCAAATAATTGCTAAGTGATTTAATGAATTTAACGCTAACTTTTTCAAAAATGTCATTATTTTGTAAAATAACAATTTGAGTAGCATTTAGTGGTGAATGTAGTTATTTTTGAAAAATATAACTTGTATTGTTCCAAAAAAAGCAACAATTTATCTTAAAAAAACAGCAACACTCTAAGATTTTCTCAATAAATTATAGTAATAGATACCAATTACCAACTACTACATTTGTCGAGCAATATTAAATATTAATTTGTGTAGCTAAACAATTACCAGTATATATCTACAGACTACAAGTCTACAATTACCACAACTACGTTGTACCGAACATGCCACATACAATCTCTATTTCTTTTCATCTTATTCACACAATGTTTTTACCCACTTGTTTCTGACGTTTCCAAGATGTTAATGCCTTATAGAAATATATGTTTCACCTTTATATTTTGTTAAGTCTATTATTTTAAGCAAACGGCATGGAGGTAGTAAAACAAATAAATCAAGCGCTACTCCTGTAAGATACCGTCTTTTGGTGAGACGACCTCAAAACAAGAAGTTCATATGCTAATACTTTGTATTATTGAGCTATTTAATTACCCTATATTAGGCGCGTCTCACAGTGAGACCGTCTCATGGAAAACTTTGTACCAATAAAGGCCCCTCAATTAAATAAAACCATTTATATTTACCTAAAAAGAAAAAGGAAAAAAATAGGAAATAATGAAAATAAAAGTCAGCATATAGATATTCAGATCAAAATATGAAAATATCAGAAAGAAATGCAATAAGTTGTGTGCCAAAGAAGGCCACACTTATTGAAGTGTTTACTTATGTACTTGATTTACAGTACAAGTTAGTTAGTACCCTACTCTGGAAAGAATAAATAACTAATTATTCAAAACATATAACCATCCAAAACCGAAAACTCGATGCAGGAATCGACCATGGAGTTGCAACATCGACAACATCATCTCTTACACGATTTCGAGGAGTTTGAACGAGAGTTTCTCCCGCCCTATGATCCACAAAATGAAGCTCATCTACGACTAGAAAATGACATTATAAGACCGTCCTGGTTAGAAGAAATGGAGCAAGCGTTTGTGCGGGATCAGTTGAAGTTTCCTTCGGTTTTACACCCATCTACACCAAAGAAGCTTAAGATAACGTCGAAGTTTCAAAATCAAATTCCCGAGATTTCAGAGACTTTACCGAATCAAAACAATGACATTGATCACTCGGTGATCGTAGGCTCGCTAGATTCTAACAATGTAGTGCCTAACGATCCCAAAATCGCATATCAATCAGCAACTTCACCATCACCGACAACGTTAGAGGAGTTAATTAACAATCTACCTAATCAAGAAAACAGCACAAATGGCCGGATGAACATAGAATCCACATTCTCAAACGTCTTAACACCGTCCCATACCGAATACACTTATCCTACCAATGAAGAGAACATCATCGACCTGATGAACCTTGATGATCTAGCAGAATTTGATTTTTCGGTATTAGACTTAATTGATTTTGATATTCCGACTAATCCGAACTTGGAAATCGACAGCAGAGATTATATTAACAAAGCTACTAATCAATATGGAGAAGAATTTGCCAAGAAAGTGGAGAATAATTTGTGGGTTTTCCGAGAAGCGATGAAGAGAACGAGTAGGTGTTGCAATGGAGGAGAAAGAGTCGAGAAAGGGATTTGCTGCAACGGTAAGTGCTGGAGGCATATCGAGAGTAAGCTGAGGGCCTTACAGAAAATCCCTAGAGGAAGAAAGAAAAAAGGGTTTGAACTGACTCCTCTAGAGCTCGTACTCAAGAAGGAGCGGCAAAAGATTAGGAACAGAATATCCGCTGCTGCTGCTTACAAGAAAGAGAAGGTAAATCGGTATTAACATTTCGATTCTTATCGACCCATCGTCTAATCCTATCCTTCTTGTGCGAATAGGCTTATATCGTATATCTCGAAGGGCAAGTTAAGGAGTATAGGGCCGAGAACAAGATAAGAAAAAACTTGATAAAGGTAATTCATCTCCTACAAAGACATTGCTCTCTAATTATTCTATCGTTCTGTACTAAATCATTGTTCATTATCATCATCATACATTTATACTCAATATCCCGCCGCAAAGCAAGGTCTAGGTGAGTGAAGATTACGGACAATCTATACCCGTACTCCCTTCACAGAGAGGACTTCAGTGTTCATATTGTCCGTTATCAATGCAGCGTGTGAGGCAACTTTCCCGTCACAAATTACTCTTTCTACCCAGATTGGAAACAACCTCTTTGTAATGACTAACAAGGGTAAGGTTGCATACTGGCGTACATCCAACCCCTTAAATTCCGCCTAATCTAGGTGGGAGCTACTTAATGGCATTGGGGTAAAAGAATGCGACTCTTTATACCAAAATCCCGAGATAGTAAAAATTAGACAAGCATATTTGAATACTAACCAATTCCTGTTTGATAATTCTCGAACAGTTTCAAGAAAGTGCTTTTCAGATACCATCGGAAGAGCGGTCACTTCGTCGAACAACATCCGGACCCCCTATAATTCACAATCACATACCCTTCAGAGGAAAAACCATACCAAAAGCATTAGCGTTGGAGAACGAGGGTTCATGTTGACAATATTTTTACATACTAGTGACACATTGTTACTTAGCCTCAAGCCGCTATGGTGTGATTACCATCAAATAGTACTGTAATGTTACAACAAATATTCACATTAACGATCAAACAGAAATTTTATGCACTCAATATGAGAAGGGGTTGGGGGAAAGGGAGAGATTAGAAGTAATAGATGAAACACTTACAATATGAAGATCGTTTGTGTATCACAAAGAAAAACCAAAATTCTTTTATTTAGGTTTTTAAGATCGGTGATCAATGACATGAAAAGATCTATGACCAACCGAAGATGTAGTCAAGGACATAAACAAGCACCAGAGATAACGGGTAGAGAAGGAAAGCCACAAAACATGTCCACAGAGGGAATGTAGTACGGAAGCTGCCAAGAGCACCCATTATGACGCAAACGAGGAAAATAACGAGCACTTCGGAGGAGAAGTTCCAAGTCAATCCTCTCAAATAAACTAAAGCCAAAAATACCGAGAGACAGAGTACGTTGTTCATGGTCACCGCTCCATATAACTGTAAGAAAACAGGAAAAAAAGAAAAATTCAGTATATTCCCGGTCAATCACTGTGGTAATGTAACAGTGTAGGAGTGTTTTATAGTTCAAACTTCAAACAACTCGGGATTTTAGTGGTAAATTTACTGAAGACTAATCAATTAATGCACAAAATACGATAAAGAGTATTCCAAACACGATTACTTGTACCAAATCGTTTAAAACTCACAGTAATATCAATTGAAACCTATCACCGAGAAGGCGACAATACTTGGTAATGGTGGAATGGCTAGTCCCTAGCCACTAACCCTGGCGTTTCTGTGGAATAAGCCCCTCCTCTCCCCCTCAACCTTTTCCGCATGGTGCTCTCTGGGTTAGCTAATTATCAACCAAAATCCACTTTAGAGTACCCCCCCCCACCCACCATAGTGTAAATATGTGGTAACAGTAGAGGTCGCAGCAAAGACATGGTGATGCGTTAATAGGATTAATGTGGTTATCGTAACGCCAAATATGGGCCAAAAGCACTAGAATTCCCTCAAAATGGCCCAAACGTGGTTCATTTACACCTTTACAACACGTGAAATATCGATTCAGTTTTTTTTTAAAACCTTTACAGCGCGACCGATGTGGCCTTGTGTTTGATGATTGACATTAGATTTATCAATGTACAACTACACCCACATCTCCCCTGATATGTTTATCGATTTCCATAATCATTACTCTACTCTACTATGATAATTATCTGTCAAAAAAGAGGGAGAAAAAAACCAACCTCAGAAAATGTCAGCGATGCAGATCTCCTCTTCTTCCTGGAGGCAAAAATGATAGCCGACACAGCTTCACTGGAATTTGTCGCCAAGGGTAAAGCAATAAACGAGATGAAGAAGGAAGGAATGCTCGTAGCATTAGAGAAATTATCCACAGCATCAACTAATGGATCAGCAAAGACAGCAGCTATGATAGTCCCAAGCACAAGGAACAGTATTGCCTTGATGGTGGTAGCCTTAGGATTTTCAATTTCTTCTCCCTTCTCTTCACTCGAATCACCCAACAGAAAATGTTCAGCTTCTGCTTCCTGCACATATAAATCAGTACTTTATAACCTCCAGAACTAATAACCCGCAAACATCAAATGGTAAACTTTAACTCTTGCCAATGCTAACCATCCCACCTCGTCGTATTTCTCTAAATGTTTTAGAGTGTCAGCTGTATGATGTGAAACTTTGTCGCCTTTCACAATATCAAGCAACTTTGAGATTCCCCGAGTGAACTCATCTGGATCAATTCGCTGATCTTGATGCTCTGTGTCTAATTCATTCATTAGTTTCTGCACAATGTCATCTAAGCCCATGCCGACTCCTTCTAAATTCATCCCGACAACGAAAGCTCCAAGCTCCCCTTTTGAGAGATAGCCATCATTGTCTCGGTCGATTGCTTTAAAAACCCTATAACATCAGATAAATAACAAAGATAAGTACTCTTAACTTTCTTTCATGTCGTGCATACAAAGTAGATGATAGTAGCAGAAAAACTAACTTCAATAACACGTCTGTGTTAGGACTACCATCATGATTGCAAAGCTTTCCAAGAGCATGCATTTTCAAATGTTTAAGAAATCCTGTCATTACACGCTTATGCTTCACATAATCCAGCTTCCTCTCTTGTATCCAAGGTTGAAAAACCTGCCTCGATACAATAATTGAAAGTGGACTCAGATCCTTATTTCAAATTTGACTTGAAAATAAGCTTCTCGCAATACATATTGACCTTATGACATCATTTAATGAGAAAATTATTGAAAACCCGACATGGGTTGTAATACCTCGGCCCCTCGGACCGCTGGTGACTACCTATAGAGACTATAGACTGGCCCCATGACCAACACAAGTCTTTTTAGCACACTTTAGCCTTACTCGTGCACACCCAGAAAAACTTCCCAGGAGATCATTCATCCTAAATTTGCTCCCTACCAAGCACGTTTATCTGTGGATTTCTTAGCAAATGGACTCTCTTGAAAAGAGATGCGCATGACCCATGTCTTCGCAAATTCTAATAACATTTATTAAGCCTTGACCCATGCCCAAATGAAAGGAGCTAAAATAACACATAGCATCGAGTATACGCACTTTAATTACGTATGCTATCATGTTTTTTAACACGAAGTGATCTATCCTTGCATAATTACCTGATAAACGCAATAGCTAATCAGCATAAGAAGAGATACTATAAGGGCAATCAACACAGCCAAGTGTCTCCCTGAACTCGAATTAAGAGCTTGGGGCAATTGCACAACAAGAAACGGTAGCACAGATATAGCCATGATCCTTGCTGCATAGCTCGTCCATATATCAGTAGAAACACCAGAACCTGAGGAAGAAACGAAAATTCCAATGTGTAAGTGCTCTTCAAACTATAGTTGTGTAAGGGAAAATCGACAAATGTTGTATCACATCAGATGACAGTCAAATCGGTCATTCACCAAACATGTCATCGAATTGGAACAAGCATATGGCAGTAAGAACTAAGAACCAAAGGAACTCGAATCACCAAAAAAGGCAATCCATAACTACCTAGTAAAGAAAATCCTCTTGTGTCAGTTTCATCCTTAGCGCGTGAATTTTGAAGATCACACTTTCCAATCACAATACAAGATCCCCATATTACTGTCAGAAGCATGACGGTCGAACCAGCTAACAATCCCATTCCAACCGATACCTGCTCCTGAGCAACAGCAGTACTTCCGGAAAGACCAGATACTGCACCAGAAGAACAAAATACGTTAACAGATACGATCATACGAATGCTAGAAAGCTCCATGATTCATAACCATAATTGATAAAGAAAACAAAAATTGATAAGCAGCCAGTAAATCTGTAAATGTGAGCTAATTCAAGTTTTATACACACAATTGCTTGAATTCAACCTCTAGCATTAAGCAATATATCAAATACACAAGGACTATAATCCAGCCAGAAATCAAATAAAAATAAACCCAATAAAAATTGAATAATTATAACTTATAAAATCAGGTCATTGTAACAAAATCCTAATAAAAACAAAAAAGACCTCCAAATTCCATGATTAGTACAGCCTAGTAACACAATCTTAGATTAAAAATCGGACTGATTCTGGGTATGTGCAAGGTATCCGACCTGCGACAGCCACCTAAATCAATGGACCTCCAACATAAATTTACAATTTACAAAAGTACACATTACTTATTTTCAAGTTTAAGTACTTGTTTTAGGCCCTAGCATTGAGAAACAATTGCCCATTCTTCAATAAGGCCAAATTACTACACAGAACAATAGTCAATTTATTTGTATGACTTTGGACAAATCTTGATGTAAAGTTAAAATATTATGAAAAGTTACACACATCACATCAACCAAAAATTATTCATAAATACAAAATTCAATCCTGACTAATCTATATCGGTGTCACATAATTCGCTAATTTCCTGGCGAATTGCAAATCCCAAATCAAAAAAACGAATTATAGGTTGGAATTGGGCTATTATTGGGCAAATTTAAGCAAATCGTGAATTAAAAAATCGAACTAGCTAACGAATTATGTTACAGTATACTGATCTATATTGAAGTCATTAAATTTAAAAACAGACACACATCAAGTTCCAATCCATAAACATAATTTATGATTATGAGCAATAGCACAATAATAAATCAAGCAATTAATTTACTTCATATCACGTAGCCAAATCAAAAATCATATTCAAAAATTCAAAATCGAAAAACAACAAATAAAAACAAAAGTATATAAGATTTAGTATTTTACCCATAATAAGCATGGCATCAGGAAGAGCACCAAGAATGGGAAGGAAGAGACCACCGACAATACCAGGACCCAAAATCTCCAACAAAAGTTCACTTCCATTAGATAAATAAGTAGCAGCCAAATACATCAAATACCCATAAACTATAATCAAGAAGGAATTCCCCAACACAGTTGTAGTACATGGAAGAAACCCATAAGTCTGTTCACAATTTTCTGCAGAAAACAGTGATTGAATCGATGGAAGACGAAGAAAAGATGGTGAACCCAAACCCGAACCCGAACCCAAACCCGAACCCGAACCCAAACCCACATCATGAGAGACCAGATCGCGGGTCGCAGAAACAGCAGAGATCAGAAGAATGAGGATTGCGAAAATGGGGAAATGAGTAGGGGTTTTAGTTCGCCTTCTAGTGTTGATTATCTTCATTTTCATGGTGATTGGTGGGATTTTTGGGAGTTTACAGAGATATTTTTAGTATAAAATGAAGAAAAAATGATGGATAAATCAAGATAATAGTGTGAATGTGTGATGGGATGAAATCTAGCCTGGGAATATGGGACGATTAAAGTACTAATACTAGTACTTCATTTTTTATACTACATATAGAAATAATAGTATGATACTCCAGATTCAGCGTTGGATTGATAGAGTACTCATATCAACAAGGTGCATCTTCTTTTTTAAGGAGTCATTTGCTAAGAACTTCACAGTTAAGCGTGTTTGGTGGGGAGCAATCTTAGAATGGGTGACCTCCTAAAAAGTTTTCCTGGGTGTCAAGGCCGACCTTAGGTATTTGGAGGCCCTAGGCGAAAAAGTACATTGGGGCCCTTTTCATTTGGAATTTATAACTTATGTGGACCTTTTATAATAGTTAATTTTGCTTTTTTTTTGACAAGGGGCCCTGGGCGACGGCCCCTCTTCCCCACCCTTAGGGCCGACCCTGGGTGCATACGAGTGAGGCCAAAGTGCACTAGAAAGACTTGTGTTGATCTCTGGGGCTAGACTACAGTCTCCATGAGTAGTCACTGTTGGTCCGTTGGATCGGGGTGTTACAATACTATTACTAGTATTTAATCGATTAAAAATATCCCAACTACCACTTTTTAATAGACCTCACACTATTCTTAATAACTATGACTAAGCAAATGGGACAACTAAATTGGTTCAGAGGGAGTATTTGGTAGATACTTTATCCGTTATGAAATATATTTGTTATATTTCGGTTGTGAGCATCATTCATCATTTAAGTTTATTTTATATATTGCGGCTAATAAGTAAGCAAAAATATAATCAAGTGGATCTTGTTTGAATCGTCTAATCGCACATTTTCATGATATTAACTTTTTATAAATTTTAAATGTGTATAGTTTAATGTATAAATAAACAAAATGTAGCAAGTATAATGAAACGAGGGAAGTATACTAGTACGGTAATATGTCTTTGTTATATTATACTCTATTTGCTATATTTTAATTTTTATGTAATAATGCAGATTATTTATATTTTTAAAATATGCTTAATTAAAGTTTATAAAAATTTGATATTATAAAAGTATGTAATTAGACAAGTTAAACATCTCACGTGACTATTATTTTTTTTTCAATATAAGCCGCAGAATATAAAATACTAGTAAGTATTTAAGATAAATAATACAATAAGGTACGTAGTGAGTATTCAGAATAGAAAAAGTAGTGTCGGATTTTTGTGTCATTTGGAGTAAGTATTATGATTTTCTTACTTTATTTATTTATATTTATTATACAAGATTTATTACTTAAAAATATGGAATTAAATAGATATTTGATTTGATGATGAAAATTTCATAAATCATAACCATAAAAACAACAAAGCATACGTCATGAAATTTGATACATTAGTACAACTCATTAAAATTATGACCATCAAAAAATAAACAAGATAATTGAATTATTTTCTACTTTAGTAGGAGTATATCTTATAATAAAAATATTTTTAAAAATAATAAAATATACTTTTAATATATTTAGCTCGAATATAAATAAATACATATCAATAAAATTAATTGTATGATTTTTAATTAAAAATTATAATCGTTTAATACCAATAACGAAACAGTTGTAGTTGAAAATTCAAAAAACGCTTGTGGCTCAATGGATAGAGCATCTGCATGTGGAGCAGAAAGTTTAGAGTATGACCTTTACTGGGCGCAGGTATCGATTGGGGATTTCTTGACTGCACGCATCTCTCTTTACTTCCTTCTTAAGAGTACAGCATTACGGGTATTATTTGTCCGTATCTTTCAAGAAAAAAGAAAACCCCATTCAAATTCTACTTTATGCGGGATACCGAGAAGGTCATAACGAAACAGTTGAAGATCTAGGACAACATGACAAGTGTAAAAACGCCAAAAATTAGTAGTTGAAAGGGTTTGAAGTTTGGAAATAGTTGATGAAAATGAAAGTTTTTTAAGATTTCTTGAAATGGAGCCCACAACTTTTAAGTTCTGTTATGAAGAGTTCCTTCTGTTGAAGACTTGAAGTAAAATAAATGAGTTGCTCTTTTAAGACACCGTCTTTTATAAAAACGATTTTAAAAATTCAGCTCAAATCTATATTTAGAGTTGTAACAATATATTTGTAGAATTGTACTGGATTTTTGAGAGTCGACTTTACAAAAGACGGTCTCAAGTAAGAATTTGTCAAAATTAAATTGAGATAGACATTTCAAATAATAAAATAAAATAAAATGAGATAGGATAATCTCGAACAAGACTTTTGTCACTACTTCGTGTCTAATTGTCAATCACAAAGTAGTGGTTTGCCACGAAATATGATGATTCACACTAAACAAGCAATCTTATTTGACATCGTCTTGCTATAAGACGAGTTTATTTATTGACTTTACTGATTGATGACTTTAAGATTATAATTATTTTAAAGTGATAGCTTTAAAAAAAAATTACCCAGAATAATTCAATATTTGTGATTGAGTAAGTCTCTTGTGAGAGCCAACTGGCTCAAGCTCAATAATTTTTTAAAAATATTATGACGAAGTACTAATTTTAAGACTTGAAAGGATAATTCCAAGACTTAAAAATTCAATTTTAAGAAATTAAAAAGTCAGTTTCAAAGTTTTAAATATCAACTTTAATGTTTGAGAATTCCTATTTTAAAATTGATGTATGAATTAATGTCATGGATCTGGTTTTTTAAGTCTTAAATGGTTTTTAAAGTATTAAAATTGACATTTTAAGTCTTAAAATTATCAAATTATTATGAGGATAATTTTTCAAGGTATACTCGATGATGGGATGATTTGCTATTTGTAAGTTTTATTTTTTTAAAAAAATAAATATAAATAAAATATCAAAAAAATGTTGAAAAATGTAATCATAAGAAATCTATGATTTAACTTTTATTTTATATAAATTTTCATAATTTTTTTCCAATTTAAATTATTATTCAATTTTTTATTTTTTTTGTGAATTATTTACTATAGTAATCATCGGTTACTTTAGTTTATCCTAGGTAAATACCCCTTAAAGTTGGAGTTATTCATGTTAACAAAAAAACATGGGTGAGACCGCTTCACTTGTGAAACCGGAAACGCATCTTATTGGGCCGACCCAATTGTACAATTTTGTTTTATCAATTTCACAAATTTAAATGTCAATTTTGAGAGTTAAAAGACCAATTCAAAGACTTAAAAGACCAATTTCAGGTATTTAAAATTGACAAAAGTTAGAATTATCAATAAATAAATTTTTCTTTCAAAAAAAATAAATAAATAAATAAATTTTTTGAACAAACAAAACATCCTTCACAGTCGACGGCCATCAATCACCACCACGACAGTCGACGACTCGCCGGACGGAGACGAATCTACAGACTGTGCAGTGTCCACAGTTCTTCATACTGTCAAATTATCTAGGTTTCGGGGTAAATTATTGTTAAATTTTTGTTTAATTGTGCTTTGAATACATACTTGAAAAAATCGTGCTACCTCATTCCTAAATTTGATATTAATTGTAAGCGAATTTACATGGAAATCTGATTCGCTGAAGGAGTTCAGTACATTCAATCAAATTTTTGTGTTAATGGAGGAACAAGCACCTTTTAGTCCTCTAATTCGCAAAATCGCTGGAGAAGTTGTTGCTAAACCTAAGCACAAAACCTTCAATCGTCCTAATCTGGTTTGTAACCCTATATTCTCTAATTATGTGAACAAATTGTTGTGTTTTTCTCTTTTTTTAAACAACTAATTATTTGTTTTGATGTTTCTAGTTTTCTTATGTTTTGAAAGGTTTTGATTTTATTTGGTTTAATTATTAATGGTGGCACATCAGATTTGTCTCGTTGAATGGTGGCTCTCTAAACCAGGAGGTGGCAAGGGTTTAGCTGTTTGTGGTCGCCCTGAAGAAAAAAATAGAATGTAAGAATACTATTTTTGTTTTATGACAATTCATTTTTCTGTTAATCCATTGATTTTTGAAAAAATATTGTTGTGTCTTTCATATTGATGAGTTTAAATTGTTGCGGATTGTGGCGATACTTTGTTTCTATGGATTGGATATTTTTCTTGAGTAGGTTCAGATTCATGTTCTTGGGTTTCAGGTTATAATAGACTACATTTAAATGATACATCAAATTATGTAAAATTGTCGATGATATTTGCTCCCAGTGGGCAATAACTCAATAAGATACTATCTCTTTGTTATTACTAACATGGTAAGGTTGCACATCCGACCCTCCGAACCCCACGCACTTGAGAGTGCTGGATAATGGAATATTCTTGTTGTATATGGCTTTGCTTGAAGACTGAAGTTTGTTAAACTGTTGTGGTTTAACAATTAGCCCCTAAAATTCTTTTAGGTTGACCATGGGGCAAACTCATATGTATAAATGGATTATCTCTTTGCTATATTAAAATTATAGATTATAATCGGCTATATTAAAATGACTCATTAAATTATATGTATATCTTTTTATTTGAAGCAGCGTTTGATGTTTGCTAGCAATGGTCAATCAACAATGATTTTTTTGTTATCACTAACAAGGTAAGGTTGCTTACAACCAAGCCTCCAATCTTGCCTAAGTAGGAGCCACTGACATTGAAATACTTGAATGTTGTTGTTCAAGTATCTGTTCATGAGTTGATGTACCTATTTTTGTCATGGGCACCCTTTTTAATTTCTAAACTAGCATTTGATGATGTTGGTTTTGTTCAACATTGTTTTACTTTGTTTGGAAAGAGATAATATTTGGTGGTGTTTGCATTAATTGTTTCTGTTTAAATTTTCTTGGTGCTTACTAGCTTAGTCATGCTAAGTTTTCTGTACACTTTTGAAAAAAAATACTTGCAATTTGATTTCATGGTCTGATGCTTATAGATGCAACGATGCGCAACGAAAGTTTCACTCTGCTCCTGCTAAAAGGAGGTATGCATCTAGAGAATTTCACTCAACAAAAATTGTGAAGAGACATGGCTGTACTACACTTGAGACTTCTGATGGCTTTATAGTTTCTCTATGTGGCTTTATAAACAAGTCTCGCTCACTAGCAAATGGCTACTCCCCCGAGGTATGTGCAACTTTGGGCTACATAACTAGATAGGTTGTTACATCTGATTGGTTCATTATTCAATTATTTATTTTATGTATGCAGAGACTTCAGCTAATGTTACTATGCAGTATGTACCTAGTATTTCTATCACTTGGCTGGCTAGTAATGACCAAAACTACACAACTCCGTATCTAATTTTCGAGCTTCCCTTAATTCTGTTCTGTTCTTGAAGGTTTGCTTATTGGTGTTTGGTCCAGGTCCTTGGTAATGAAGTCTCTGCTTAGTAATAAACTGAAATCTCTTCATAATTGGGGAATATGTGTCTAATTTACTAGCTTCCCTGAAGTCTCAGCATAATTGGGGAAATGTCACAGGTCGTTGGTAGTTGGTATTGTTGCCTAATTGATGTTTTAAATGGCTTGCCAAACTTACATCATCAAATGTTCTTTGGCTTAAAAGTATAATAACTAATTGGTCTTCTGTCAGATGCTATTAATCTAATTAGAGATTTAATTGTTGAATTTTTATTTTGGGGGGGAATCATGATCATCAAAGATCAAGGCAATATGTGTCTATGAATGAGGTAATTATGCTGCTGGTTGCTATTTCCTTTGTTAGTGGGTTAGTTTTTACCTGATAGTTGCATAAATAAGTTTCAGAAATTAAAAATTTGATGATCTACTTTATCTCGCTTGGCTCAATTTTAGTTTTGGGCTTTTAGTTAGATTTTTTTTCTAGCAAGTGATATTTTATTGACTTTCTTTGTGTGGAAGGATTGAGGCAAATAGGCTTCTATTTAGATAAGTATAGCTAATTTTTAAGGAACGTTCCACATTTTTCCTCTTAGTTGAGTTTATAGATCAATGAAATTGCATTTCAAAGATTTCATAAAATTTATAAGAGTGGAGATGCTTATAGAAACCCAAATTTGTGTTTCTTTTAGTTCTTTGAGCTGTTCGAGTAAACTTGTTGATTTAGGTCCATCTATCCAATTCTGATTTGACATTCCGATTTTATCTGCGCAAAAGAATTTATATATGGAATCGTGACCTCTTCAGCTGCAGATGTAGAAGAATGGTTGTATTATAATTTATAAGTGATTTTCACTCTTCTTTAGTTAGTTGAATATCTTCCTGTCACCATGGCATTTTACTTAGCCAGACATAAAACTCTCTTCTAATTCGTTAATCCTTGCTCAATAAAGATTTTCAATCAAAGTCAAGTTACTAGCTATTGCCTTTCTTGAGAACTTTTTTACTACAATGGCCTATGGAGACTGATATATGAATGTATTTGTGCTCACGAGTTTGCCAATTACAAACTTAAAGTGTCTTTTGGGCTTAAAATGATTTCAAATTATGGTTTAGACCCAGATATAAGGCCTAGAAAGGTTGAATTATTGGCTTAAAAGTTAAAACTCTAGCCTGTGAGGGGGTGGAGGGTTAAATTATCTTCGGCATGTTCGTAAACAAGAAATGTGATGCTGGGGATCGATATAGGTAATTGATTCCAAAGGACACTCTTTTATACAACATAGTGTATTTATCCTCGCTCATACATTTGCTATATTCATTGATACTAAAATCTTTTACTTCATCCATATTTCCTTCACAAACATCCCCAACCTTTTCAAGCCTTCCCTGACAAATTAAGATAGTTTCAGACGTCTACGGTTCTACCTACTCTTAATTGGTATTCTTCTGTTCATTGTTGAATTTTCTAGCAGTAATTTTTTTTACATGTAGACATTTGCTCCAAGCTTCTTTGGTTCAGTTTTGACTGCACTTGCTCTTCATGTGAGCTGACAGATATTATAGTTACTTGGAATGACGGATTTGAGGTCCGGAAGCAGGCTCTTGAAGAAATGCAGGGTAAGGTTGCCTTCAATACACTTCTATGGTGAGACCCTTCCCCAAACCTCACCCTGCAAGGATGCTTTGTGCACCGGGCAGCCCTTAATGAATCACCTGATAATATAGGACAGAGGGAGTCACAAAACGTGCCTGTCAAAGTTGCATTTCTTGCCCTAATGCGAGTAATAATAGTGATGCTTTGCAACTTATGTACATCTGTTAGATTAACACGGCGTCTTGGCAGGTTTGCAGGGATTTTATTTTCGGCTTTCCTTATAACTGGGAGCATTATGCAGCATCTGTCCCTGAAGAATCAAGTGAAGTTAACCTCACAGATGTAACTAAGTGCTTTCCCCCTGCTGATTTAGATGCCTACAATGGAGCTCAATTGCACGAATTGAGTTTGTCGTTGTCTGACCCTGAAAGAGAGCTATTTTGTAACAAACTTTATGACGATCTCATGGAATTGTCGAGTCTTATCGATGAAAATGAAGCTCAACCCTCAAAACCTACTCGATCTCAAGTTGATGTGGATGTTTTAACCTCTGAGTCTCGGAATACCAAGGTACCTAGAAGCAACGAAGGAATGCTTTGTGAGACTCTTCCCCTAGGAAAGAATGGCGTGAAATGGTCAATCTTGATGTTTTTGATGATATTAATGTATGCAGGTTTTTACTTTTCAAGCGGGGAAATGTGAATGTATCACCGAAGTTTTACTTGAACACGAAGACTCATAGTATGCCTCAAGAAATCTCGGGTGAGTTAAGGTACTAATCACTGGATTTTAACATCTCGACACTACGAAATTCTGTATATTTGTAGAAGTAGACATGGAACTCTGGGCTTCGGTCTACGGTTTTGGGTTTATAAGTCGAGTTCAGGTCTGAAAATCCGAACATTAACCTAAACTCAATCTCTTTTGGGATCCTGATTCGAATCAAGCTCATGAAGTTTCAAAATACAAGCCTAAAATTAGGGTTTGGTTGGATGGATCCAGACATCCAGTAGTATCTTGGATCCATACTATCTCTAGAGACTAGACATAAAACATCAAATTTAGCTTGAAAATAGTTGATTTGATCTAGTTAGATAATTAATTTACAAAAAGTAATTAAGTTAAAAAATTAGGTGAGTTTAATTTAAGAGTAGAATTGGTTTTTTTTTCTTTTTTCCGGTTAGAACAAGTAACATTTTTCCTTGGTTAGTTGTAAGTTTGATTCTCGCCTAATTCCCTTTCTTCGACAAATTATGTAATTAAATATTAATTTTAAGTGAAAAAAAGGTAAGAAATAAAAGAAATTATTGTTGAGAATTTGTTTTTCGTATCATTAATTTGATTTCGTTGACTTGAAATGGATATAAAATGATGTACAACAAGTCTCCTAAGAGATCGTCTTTTTTATAGACGTCTTTTAGGCCCAATCCATTAGAGTTTAATTTATAGAAAAATTGAAAAGGATAAGCAAAAAAATAAAAAAAAATCAATAAATAAAACGTTTTTGAAACTTTATCCCAAAATAAGCACTTTTTCTCCTAAGCTTAGGTTCGGACCGGTTCGCTGTTACTAACAGCGAATAAAGGGCTTTTTTTTTTTAAAACACAGTGTCAGTGTGTTCGCTGTTACTAACAGCGAACGAAATAAATTGGTCAAATAAAAGTCAATCTCAAATTATGTAGGATAAATTAAAAAAAATAAAAAAATAGATATGTTCGCTGTTATTAACAGCGAACATATCCATTTTTTTTTTTTTAAATTTATCCTACATAATTTGAGATTGACTTTTATTTGACCAATTTATTTTGTTCGCTGTTAGTAACAGCGAACACACTGACACTGTGTTTTAAAAAAAAAGCCCTTTGTTCGCTGTTAGTAACAGCGAACCGGTCCGAACCTAAGCTTAGGAGAAAAAGTGCTTATTTTGGGATAAAGTTTCAAAAACGTTTTATTTATTGATTTTTTTTTATTTTTTTGCTTAGTCTTTTCAATTTTTCTAATTTATACTCTTATTCTATATTTTCTTTTATGGGCCGATCCAATTAGAGTTGGTCACTCAAAAGAGTCTCTGAATGATGTATTATCATTGATTTGAAATTTAATGTCTTTCATTGACTTTCTTGAAATGCTTACTTACATTTATGAGTAGCTTAGTTAAGTATAGTCGTTAGTCAATGTAGTACTCTTAGGCATTCTATGGCCAAAAGTATTAATCTATGACCTAAAGTAGGGGAAAAATGAGTATAAAATAGTTTTGTAAGCCATTGAAAATTTAGCAATCTAAACTTACTTGATGAATTTCTATTTCGCCTATAAAAATTGACTAAAAACGAGGATTAAATTGAGTTGTAAATTGACAGATCATATCCTTATCAAATGAAGGTTGCAACAACTCGACCATATAAAAGACTTGCAAAGAAACAAAATACAGTAAATGCCCAAAATACACTATACATAAGATTAATAGTGTGAATTACAGTTTACAAGATAAGTTTAGATTCCAATGTATTCATTACATTTATGATTTATGTACTTAATGCATTTGTTATATTTTATATTTTTATTTGACTTAATGAATTTATTAATAATAATATACTTGTATTCGGATGTCCGTTTTGCTTTTTCCTCATTTTATTTATAAATTCAATTTATCTCTTTATTAACTTGTATTTTATCTTTCTTTTCTTTTACAACTCTCAACCAAACTTAACATATTGAAAAAAGGAATATTATAAGAAAATAGAAGATGAGTTTTGAGAACAAATATAAATCTTTTATTTATTTATTAAAAGCAATTGAATGATGTTGATTGAATTAATAGAATTAACTTAACTTATATTGTCTATTTGTACGGAAAATTAAGTTAATTCACTTTAAAGTTATTCTAATTTTTAATTGACGAGGTATTAGTTAATAACGGTTATTTGTGAAGTCAATAAATCACTTTTATGTGGTATGATGTGATAGTATGACAGCTTTGTTATTTTAATTTATTTTTTTTAATTTTGCTATTTTAATATTATCTTTTTTTCTTTTTGTAGTGATTTACAAATCACAGTTATTGATTAGAAATTTTTGTTTCCAATTTTAGAGTTATTTTTTCTAAATATGCCTATATTTTCATTATAATTACTATAATCAATTATTAATTTTCGTATATTTTCATTACAATTACTATAATCAATTATTGATTTTCCTATATTTTCATCAAACCAATGTTGGAAATGTCTTCATTATTATTTAACTTATAAATTCCTTTTGTATTAATTGGTTTTTTTATGTTGAATTTTTTAACTTAATTTTATTATTTTCACCAACGACTTTTAGATATTTATATTTCATCTAATAACAATAGTATTTATTAAAAATAAGGTTATTGGCGAAAAAAAGATTTGATAATAAGAATAAATAAACATAATTTAATCAAACACAAATAAGCCTAGTTAAATTTTAAAAAATATATACTTGGATAAGATTAAGTCAACTAATCATAGTCTTAGATTAGATCATGATGAGCTAATTTTCCCAAACAAGAAAAAATTATAGTGAAATCATAATTCATATTGTTAAACTAAAACAATCATGGTCTAAGATTAGATCATTATGAGCTAATATTCCCCCCAAAAAAAATTATAGTGAAATCATAATTCATATTATTAAAGTAAAATAATTCATAACCCAAAGATGTATGTTTAAAATTTAAAATGAACTCTTTCCTATTCAGCCTAATTGTCCCATTTAGTTTTTCAAACTTGTCGAGACAACATTTTAACCTTTAATATCTCAAATTATTCTTAATTAAAAAATTATTAAAATTTGATATTAATAATCCTTGTATTGAGACGAATTAAACAAAATTCCACATGAGAATATGTTTTAACTCATAGATTAAGAGCAAAATACAAATTAAGATTGATAAGTGAGCAATATGAGGTAGTATAAAATAAAATACAGGTCGATTTTTTTGACGTAATGAATAGACTGAGGTCTGAGAGGTGGGGAGACTAGATGATAATCAAATTCGAGATTTTATTTAAGAAAGTGATTTTATTTTTTATTACCGATGTAACTCAATTTTAAAATAACCGATGTAACTCAATTTTTAAATTTCAAAAAAAATTATATTTTTTGAAATTATTGTTGATGAGTAATATGCTTCATTTTTCAAATAATGATATAATCACGCAAGGATGCCGACCTAACGTCGTTCACTTTCGCTATCATTGAGAGGTACACATACATCATTATTGTCTTAAATAAATAATAGATTACGTATTTGATGACACAAAAGTTCATACTCCATTTTTTTTAAAAAAAATAAGTCTTAATTATCAATTATTCAATTAACTTCATCAATTATTCAATTAACTTCCACATGTATATGTTTTTTCGTGAGATAATCGTAAATCGTAATATGTAAGTATCATGAAATGAGGAATGTGCAATAGTTGATTTGAGTGCAAGTAAAAAAACGGAGAAAATATCTTTAAACATAGGTCGTATATTTCGAGATCAATATCGATATGGGCGTACTTAAGATGTTGGTATAATATGAAACAGATGTGTATACAAATTTAGTCAACTCGACAACTGATTTGCTTATTACATTTCTATTGTTATATAATTCAATAGCATGGCCTTAGCCTAGACAAGTCAAATCATAGATTCTCTTTTGAATATCGATATAGTTATCGCGATTATATTCTTATTGGCATATTCTTTTATTTACTATTTAAATCCTTCAAATCAACTCTTTAAATAAAAATGTGCATATATTTGTACATAAATTTACATTTGCTTATAGTCTCATTATTCACAAGGTCATGACTCTTCATTTTATCTGAACATTTTTTCATTAATTTACTTCTTTTTTTTCTTATTTCATTTATTTAAAACATACTTTAAAATACAAAAATTCTTAATCAATAACCGTGATTTGTAAATCACTAAAAAGAATAATACTAAAATAAACAAAATCAAAAAAGATAAATTTAAACAACATAACTCTCACCCTATCACATTCTATCACATTCTACCACATGAGGATAATTTATTAACCTCACAAATAACCGTGATTTACTAAGGCTTTTTCCTTTAAAATATATATCTAATAAAGAATATAATAAATTTATTAAGAAAAAAAAAGATAGATAATAATTTCTCAATCGGTCAATCCTACAGTTATGTTCCACTTTCTTATTTTAAATTCAACTTGTCTTGTATGAGAGTTGAGACTATCTCATCATGAAACGAGACCATAAAATTAATTCATTCCTATAATTAATTACTTTAAAATTGTAAGTAATCACTTTAATACATTATATGTACATAAATCAACCCAATAAAATAATCTCACCATAAAATCGTTTCATTTAAGAATTAATACACTAAATTGTCTTACTTTGATTCTAATTTGATTTTTATATAAAAACTAGTATAAAACCCCGTGCAATGCACGAAATTCTTAATACGAAAATGTATATAAATATATTTTTAAAAAACATGTAGTGATAATTTATAATTAAATATACAAAATAAAGCTGAAATAATAAATAATAATTGTTAAAATAGGGTAATATGAAATTTTATATGTGTTATAAATTGAAATAGTTTGTAGATGAATAAAATAAATAATTAGTTGATTAATTAATTTTATTAGTCACTTAAGCCAATCTTAGCAAATAAAACTCTTTAATTTAGCGTGGCTCCAAAAGAATGAACGTGTAATTTTGAGTCTTTTTTTCAAATTGTATGATGATTAGTTGAAATAATTTCTATAACTAAATCAGTCTAAATTTTAATAAATTATTTAATATAATCTAAATATTAATTTTCAAAAAAAAAATATAATCTAAATACTTCTTACTTTATTTTGTTTTAAAATTTCTCTAGTTGTAGTTTATTAAGATATATATGATTAATATTTTATTCTCTAATTTGTAATTTTAACTTTGTTAATATCATCTTAATGATTCTTAATTTAATGTTTACATTCTCTTATTCAATCTATAGATTAATTGATCGTCAAATCTTTGATTGAAATAGATTGATCATCTATTTAATTCATTTGTTTAGATACTCCAATAGAAAAATTACATATGACAAGTGCTCTAGAAATTTAACACTTGGCTTTTTACAGCTCTTTTAATAGATGTTATGATGATTATGATTGTTTTAAATGATTTAAATTAACCGAATTAATTTTTAGTAGCATAAAGAATGAGTGGCACGAACTTCCCCACTTACACATTGGAAATTGGCGTGCATCTCCCCGCCGGCACAAATAATGCTTCGCTAACTATCATGACTAATTAGCCATCCTCATCATCATCCTAACGGCCCGTTTGATTAATGATATTAAATAATGGTAATGAAAATATTTATAGTATAAATTTCATCAAAAGTTCTATATCGTTCTCATGATAATAAAACTTTAATCACAAAAAAAGTATTTTTATTTACAAACTTTCATTACCGTTTAATATCACATCTCTCAATGGTAATGCATTAGAATTAATTTCATGAAGAAAATGAAATGATTAAAATTGGACAAACATAACTATTAAGGTAACAAATAGATTTTTCAACCAAAATTACAGTAGTTTTTCATTTCCATTACTACCATTTATTACCACCTGCCAAATGGGCCGTAAAGGTAAACGGTAAAGGTAAAAACACTTTCAGTATTCCTTATAAGACAGGATTTGGGTGAGGATTTTTATAACTGCGTTCTTATCACAATATACTAGTTCGTTAAACATTGTAAATTCATTGGTAGCAAGAAAATTAGAACATAAGATGTATCTCTGATTGTAAATAATTAAAAATTATAAAATATTTTTAAAAGTAACAAAAAGAAATCAAATATTGTCTAAATTAGAGCATCAACACATTCTAGTTCAATTCGCTTTGTCCGCTCCTTCACCCTCTCCTTTTGTAAGTCTACCTTTAACAAAATACTTTATCCATTCTGAAATACTTGCACTCGATTGTGACATATTATATGAAAAATTGTTATTATCTCATTGTTAATAAAAACGACTATCAACAGGGTCGGCCCTAGAGATATTGGGGCTTTGAGTGAAATGGTGCATTGAGACCCTTTTTCTTTGTAATTAATAATCTATATAGATCTTTTATAACTATTAATTTTGCTTTTTTCACAAAAGACTGTGGGCGACGGTCCCTCTTGCCCACTCTTAGAGTCAGCCCGGACTATCAAATATAATAAAGGGGAGATAATAGTTCATATTAGAAAAGAAGTTTCCTCCACTAAAACCAAGCAAATTAGAAATTTCTTATATCATAAATAGCTTTATTCTTTTTTTGTCCTAAACGAATCAAACGACCTAAGAATCGATGTTAAAGGAAGATAGACAATTCAATAATTGGAAGCTTATAATTGGGCAATATTAAATTGGCTACTTTTTTATTTTAAAAAATTGTTTCTTTTAAAAAAAATTAATATTTTTTTTAATGAAAAAAAATTAATATTTGTATTTTAATTTAATTATTATTAATAA
Source organism: Amaranthus palmeri (assembly GCA_019776075.1). Lineage (NCBI taxonomy): Eukaryota > Viridiplantae > Streptophyta > Magnoliopsida > Caryophyllales > Amaranthaceae > Amaranthus > Amaranthus palmeri. Next base: position 341,621 of record JAAKBH010000036.1, on the reverse strand, counting down.
GTTTAGTTTAGTAATAATGATAATTAATTTTATATTTAAAAATACATTTAAGGGCATTTTAGTAATTTTATTAAAAATAAAGTGGCGATATAATAAAAATAATATATGGCGAAGTTTAAGAATTGGTAAAATTTCTCATATAAATCGGAAGAAAACCCAAAAGGAAAAAACTTCAAAGAAGCAAACACTACCTAAAAAAGTCAAATCAATGCATAAAATGGTAAGTTTTGTTAAATGTTTTAAGTAGCGTTTAGTGGTCATTTTAATTAAAACGCTAGCTAATAAAAAAGTTAGTATTCAACAAAGTAGTGTTTTAAGTAACATTTAGCTGTTTGACAATTGTCTACAAACAATAAATGATAATTACAGCGTTACAATAGCAATAAAACTTTAAAAATAAAAAAATTAATAGAATTTTTTTTATTAATCGAAGCTTTGATTTCACGAAAGAAAAAAGCAATTTATTACACACATACTTTTTATCTTTATTTAATTCTTATTCACATTTTCTTTTAATTTTTTTCTCTTTTAATTACGTCTATATAATTTTAATATTTTCGATTCTTACCATTTTTTAAATCTTTATGTCATTTTTCATTGTATATTATTACTATTAGGGTGAGAAAGTGAGTAGTATTCTCCCACAATAATTGAAAAACAAGGACAATAAAAGCATCTTTGAAAAGAATATTCTCAATTTCATTAATTTTAGGCTTTGACACACATTAGATGAATGCATGGGCAGGCAGGCAGGCAGCTATGTGTTCCAAAGGTTGACTAAATTAGTACTCACTTTGTAAATTGTAATACTCTTCAAATGGTATTTACTTTATAAATTAATATTATTTTATACTTTCTCAGTTCCATAATACTTGCTACTGATAGTGACATATTTTCACATAACATGTCACACTCAGTAGCAAGTATTATGGAATAGAGGAAATATTTAAGTAGGGTCGACCCTATAAAGAAGTAAGAGGGGCATATCCGCATATGCCTTGGATTAGGGGTGTTCCATGGGTCAGCCATTCATTTTGAGCTCTTATTCGGCCTGTTTCTAGAAGGGCTTTGTGAGGGTTGGGCAGAAAATGGGCCGGACCAAAACGAGTTATATTATTATTAAAATAAAGCGGGCTATAAAAGGGCTTAATGAGGGTAAAAAATGGGCTTTTGTAAAATAGTATAATTAATGGTAATTTAATATTATAAATGACAATGTCAATGAAATTATTAATATTTTTTCAATCCAATTATTATAAATGACAGTTTAATTGTTATAAATTGATAAATGAGGATTAAAATAATTTTTAGGAGAAAAAATGGGTCGGATTGGGCCGGATCGGGCTCATATTAATTTTAAAGGGCTCTTATTAGGCCCGATCCATATTTACTTAAGCCTGACTCGACCCTTATTTGGCACATTGAACACCCCTACTCGAATCCATCCAAAAATAAAAGACAGCTCTATAATATTTAATAGTTAAGGACCTCTAATAGTACAAAAGATTAAATAAAGGCCACTAATTAATGTTTTACCCTGAATCTCTTAAATCTCAAGGTCGATCCTGTATATGAAATAAGTCATAATAAAATTGCTTAAGTAATAAATTTTTTAACAATTTTAAACTCTCTTATTTATACATATAGATCGGATTAGAGTTGTTCATGAGTGGGCTACTTGCCAGGCTCGACACACCAGTCTCGAAAAATAGGCAGATTTGGACAATAAATTCGAAAAAAAAAATTAATATGTGGAAGGATATTACTCGTCCACTAAGTTAAACGGGTGAGTAGCGACACAAAAAATAATAACCACGAGTAAACCCGTCCGTTCACTTATTTTATAATTTTTTTTTATAAGATTAACTATTTTTATGCTTATGCTTCGGTTCAAAAGTAGGCATCTTTATTCTCATGCTTAGCTCGACTTTTCTCTTAGGTGCGATAAACATAAATCTTTGATCTCGCTAGTTGGCTATTCTCAATACAGCACACAAGAGACAACCATGCTATAGCCTTAATCCAAACAATATAAAAAGTCGTAAGTTAAACTTAAATTGTTGTCTAGTCATAATTATTCACCTTAGAAGTTTAAGTTTATTAATTAAAATTTCATTCACTTTATCTTTAAGAATAAATAGAAAAATATTTAATAAACAATTTAAATCTTCATATCATATCGACGAAGAATTTTTTTTTAAAAAAAATTAAGATGATGGATCGTTATATTGTAACTTAAAATAAAAATTGGTACATAAGAAAAATTTTTAAAAATTAAAAATAAATTTGTAGAACCGAATTGTTTAATCGTAGAATCGTAGAATCGTAGAATTCGTGTTATGATTCTACCTCTACAAATTTTATTTTAATTATAAGCGTAAGATTCCACCATTTTACGATTCTACTTATGATTCAAATCGCGCGCTTATTTTTGGATCGTAAAATCGTAAAATCATAGATAAATACCCCACAAATTTTTGTGAGAGACTATTTTAATAAGAGACCATCTATAATTAAACTGACCTATAAAGAAAAATGTGAGTTAAAAATAGAAATTAAGCTTTAATAGATGAAAAAGTCTTTCAGAAAATCTCTAAAAACCCTGATTTTAATTAAAAACTCATTTTAGACCTAATTTTTTGAGACAATTCAGATCCGCTACGGGCCCAAATCCGCCCTATTTGAAATATTCCACCTGATCATCGGATCCACTCTCTATAAATAGTAGTACACTCTACTATGAATTCTACCTCAACTCCTTCGCTTCTAAATCTTTAATTTCCTGTTTTTCTTCCTCTATTATCGGGTACAAATTCTCTTCAATCTTTCTCATACTCTAAATTTGATACCGTACCTTTTCCTTTATCATATAATCCATATTCAAATTGCATCAATTTTTATTTTTGATTTGATTTGATTTTTGTTTTTCATATTTAAGTAAATAATTTTCGATGTTAATGATCAATAATTTGTCGGTATTTACGTTCATCTGACTTTATTTTCTGGGTATGATTTGTTAGATTGAATTTTTTCGAGATTGGATCTGGATTGAAATTTAATGGCGCGGAATGTAGAAAAAATGGCGTCCATTGACGCACAACTTAGACTTTTGGTCCCGGCGAAGGTTTCCGAGGATGATAAATTGATCGAGTATGATGCCCTACTTTTGGATCGATTCCTGGACATTCTCCAGGATTTACATGGGGAAGATCTTCGTGAAACTGTATGTTTTTGTTCTTTATTTTTATGATTTGCTCTTTTAAATCATTTTAAGCATGAAATCATGTGATTTAATTTGATTAGGAGTTATAAATCATGTTAATTTGAAGATCCATTTGATTTGAAGATAAATATTTGGAAAAGTCTAAAAAAATACCTAATAAATCTTTTTTTCCAAATCTTCTTTTTTTATTTTTTTATTTTTTAATCTCAAAAAAAAAATCTTTTTGTAATAATAAAAGTTTTGTCAAAAATACCTAAGAACATTTTTTTCTTTTGCGTTTTCGACCTGTCAAATATAACGGTTGACGGTGAAAATTGAAAATTCTTCTTCATCTTCAAATTATTTTTCAATTTAATTTCCTCGCTCTCTTCCCCCTCTACTTGAGGAAAAAAAATTTATTTTGACCGATCAACTCTTATATTTTACGGTCAACAGAAGAAAAACTTCACTTAGTACTCTTTGAAAAAGAAAATTTTATTACGTATTTTTTGTCAAAATTTTTTTTTCTTAGGTACTCTTTATAAAAAAATTATTGGGATTTTTTTAACAATTTTCCGTAAATATTTCAACTTTTCTTGTAGTTTTTGTTTATATCATGTTGGATTTGGGTTAAAGTTAGGATGTTTTTTGGGTTGATGAAAAAAGGCTTCAAATTGGAAAAAGCATTGATATTTTCTATGAATGAGACAATATATGATGATTTATTTGGTTTAAGGTAATTTTCATGGGTATTGATCATTTGATTGATTAGACTTGCACTAAAATGATTTTGTTATTAGTTGAGTTAGTAGTTAGTACTGATAATGCTAGTTAAATAAAAAGGCGTCAAATATTAATTTACATTATCTAAGTTTATAGCTTATTTACATGTTTTAGGCCTCAAAATTTTGAAAAAAAGCAAAACAAAAGGAATCTCATAAATTATTGTGTATTTTTATTCTGCCCCTGTGATTAATCAATCTACTAAAGATGGTTATAATTGATGTAGGTACAAGAATTGTATGAGCTTTCAGCAGAATATGAAGGGAAAAGGGATCCTAAGAAGCTTGAGGAGCTTGGAAATGTGCTCACAAGCTTGGATCCTGGTGACTCCATTGTTGTTGCAAAGTCTTTTTCTCATATGCTTAACTTAGCCAATTTGGCTGAGGAAGTTCAGATTGCTTATCGTCGTCGAATCAAGAAACTGAAGAAGGGTGACTTTGTTGATGAGAATTCTGCAACTACTGAGTCTGATATTGAGGAGACTTTTAAGAAACTTGTAGGGGATCTTGGAAAATCTCCTCAAGAAGTTTTTGATGCCCTTAAAAATCAAACTGTTGATCTTGTCTTCACTGCTCATCCTACCCAATCTGTTCGTAGATCCTTGCTTCAGAAGCATGGAAGGTTTGTTTCTTGTGAATCTGATTGTTACTTGAAATATTTTGGTTTTTGCACATTGCATTGCTTTCAGTATTTTGGGATATTTAGACAATTGTAATTGTCGATAAAAAGGTTATAAACTTATAATTAATCACAAAAAGTGATCGTTTTAGCGTTATAAGTTATCAGTTTAAGATAGTACATTGGGCCAGCCCAATAGAGATGGTCTCGATGTGAGACTGTCTCATTTGATAATTTGTGTACAGCACAAGCTTTTGTATGAATGTATGACTTATTACTATGTGTTTTGTCTAAGCATCGGTCGGATTATATGGACTAATAAAATGAATTATTAAATCATGTGAACTTTTTTGTATGTGAATTTGTGCACTAATAAGGGTAAAGTTGCATAAATCTGACCCCCTAAACACCTATAGTTAGGAGTCATTTAATGACATTGTGGTAATGTAATGTTGCGGATTAATTGGTAATTTTAATTTGTATTGTTTTATCTTTTAGGATAAGGAACTGTTTAGCACAATTATATGCAAAGGACATTACTCCTGATGATAAGCAAGAGCTTGATGAAGCTTTACAAAGAGAGGTATTGACATTTTATCTTTTGTAAAGATTTGTTCATATGTGTCTATGTGAAAGTGTTAAACTACAGGTGTAAAGAAGCCATGTTTGTTTAGCATACATTATTTTTGTACTTATTTATGTAAGTGGAATCTGAGAATAGGTGGATGGTGGGGCTGTGTTAGGAATCACAAAAAGAAGTCTTTGCCTTAAAACATTCAAAAAGACAGTAAAAAGGAAAGGATATTAAGGGAGGATATTGGTTTATTATTATTCTTCTAATAATGTGCTCTTATTACTTGTGTTTTCTACTCCTTCCATCCAAAAGTAGTTTCCACATTGCTCAAAGTGTCACATGATTGTTAATCTCCCCACAAATCGCGAATCAAAAAAAGCGAATTATATTCGGTTTTGGGCTATTTAGCAACAATTTAGAGCGAATCCCTAATTCAAAAGGCAAATTAGTTAGTGAATTATGTTGCACTGCTCAAAATCAATCGTACTTATTTTATTCTTTCTTTCTCATTTCCATCGGAACTTTAATAGGAATTTGGTCTCGATCCTTCACCATTTTGGGAAGTGTTTACATTACATTACATTACATGTTTAGGAAGTGTGAGTGTGTGACTAACATTTTTCAAGCATTAAATTATGTTTTGATTTCCTTTTCTGTTGAAGTGTATGTGGACTGAAAGTTAGAGGAATATGTAATATCTAAAAGCATATGTTAGGTTCAGTGTATTGTGACCTTATGATGACTTTAATGTATTAAATGTTGTCTTGATGGGTGATTTATTATTATTTGGCCACAAAGGGAAGTGATGGTGATGGCATGTAATTTTTTAATCACCAGAATCTTACAGATGAATAATTTTGCTGCATTATTAAGTCAACTCTAGTATTACTGGCTGAAAATAATAATACATTTAGGCATTATTGTATGTCCATTTATGCTGAAAACAGCTTGAATTGACTGAAGGCATTTGTAGAGTTTTTCTTTTGATGTCTCTAAACATAATTTGAATATATCTTGGTTACTATATTTGGCTTTAGGTACAACTTGCCCAAACATGATATACAATAATAGCAACAATGTGATTAAAAAATGTTTAAACTTTACAGTATAATTAAAGTTAGATTAGGAATAATATATTCTTTTAACTTCTTGAAGTATAATTAAATTCCTTTATATGATTCTTATGAATGAAATTACACCAGATATTTGTTGAACATGTGGTTCAAAAAGGTTTAAGGGTGCATCTTTTGTTGGTAGACAATGGTGTAGGTTTGATAGATGGGTTATATGTTGATCTCATGCCCTTTGACCTTAATAATTCCAATAGATACTTTTATAGGACCAGGAATTATCACTAATACTGGGATATCAGATAATGATTGTTATTATTTTGATTCCAGGGTAAGAGGGGGAGGGGGATTTGGTCTTTTAGTAGGCGATGAGAATCAAACCCTTATCACAAGGGTAAAAAGGAAAACTTTCAACCATTTGGCCATATCATGATTTTCGTTTAGATAATTACCGAAGTGCTATTTTCAGACTGAAATTTGGAACCTTAGCTTTCTTGTCAAATTAGGTGGTAGTTTGTCCTGGGTTCTAAACTTATTGCAAAAACGTGGTGACGAAAATATGCGGTTATCGTGATGCCAAATATCGACCGAAAGCATAAGATATCCCTTAAAACACAGTTTTTTACACCTTTACAACGCAAGAAATATCGACTTGGCGTTTTTGAAAACCTTTACTATGCGGCCGACGCGATGTGATGCGGCCTTGTTTTTGCACTATTGTCTTAAATTACAACCTTTTCTCTTGTTCTAGAAGGCCCATATCCTTTTATTTACTGTTTCATTGTCATTTTTTAATATTGGGTGTATATCTAACATGTAACTATGGCGTATTACGACTTAGGAGACTCAAATCATATATAGGCTGATCATTTGTAATTGTTATGCAGATCCAAGCTGCATTTCGTACTGATGAAATTCGAAGGACACAACCTACACCCCAGGATGAGATGAGGGCTGGAATGAGTTACTTCCATGAAACAATTTGGAAGGGAGTTCCCAAGTTTTTGCGTCGTGTTGATACTGCTTTGAAAAACATAGGCATAAATGAACGTGTTCCCTACAATGCTCCTCTTATCCAATTTTCCTCTTGGATGGGTGGTGATCGAGATGGTATGTTCTCTCACATGTCTCCTTTTATATGCTCTGCTTTCATGTTCAGAATAATGGGATACTGAATTACTGATTAAATCAATGGATTCTGCCATTCTGGTACTCGTAGAATCTGTTTTTTCCAGCTTTATCTTACAAATTCTGTGTAATTGATACAGGTAATCCACGAGTAACACCGGAGGTCACTAGGGATGTATGCTTGTTAGCAAGAATGATGGCTGCTAACCTATACTTCTCTCAAATAGAGGATCTCATGTTTGAGGTAAAATAATACTTTATTAACGTTTATTATTCAGTTTTTTCCGTCTTCTTTCTTTCCCTTTTTTTTTTTCGTGTGCTCTTGTATCAACTTCTAAAGCTGTCCATGAAAAATCTAAAACTGCCATGCTCCACTTTGCAGTTGTCTATGTTCCGTTGCAGTGATGAACTCCGAAGTCGTGCTAACGATCTCCATGGCTCCTCCAGAAGGGATGCCAAACATTACATAGGTACTTTCTTTTATAATCAATTCATCACTGTACTTGGTAGCTTTCGACCGTTTACCTTATTTAACCAAAATTTCTTTGATCTTTTTAGTTTTTCTTTATTTATCCAAAGTTTCTTTGATATAAAGTTCATCTTTTTATGTTTTAACCTTATCTTTATTACTCAATTTACCTTTTTTAATGGAAGATATGTAAGTAGTATGCCTAAACTAGAATTTAGAATGATAAAATATGAAATACTCACTTGTAATTGTTGCTTCCTGCAGAATTTTGGAAATATATTCCCCCGAGTGAGCCATACCGTGTAATCCTTGGTGATGTGAGAGATAAATTGTATAACACCCGTGAGCGTTCACGCCAGCTTCTATCTCATGGTACATCGGATATACCAGAAGATACTACGTACACTAACGTCGAGCAGGTAAATTATTCCTACAAGCCAAAAGTCTTAAGGGTGAAATCAGTATATAAACATTGTAGCCTGTGCACTAACGTGTTCCCCTTTGTTGATTCAGTTTTTGGAGCCTCTTGAGCTTTGCTACCGATCTCTCTGCGCCTGTGGTGACAGGCCAATTGCTGACGGAAGCCTCCTTGATTTCTTGAGACAAGTTTCCACTTTTGGTTTATCACTTGTCAGACTCGATATCCGTCAAGAGTCGGACCGTCATACTGATGTCATGGATGCCATCACCCAACACTTGGAAATCGGCTCGTACAAGGAGTGGTCTGAAGAGAAGCGTCAAGAATGGCTTCTGTCAGAATTAAGTGGAAAACGTCCATTGTTTGGCCCTGATCTTCCGAAAACTGAAGAAATTGCTGATGTTTTGGATACTTTTCATGTCATTTCAGAGCTTCCTTATGACTGTTTTGGAGCTTATATCATTTCGATGGCTACAGCTCCGTCTGATGTGCTTGCAGTTGAACTTCTTCAACGTGAATGCCATGTGAAACAGCCGCTGAGGGTTGTGCCTTTGTTTGAGAAGCTAGCTGACCTTGAGGCTGCTCCAGCTGCCGTGGCTCGGTTATTCTCTATCGAATGGTATAGAAACCGAATTAATGGAAAGCAAGAAGTCATGATTGGATATTCAGATTCAGGGAAGGATGCTGGACGTCTCTCTGCTGCATGGGCTTTGTACAAAGCACAAGAGGAGCTCGTGAAGGTAGCAAAGGAATTTGGTGTAAAGCTTACTATGTTCCATGGTCGTGGTGGTACTGTCGGAAGGGGAGGTGGTCCCACCCATCTTGCTATTTTGTCTCAACCTCCCGACACAATTCACGGGTCGCTTCGTGTTACAGTGCAAGGAGAAGTTATTGAGCAATCTTTCGGTGAGGAGCACTTGTGCTTCAGAACTCTTCAACGTTTTACTGCTGCCACTCTCGAACATGGTATGCATCCTCCGATTCCCCCAAAGCCCGAATGGCGTGCTCTTTTGGATGAGATGGCCGTTGTAGCCACTGAAAAGTACCGCTCCATCGTTTTTAAGGAACCCCGTTTTGTGGAGTATTTCCGCCTGGTGAGCTTCCCGCCACGTCAATCCCTTTTCTTTCGTAATTGTTTGTCCTTCAATTAATTTACGAGTTTTTGATGTCTAACTTTTTAAATATAGGCCACCCCAGAGACCGCATTGGGTAGCATGAACATTGGAAGCCGCCCTTCGAAAAGAAAGCCAAGTGGTGGTATCGAATCACTTCGTGCCATCCCCTGGATTTTCGCTTGGACCCAAACAAGGTTTCATCTTCCGGTGTGGCTAGGATTTGGAGCTGCATTCAAGCACGCAATCCAGAGCGACAAAAATAATCTGAACATGCTTGAACAAATGTACAATCAGTGGCCCTTCTTTAGGGTGACTATTGATTTAGTCGAGATGGTGTTCGCCAAGGGAGATCCAGGTATTGCTGCTCTATATGATAAGCTACTTGTTTCCGAGGAATTGCAGCCTTTTGGAGACCGATTGAGGCAAGATTACGAAGATACAAAGAAACTTTTGCTCCAGGTAAAATAACTCATAAGATTAGATAAATATGAATCTAGGTTAGACTTGTTCTAGTTTTTTTGGGACGGGTTTGGGGCGCAGGCCCCTCTTGCCCCCTCAGAAGGCCGGATCTGGCACTATGTTTGCATCTACTCATTCAAGGTTTTTGTTCGTTTTTCTTTTATGACAGATTGCTGGACACAGAGAAATTCTTCAGGGCGATCCTCACTTGAGGCAAAGACTCCGACTTCGTGATCCTTACATCACAATCATGAACGTATGCCAAGCCTACACGCTCAAACGTATTCGAGACCCTAACTATCACGTTCAGTTGAGACCTCACATCTCGAAGGAATATATCGATTCTACCAGCAAGCCTGCCGCTGAGCTAGTCAAGTTAAACCCGTCAAGTGAATATGCTCCCGGTCTTGAAGACACCCTCATTCTCACAATGAAGGGTATTGCAGCTGGAATGCAGAATACCGGTTAATTCAAACGCTGCCCGATATTTCTAATTTTGCATTCGCCAGAGTTTGTCTTCTTTGTGTTTCGATCTTGGTCGGGTTTTAATTCGTGCTCGAGCTTGATTTTCTCCTTGACTCCTTGTTCATGGAGCATCTTTTCTAGACTGATTTCTTACTGTTGTATTATTGTCAAACAAGTTTCCTGCAAGCTTTGCAGTGATCACTGATCAGTAACTGTATTCTGAAATAATGGGATTTATAATAATTTAATAAAATTATATATTGCTGATTTTGGTTTTTAATAAAATGTGAATAATATAGTGATATAGAATTATTATTATGAAGTATTTGGAATTTTCTTTACCTTCTAAATGCCTTTTTTTTCCTAGATCATTGAGATAAATGGCATGAACTATGCAATTTTTCTTAACCAAAGTTGCATGAACACATGCAATTTTGAATCTAGACCCATGCAACGGGCCGAATACGGGTTGAACTCAAATGAGATGCGTCGGGCCTTTTAAATATCAAAACCGTCTTAGACGGCTTGATCTTTTTAGAAATTGAACTTATACTACTGTACAATATACTTCCTCCGTTTCAGTTGACTCGTCTCGTTTGACTTTTTGCGGATTTTAAGAGTTGAGTGGGGTCCATTAAAAAGGTGGTAGTTGCGTATTTTAATTGATTAAATTAATTGTAAAGGTGATAGTGGAGTATTGGGAATTGGAAAAGTGGGGGTATTTAAGTAAGAAAAGGTTAGTCAAAAAAGGAAATGATACAAGTAGTATGAAAATTCCAAATAAGGAAATGGGACAAGTAAATTAAAACGGAGGGAATAGTATATTATATACCCATTAAAAATTTTGATATACTGGAAAAAAAATACTGATTATTATTTTTTTTGAAAGAAATCAATTAGATAGACGCTTGATAACCTCACAATTTAACAAACACTCTTATCTATATTGTTAAGTAAAACTTTTTCCTCTAAATAAAATATTTACTAAAATTCCATATACCATAAGTTAAATCTAAGCCATATATTAATAACAGTTAGTCCTCCAAAAAAATAACAGTTAGTTCAGAAGATGGCGTCAATCCCAAACTTTTTAATCTAATAGTTCTAATTTACTAAATTGATATTAATAATCTTTGCAATGAGGTGAATCAAACAAGATTTCACTTGACTATATTTTAACTTATAAATTAAACACTAATCACAAATTAAGAGTGAAGAATAAATAGTGACATTTTTACCAGTGCACTAAATGTGATGACACCTTCAAAAATCAAATAATAATAGTAGACATAATGCTAAAGATAATATGGGAATAATAAATAATAATCAATGTCTTGGAATTGTCAACAAAATTCAGCAATTATCAGGTTAAATACATTATAAATTGTTAATGTATAACTTGCGGGGATAGTTCAGTTGGGAGAGCGTCAGACTGAAGATCTGAAGGTCACGTGTTCGATCCACGCTCACCGCATTTTTTGTTTTTTTTTTAAATGGTTTTTAATTTTGTAAATCTTGTATTATTATTAAATCAATGTAAAATCAAAATCGACTAAGTTGAGCTCATAAAAATCATTCAAATCTCGACAAGAGTAAGATCAATTGGAATTAAGATTGACCCGTTTTGTGAACGAATCGAATTAAGTGATGCAAAAGTCGATCCAACTCGCCTTGTTGGCTCCCCTCGATCATCCACTCCAACATTAGTCTCAAGCCTTACTTAACCCCATAATTTCCCTCGTATTGGAATGGAAAACTTACTAATCAAATATTTCAGGTCGGTTTAAAATTGGGTCATGCTTCCACATTAGTTTTGAAGTCGGCTTCACTTACAAAGTCAAATCAATATCGAATCATCGACTCTATTTTGAACATCTCTGCTGGTAAGTACTTTCCAGTGCAACAACATTGCCATTCACATCAAATGAGCATAAATACCAAGCAATGAGAAAGCTAGGTTAAATTGTTGAATAAACTTAGATAGCAATATTTCATTTACCAAAACAAAAGAAACACAAATATAGACAGTTGGCCTAAACAACTAGCAGACCAGTCAATACTTTCAGCCGTTCAAATCAACCAACAGCTAGCAGACCAGTCAATACTTTCAACCGTTCAAACCAACCAATAAAGCTAACCAACAGCCAGTTGCCAAACAGACCCAACACTATTCTCAAAATAGACGAACACCATGATCAACCAAAAGAGGAACATGAACTCCATCTTCTTGTTTACACTTATGTCTCACTTGATCAAAAACAATGGTGTAGTTATAACTACTAACATTCCTAAAGTAACAAAACCGACCCTCGTTTTCGACATAATCGTAAACTTGATGTGTACTTCCTAACCCACTACTCACCAAATGGTTCTTAACTCTCATAAATCCCTCCCCATTTTGCTGGTTTTTGAGCTTGTTCCATGACAACACACCTGCAGAAGACAGTACTTCTTTATCTTCATCAAATCCTAAGCTCACATTGCTAATCAATGTATACCCATCATCGCCTAGATCATCCTCATCGGTGTATACAAACACCGAAAACTTCTTGAATGATTCGACCATATAGAATGGCGTATTCGCTGGCAAGTTTGCTGATACACTTGTGTTAAAATGAATAGTCTGATTCACAGTCTGATAATTCCCGTTCTTCATCAGCACGATTTTGTTACTGAAATCGAAGTTTTGGGTAGAAACCGTAGTGATATTCCCTTTAGACGATGCTACCCAACCTCGAGACATCATAGACCGTTCTGCACCAACGAAGAACTTCCCATCAAGCCCTTTAAAATCGGATCCTAACGACAAGGTTAAGGGCTCAGTATGGCTCATCAAGAGCTGCCCTTTTAACACATCAACATTGTGATCCAACCATAGATGTAAATTAGCATCAATGAACCATACATTCATCGAATTCGTTACAGAAAACCCGAATCTATGTGGGTTTCCATCCAACAATTTACCCAAAAACGGAGTGATTTCGATGTCGTAAGAGGGTAGATCAAATGATCCAATGGCACTAATTGGTCTCCATAGAAGGGGATTGATTCCACCAGTAAAAATCACAGTAAATGGCCAAACAGCTCCTACTAAATCATCATCTAACTTCACTAAAACCTCCCTAAAAGGACCATTTCCAGGCAAACTCAAATTATTAGCCATTAAATAATCCTTATCAAGATTTGTATACCAAAATTCATCATTTTCATGAAATGAAACATAAATTTCAAGCACAGCTCTATAAACATTTCTAGGGATTACCAATTCCTTCATTTGAAAATCAGTAGAATTCTGAATTTCAAACCATAACCCATCATTTAATGGTAAATTTCTAGAAATGGGTAGTATTAAATCTGCAGAATTTCCATATAAATCACCAAAATTCCCCTTTTTTTGATCAAAATTCTCAAATGGGTAGTAATGAAAAGTGACATTAACATGATAAACACCAGTATAAGTTTGATCAACAATATTTCCCATATAAACTGAAAGATTTAGATTAGATTTCATAAGAAGAGATGAATATTTAGTTACATCCTTACGAACATTCCAGAAGATTCCAGAATGAGTAGGCTCAGCAGTACAACTACGAAGAAGTTCAACCCCTTCAACCCAAATCCCAAATATGCGATCGTACTGACGGCCATAGCAAGTAGCAGAGAATTCAAGTATGATACTGGAGTACTCCATGAAAGGGCATTTTAATGGCGGAGAGTAAGGTACAGTAACAGGTGGCTGACCGTAAGTAGATGCAAACTCATGCAAGAGGACGGTGTGAGAACAAGGGGTGGTGGATGTAGTGGTGGTTATGGGTTTTGTTACTTCAAAAAAGACGGCGGGTTTAGGATCAGTGACGGCGGAGAGAGAAAGTGGTGACGGCGGAGGATGGTGGCGTAGAAAAGCTACAGAAAAGTGTCGCAAATAGAGTAAACTGAAAAGGAGAGAGAAAATGAAGGATTTCATTGTTGGTTTGTTATGATTAACAACTGGATTGTGTGATTTCATTGTTATGGAGTAAAAAGCTTTATTTTAGCTTTAATGGCGGAAAATGACGTAATTAATGCTTGGTGTAAAAGCGTCGGTAATTTACAGATATAATCGTAGGTGAATTTATCGACGTTTTCCTAATCATCATCATCCTACCCGGTGTATTCCGCGCATAGAAATAGGTAGCAACTAACAAGTTTTCTTTGAGATTGTTTCTCCGTAAGACAGGTCCATACAAGTAGCCTAAAATTAAACTTATATAACGTTAACTGAATAAAAATAGTTTTTTTCATTAAATTTTAAGAAATTAAAATTGGGTCAGCATATGTTAAGTCGTCTCACGGTAGAACGATCTTGATAAAGACTAAAGAGTTTCTAAAATCGGACCATCTACCTTCAATGGTATGTACCATCGTCTAACCTACTACTCCTCCTATGATTACAATGTTGATACATAATTGTCATATTTTTCATTTAAATTATTCAGTCGGTTTCCTGAGAGACCGTCTTTTCAAGGGACGTCTATTATGTTCAGTTCATTAAAGATTAATTAAATTAAATGATGATAATGGGATGGCCTAATTATTGATTTTGGGTTTCTGACTAATAGTTAGTGTTCAATATTATTGCTTTTTCTATTAAAAAAATAGGGTTGTCAGTTTGTCACTTAATAAATAAACATACACGATGGTATTCAAAAAGCTCATATTTAACTTTCGGTAAAGGCCCTTAAAAATTCAAAGAGGTTGACATCATTGGTGGGTGTTGGAGAAAGTCTTAGTAAATAACGATTATTATTCTTTTTGTCTTTTTATGATAATTTACAAATCACAGTTATTGATTAAGAATTTTTAATGGATGTTGTAGTCTCCATTGGTGCATGGGTAATCTCCCAAAGACGGATAAAGTACGTATGAAGTACATGGTATAAAGTATTATTGTATTCTTAATTATCTTAGATAGTAGTGTACCTTTTCTTAATTAAAAAAAAACAAGATTCTAAATCTATCATTGAATGTACTTTTTCTTAATTATATTTTTAAGAGGAGATTCTATTGGAGTTTGAACTTCATTCTATAAAATAATATATTTTTTTTTTTGTGTCATGATTCTTTTATTTAACTAGTATTTTATTAGTAAAAGTCAAATTCAAATGGATAATTAATGTTTTTTATTAGTAGGATTAGAGACATGCACCATGTTAATTGTTAAGATTAGGGTAAAGGGTTGATTGTATTGTTTATTATTTTTGATATGAAGGTAATAACTTGGAGAATGATAGAATTAGAATCACAACAAAAGTGTAATTATTTTAAACATAAGAACTAATAATAGTAAAATAAAATATTTTTATTTTAAATCAAATAAAAATCTGAAATTTTAGTATCCTAAAGATAAAATAGTTTTGGATTTTTGTTTAAAAAAAAAAGGTATTTAAATGTAGTGAGTAGTGACAATGTATTTTGATACTGTATTTGTTATACGTTCAAATAGAATATTAGGCTGATAACTATGCTTAAAATACATTTAAATGAATAATCTTGTGTGATACTGTATTTGTTATACATTCAAATAGAATATTAGGCTGATAACACTATGTTTGGATAGCAAATCAGACTTTAATATTGTTGTTATGCGTTCAAATAGAATATTAGCCCTAGTTTGATAATTTTGAAATCGTTAAGCTATATACTAACAGTTGCATTCAGCTGTTTTTAAGTTTTCTAATAGAATCTTTTAATTATTAGCTTAAATATATTAAAAATTAAAAAAACATTAAAAAATAGATTTCTTTTTTTTAACAAATCATATCTTTTATCTTTGCAAATTCATTTCAACCCAAATAATTTTTTATACGATGAAAAAAAAAATACTTTGAACTTCAAGTCTAAAACTCTGACATGACAAAATGAGTCGTTTAGTACCAACAATATCAAAGTGTTAATACCAACGATTTAAAGTCGACTATATCCCAAAACGGATGCACCAAAACTCAAATTTCTAATCAATTGGACTTGCATTAAGTGCGTATTTTGAAACGCACACACGACGCTTTTTACAACTTAACGAAAACAACAAAAGAATGTAAAACAATCAAATTAGTGAAGCGATCTATTTATGACAGACAATTGACCCGAGTCGCCATTCAATAGAAAGACCTCCAATGGCACGTACGATGAAGAGGATGCCAAAGACGAGCTGAATCTATATGTCGGCTGCAGAATCTTGCTTCCCTTCGCGCATTGAATTGTTAGTAATCGTGGACCTGTTCTCATTTGCCATACCTGTACGAGTGAAAAAACGGCATTGAAATCTTTCCGAATATATCACAAACATCTTCTTCTAAGCATTTATAACCATAGGAAGATGGATGAACGAGTAAGGATACTGCATCGACTCCCTAGCGGAGATCATAATTCTCGTTTGGCGAAGAAACGAAGAGGGATATTTAGACAACAATGCCAAAGCATTGATCACAATATGATGTCGGCCACATGAACCAGAGCAAATCTATCTTAGGATTGGAGAACCATCATATGACAATCTCGAGATCTTTCTCTAATACCTTTATTCTCAAAAACATCCCAAAATCGATCATAATAGTTCAACAAAAATATCTTTTGTATCATAGAAATTCAAGTTTTCTACAACATAATACATATTTTAATAAATTAAATGGCTAATATGTTAGGTTAGGGTTTTGCAAAAGGACAAAATCCGTTATGAAGTGGCCGTTATTTAGCGGAACAACCTCATTTTTATACCATAAATTCACCACTTCACCAAAAGATCAATAAGTGGTTACCATAGAGTAAAAACAAGGCCAAATTGCATCGCATCAGTCGCACTGTAAAGGCTTTCAAAATAAACAAACCGATATGTTCTTCATTGTCAAGGAGTAAAAACATTGCATTTTGGGCTGTATTAAGGGGTATCTTATGGTTTTGACCGATATTTACGTGTTACAATAACTGCATCATCGTTGCGTAACTGCGATTGCGACCATTACCACATTTTCAAACATAAGTAGCAACCATGTAGAATCAATATACAATCGCTTAAATCATAATTGAAGTGAATACAAGACGACTGAAACAGACGACAAAGCAGTACCTCAATAATCCCTTTTCTAGGGGCATGAATAGCAAGACACAAGGAATAATCGCTTTTCCTGTGCTCATGGTAAGAAGTTGACACCGAGTCTTTATTAACTAACATCTCCATGAAGAGACAGTTGGCATCACGATATCCCTAGAGTAGAAGATTAACACAAGGATTAGCTAGCCTGGATTTGGATCATGATTAATTAATTGAGCTGACGAGGCTGTAAACAGATCAAACCTTCCATAATCGCACGACGACAAGGGCTTGAGTGTCCAAAAGCAATATACGACCAAGTGAATCTGTAATGGCAGCCAAGGTACCACTAGGTGACAAGGTCAGCTTCTCACCTTTTCTAGGCGGATCTTTCAAACATGTCAAAGACGCAGCTGTTACAAGAAGGCAATCAATTAGAGGTGATAGTTCAGTTGCACCATGCATGGAAAAAAAAAAAATTTAAAGCATACACAAATTCCGGTGGCAGTGATTTATAGTGACTACAAAATCGTAAACCTGCACCGTAAATCTTCTCACTCACTACAGGAATTAGGATCCATAATACAATCATATGAATTATGATAATTGAAAGGCAATGAATAACTGGGGTCGGAGGTCGTAGTCAGTGGTAGTAGAGGTGTCTAATGGGGCGGGTCGACCCAACGAGTCAAGGTTTGGGTCACATTTTAACAGGCTATAGCCTGTCTTGTATGAGACTGTCTCACGGTGAGACGACCTCAAAACAAGAATCCAATAAGCTAAAAGTTTCTATTATTGGGCTATATAACCCAAGTATGAGGCATGTCTCACGGTGAGACCGTCTCATACAAGAATTTGTGAACGAGCTATAAGGGGGTCGGGTCAATAACGGGTCAGTATTTCTTCAATGTTTCTATGCACTTTTACATGCTCATTTGATACAAGGGATCGCATTAATCCAAAATACCAAACCCACTTTGATCATCAGGTGTAGCAAGTTCAATCTATAGATTTAGAGAAGCATCTACAAGGGCATATCATATATAATGAAACAAGAAACAAGCTCTACCTCGAGCAAATGGCTGAGGCTTTGGCTCGATCTTCTTTGGTAATGATCTATCACTTCTCCATAACAATTTGGAGAATGAAGCTATGGTTGAAAATGTTGCAGGAACAACTTTTGATAGGATAGCACCAACAAGAGATCTGTTTTTATCTTCCGAAAGCCTGTATTTGAACAAAAGCCATATTTAAGCATAAATCTATCACAAACAATAAAGTGATAGCTGTAGTTCAATTATCAAAGCTCAAGAAGTTAGCCTAATTTGAAGAGTGGCATAGGAGACCAAAAAAAAAGCAGTAGAGTTAAAGTACCTGTATGCTGAAATGACAGCATCAGTGCCGATTGTTACCGCACGATAATAGCGATGGCTTGACTGCTCAACAATAAAAGCAGCTGAATTCAAATACCAGAATAACTTCAGAGAGCTTCCATAACACATGAGTATATAATGAACTACAAGAAGAAGCTTTTGTTTACACAGAGGATCTAATGTAAGAGAACATATATCAACGCCCTAAACCAGAAAGCAGCGTAGTCCATATTGACAATTAGGGGTGTTCAAAAATATATGATCCGGCATCCGGTTTAAAAACCATATAATTTATCCGATTTTGGCTGGCAGAAGTCGCGGATCGGGTATCGTTTTAGAAGCGGATATCCGGATTATCCACCTTTTTGGATTTTAGATTAATACTTCATATGTTTAAGTGCAAAAAAACCTTTAAAAAAAACAAAAAAAAAAAAAAGAAGAATTTTAAACCTGATATCGGAAATCGGATCATTATTTTACTATCTGGATCCGGTATCCGATTTCAAACACCCCTACTGCCAATCATAGAGTTAGCAGAGGATTGAAGGAGCGGTTTTGTGTTTCACAATCATGGTGCGTTGTTAACTAAGCTTTGAAAGATGCCTTCGGAATAAAGCACTCTGGTTGTGAATTCCAAGTATCAATGCCTTACTATGTTCTTAGCAATTCTTATATGCAAATAAGGTTTTCCATTAGTAATTAGGATTACAAAACAATTCCAGGCAAACCCCTTTCTCCATTTAACATGCAAAGAAACAGAACTACTTCACCGAGAAGATTGGCAGATGTAAAACAAATGAAAATTTTGATTCAGGAATAGCTATGCACTATCACAAAAATGTCATCATTTGGAACATCAGATATTGGAATATTACAATGGAGTGTAAAACACTTAAAATGATTCTATATCTGGCAGAGTTCCGCAACGGAAACAAAAAATGAAACAGTGGGTACATAGAAAAGACTCATATCTGTTCAACAACCATCTTAAGATGCAACAGACAGCTAGTCAAGTAAATACCTCAAGTTCCATCAAAGGTGGTGGCATTATGCCTGTGATTGCTGCATCAGCACAAGCTCCATATTTGTTGACACTCCAGACCTGGTAAGGAACTTTCTCAAATGAATCCTCAAAATCATCTAAATCCCTCCTCTTCCTTTTCTGATCCCAAAAGTCGGTTTGTGTTACTTGGAACCAGCGTTGCAGCATATTCTACATCACAAAATTCAGAGTAATCAAATAAAAGTCATTATAAACAAGAATTCAGAACAAGCCCAGCTCATGAAGCACAAAATATTGTATCATCTTCATTTGAACATTCGACACGGAGAAGTCAAAGGACAGGTTATTGATACTACTAATGATACACCCCCTAGTAACAAAAGCAATAAGTAAAAGTGCAAAGATGCTAATCAATGGCAATTCTAGAAGATTTTTCCCTATGGTAATTAAAGAATCTTACAACAAATGGCCTTGTCACCCACAATATTCTTACTTCAAAGTCGATTATTTTTGCATTAAAACAAGATAAAAAAAACGTATAAGCCAGCTTCAAAAACAAAGAGTTAACCAATTTAAATTAAACATTAGTGTTGGTTTAAAAAACAAAAGCTTTTTAGTGACATTTAGGTTATCAAAAATTAGTGTTTGATTTGTCATGTGCAAAAAAGGACGGAAGATTTCAAAAGTTAGAAAAGCTAAAAGTTGGAATTTTAAGGATCTTAACGAAAGAAGAGGTAAGTCAAAATACAACTTGAAATACAGAATCGAAGAATAACAGTAATTGGCATGGAAAAGGCTGAAAATACCACCTCTTGCAATAAGTAAAAGGCCAGTGCAAGAGCATACGAAAATAGGACATATTACAGTGAGATTAATTACCTGCAAATCAGATCCATCAAAACGTGCAATCACTCCATCCATAACAACACAAACCTCTTCATTTGAAATATCTTGTGCATTATCTTTCTTTGTACCACGAACACGAAGCTTAAGAATCCTTGCAGGATATATTATCTAAGTACAAGATTGAGCAGATAGATATTATCAGTAATCATGGAATAAAGTTAATGTTCTATATAAATTGAACAATCAAGGTAAGTACAAAATCTGGGATGGGAAAAATGGCTGCATAGCATGCCATTACATCAATGCCAAGAAAGAAAAAAAGCAATAACAGAGAAAGAGTATAACAACTAACACTATTTTTGGATTCAAGCCAATTAAATAAAACTACAAAAGCATGAATTTGGAACAAGCAAAGTCTTAAACAGCCAGAATAATTTGGTCAAATTTTGATCAGCCCTTGTCTACTTGAATTCAAACAATCATGTGCATGTACTATATTCCGGCATAATATAGCAGTATAAACAACAGGGGTAAGCGGTAAGCCAAACAGCCAGTTGTTTCCTAGACAACAACTGATGTTGCTGAAGGAAGAAACAAGTATACAACATGCAAAAAACAGTGACCCAAACACACCTAGAAGAGCAGGCCAATTAGAAAGTGCAGTATCTAACTGGTAGACACAAGATTCATATGAGACCAACTTAAATCATATCAATATGCAATATTATGGTACACTTCTCAATGAAAATGCAAAACACCATTGTGTGAAACCAAGAGAGCTAGTGAAAGAAACCTCATGGGGCTGAAGAAAAGTGTAAGCATACAAAAAACATGATTTTGCCAATCCTACCAAAAATATCAAGCTTAAAACGATGTGTAGTTGTGGTGAAAATGAAACTGGTCCTTGAACATAAAAAAACAACATAATCTTGCTCCAAAGAGAAAAATTCACCATACCACACCACACAATACTCTAACTTCTCTCAGGCTTAAAGCTAGGTATCCTTACTCAAGCTTAGCTATCCATAATATAATTATGGTCTAGTATTACTGGTATAGTTAACTTGGAGACTTAGTAATACCTCCTCAACGAAGAACTTTTGACTTTCGCTCGCTTTGATCTTAGCAATTAGGATTACAGAGTCTTCAATCAATAAAGTTGATCTTGAAACAGCTTGGTTCAAGTTCATATCTTTGGACTCCATTTTTTACATGATGTAAATGTTCAATCATGAAGCTAATCACACACGTTATAATTATTTACGCGACCTCTCAACTAAGTTCATATACATTTCTTTTCCACAAAAATTTAAAACAAAACCCCAAATTTTCATCTGGGTGTATGAAAATGTGAATCCAAAATCGAAGATGATCGACAAATGCCACATCATTTACAAGGTTTAGGTTCAATCAAACAAACTATGAAGTTTTAATACCCTAAAGGCTCAAGCCAAAACTCAGATCACTCCAAAATCTAACCTTTCAGTAGCAGCAAACATCAACTGCATTCGCCACGAAACCAACATTACAAGACTTCTAATACATATCTCTAGAGGTGTACATTCACATATCCGGGTGGGTGGGTGGGTTCATCTCGGGTCTGGTACTAAATACATTGTTGATCAGATTTAACTTCTATAATAGCTTCATTTCGAATCGAATTGAGGTAATCGTCACAATTAGTTATGCAATTAGACAATCCCAAAACTAACTACCCAAACAGTAGTACATTCAAATAGCAAATGAAACAAAATATACAATCAAGCTCAAACACTCATAATTCACAGAACAAACAATTACCCACAATAAATCACCATAATAAATTGAACAAAAAACACAAAGCGATAGAAAATAACCTGTTTATGGATCAATCCACCATCCAAAGAATAAATCAAGAAATACCCAGAAGAAGTACCAATAGCAAGAACACGAATATCATCAAAAACAAGCCATTCAATGGCGGTAATGTATTCAGCATTAATTGGTGAAAGATCAGGATGGATCTTAACTATGGAATTATTAAAAGGATCATCAGACCATCCAAGAATAAGGATTAAGGATTTGTCAGAAAGGGCGAGAGAATGAGTATCGAGAGCAGAAAGAAGAAAAGGGTTATCAACAAGCCATGATTCTTTGCCTGCACCTAATTCGGTTAGCTCATCGCATGCTATGCAGCCTAGTGATGTCGTATGGGTTCGTCTCGCCATGCCAAGGAATCGAACATGGAGGAGGAAAAAAATTGGGGAGATCTTCGAAAATGGTGATCACAGAATTATTACATAGTAGTATGAGAGACAAGGAAGGAACAATTCAAGAAAGAGATTTATAATTTCATTTTTTTTTTATTTCTTTAAAATATTTATGTTATTAAGTGGCTTTTATTTATTACTACCATTTAAAAAATTAGAGGTATGAAATTGCTAGTAAGTAAGTAGTTTTTATTTAATTCAACATATATATATATATATATATATATATATATATATATATATATATATATATATATATATATATATATATATATATATATATATATATATATATATATATATATATATATATATATATATATATATATATATATATATATATATATATATATCATAACTTATTAGATATTAACCAATTAGGAGCTAATAAAATGAATATATAATTTCTTCAAAAAAATATGAATATATAATTAGTGATAGATTTTCAATTGAATATCCTTTTGAGTAATATTGCTACATCCTCTAAACTCGAATAAAAATACACATTATTATGATAAAAAAAACCTTAAATTACCAAATCTATAGTTAGTTTATGCTATTTTGAGAATTATGATTTCATTTGAAAATTTGATATTTATTCAAATTTATTGTTTAGCGAATACAAAAATTTTAAATTTGAATTTGGATTAAATTCCACCATTATTTTTAAAATTGTTCTATGAATTTGAGAATTAACTATTCAAACCTTTTCATTCTCAAATTTTTCATTTATAATTTTATAATTGAAATCCATAATTTAAAATGAAATACTTCATTCTCAAACACTACATTAAGTCATTCCATTGATCAAATACTTCTATATGACTATTATCTTGTATAAAACCATTTTATTATGAGACAGATCCATATAATTAGTTATAATCTGTAATTAATCATTTTAATATAATAAATATATATAGGTCAACCAAATAGAGATTTCTATAAGACCATCTCATTTAAAAATTTGTGAAAAAATAAAATCTCAATTACATTTTTTTCATTTTCAACTTTGTTTGTAGCAAACTCTAAAGTTTTCAATAATTTGATTCTTTAACAAGTTTGGGTTGTGCTTTTTTGTAAATTGTTAATGTGAAGACTTAAAAACAATGCGGAAGAACGAATAATAATCACTAATCACATTATGTATGCAAGTGTTGCACCATTTGACTAAAAAAACTCACATATTTCACGTCAAATTGTGCTTTCTCAGGGGATGAAGGAAGTAATTAATTAACTACCACCCCTACTCTTTCATCGGTGATGGACGACCATCGATCCTCATCAGCATGGGCCAAAATTGCCCATCATGACAGACTTCTCGAACAATCAAGGACGGTAAATTTACATCCAGGCGGCATGGATTTCATGGTTTGCCGATAAAATTAGGTTGCGACTCGACCTCATAATAACTCGCACGAATCGAACACCATGGGATCAAAGATAAATTGACTAATAGTATCTCTAAGTATATTACACTCGGGCATCCGACAACCCTGTATCAAATACAAACTCTTCGGTGTTTCCTCGACTTTTTTTTAGTTACAATGCATGTCAAAAGGGAACACGGCTAACAATTTGAACACGCTCTTCTGTTGTTACGCAATGTGATCTTTGCCGAGTTTTTCTCATGCCTACATATAGAAAGCAATTCGACAACAACCATCATATTAGAAATGACACTAAAATTGCAGCCAATACACACTATAGGAAAAGTATACATTATTACGACAAAACAAACTATAAGGCACACTAGTAGAAAAAATCTCATACGCTCCGGGTTTTAGGGCGCTATATGTTACGTTTTTGCCAAGCACTTCAAACCCGGAGCATAAATAAACTATATGAGAGAACCGCAACATATGGTCCCCTTTTTTTTATTAAGCTACAAAATGGAAAGAGGAAACTATAATTTATGGTCGATGTGAAATATTTCTAACAAGTATGAAATTCGGACTATTTATGCGTAACATAGCCCAACCATTATCAAAGAAACTTGTAAGATACCGTAAAGCAACTTGTGTTAAAAATACACAATCGAATGTTTAAAGATAGCGTAAAGAAACTAAGTCGAATTTCATGAACTCAACTCACCCCACAATTAACTGATTCGCCGCCAAGAGCAGAGCCTCCTCCATCCGCATCAACCTTACTCTCGTTCTGTAAAATAAATTGTAACGGAAATAATCATTAGGAATGAAAATTGTAAAAGTACTGATTCAAAGAGAATAATCCTTACAGAAAACCACAGAAAATACTACAGGGTAACAGGAGACAAATGATTACAAATCTTTACATCAACTCAAAACAATAAACTGAGATATATTGACAATCATGGGACTTGGGAGGCCTAGTGGTTGGCGGCTTACCCTTTGGTGTCAGGGGTTTCGATTCTTACCACCTATAGAAAAAGATTTATTCCCTCTCCCCCTTGTATATAGGGTTTCGCTATCTTACACCCGTATCCAAAAACAATACTATAAACTGAGAAATATCACCAATTCAAAGCACATCCACAAAAAAATCTAACATGCATATTATCCGCCAAAAGAATTTTATAAAAAAAATTTTGTAATTTTATGCAAGCAAAATACTACTTCCTTCGTTCCATAATACTTGCTACTAATTGTGACATTTTCCCACACTAATCAGAGGAAGTATAACACTAGTACAATGCCGTCCAATACATATTAAAGCTACAATTTTGAAGATAAAAGTCATGCAAGGACGCATACATAGTGGCATAGTGGCAATAATCAATCAAAAATTTGAATTACATCAATACCATTGCATCACCTCTATCTCAAGCATGCCTTAAGTGTATTCATAGCATGATGACATCCAAAAAAATAAATGTATGAATAAGCTATGCTACTATTTCGAATTTGATTTCTTTCCCACTTCCATCAACACAAAACAATAGGGTTGAAATCGAGCATGTGTAAGGTACCCGAACGCACAAAGCCCTTCACCTAAATAGTCTCAAGTATTAGTTTACATCAATTTACATTTTACTTGTGCTTTAAACTAATTACTAGTTTTTAAGCATCCCTTGCACAACAACTTATCTCAACAACAACATCTAAAGACCTCAACAACATTTACAGAAATGCTAACAAGAATAAGATTGCGTACATCTGATCGCCAGACATCTTATAGGTGGATCTAAATACACACAAATAAATCAATACCAAAGCATCATCTCCATCTCAAGCATGCCTTAAGTGTATTCATAGCATGATGAGCTATGCTACTATTTCGAATTCGATTTCTTTCCCACTTCCATCAACACAAAACAATAGGGTTGAAATCGAGCACGTGTAAGGTATCTGAATGCACAAAGCCCTTCACCTAAATAGTCTCAAGTATTAGTTTACATCCATTTACATTACTTGTGCTTTAGTTTAATTAGCATCCCTTGCACAACAACATGTCTCAACAAGAACATTTAAAGACCTCAACAACATTTACAGAAATGCAAACAAGAATAAGATTGCGTACATCTGATCGCCAGACATCTTATAGGTGGATCTAAATACACACAAATAAATCAATACCAAAGCATCACCTCCATCTCAAGCATGCCTTAAGTGTATTCATAGCATGATGAGGTATGCTACTATTTCGAATTCGATTTCTTTCCCACTTCCATCAACACAAAACAATAGGGTTGAAATCGAGCACGTGTAAGGTATCCGAACGCACAAAGCCCTTCACCTAAATAGTCTCAAGTATTAGTTTACATCCATTTACATTACTTGTGCTTTAGTTTAATTAGCATCCCTTGCACAACAACATGTCTCAACAAGAACATTTAAAGACCTCAACAACATTTACAGAAATGCAAACAAGAATAAGATTGCGTACATCTGATCGCCAGACATCTTATAGGTGGATCTAAATACACACAAATAAATCAATACCAAAGCATCACCTCCATCTCAAGCATGCCTTAAGTGTATTCATAGCATGATGAGGTATGCTACTATTTCGAATTCGATTTCTTTCCCACTTCCATCAACACAAAACAATAGGGTTGAAATCGAGCACGTGTAAGGTATCCGAACGCACAAAGCCCTTCACCTAAATAGTCTCAAGTATTAGTTTACATCCATTTACATTACTTGTGCTTTAGTTTAATTAGCATCCCTTGCACAACAACATATCTCAACAACAACACTTAAAGATCTTAACAACATTTACACAAATGCTAACAAGAATAAGATTGCGCACATCTGATCGCCAGACATCTTATAGGTGGATCTAAATACACACAAATAAATCAATACCAAAGCATCACATCCATCTCAAGCATGCCTTAAGTGTATTCATAGCATGATGAGCTATGCTACTATTTCGAATTCCATTTCTTTCCCACTTCCATCAACACAAAACAATAGGGTTGAAATCGAGCGCGTGTAAGGTATCCGAACCCACAAAGCCCTTCACCTAAATAGTCTCAAGTATTAGTTTACATCCATTTACATTACTTGTGCTTTAGTTTATTAGCATCCCTTGCACAACAACATATCTCAACAACAACACTTAAAGATCTCAACAACATTTACACAAGTGCTAACAAGAATAAGATTGCGTACATCTGATCGCCAAACATCTTATAGAAGGATCTAAAATACACACAAAGAAATTTATACCCTAAACCAAAACAAACTAAACATGAAAAACTGACCTGAAGTTGACAGCATTTCTCCAAAGACTGAACATTTGCACCTCCAACGGCAGAAGGTGCCGGCAACGACGGCAACCGGTTAATATCCCAACCAAGAACCTTACAAATAACATGCCCTAAAGCTCTATGAGCTGCCTTCTTCTTAGTTTTGTTTATAGTAACAGAATGTTGAATAAGAGCAACACAATTCTTATACTTCCTACTAAGTTTATTTCCTAAAACCCCACAAACCAAACAATAAAACTCTCCATTTTCACAATTCTTCTCATAAAAACTCTTCAATTCAGCATTTTCCTCAAATACATTCATCAAGAACTCGAATTCTTTCGCATCATCAATGACATCATCATCGTCGTCATCATCGTCATCGTCATCATCACTATCGTTACTTGATTTCTTACCGAATAACCCTAAACAAGAATCCAAACCCTTTAAATGAATCTTAACAGCCATTAATCTTTCTCGTTCTTCCTCGTTTGCGGGACGAGTGATTGGAGCTGAATTGGGCTTGAATTCGGGCCAAATCGACCCAGATGAAATTGGGGATTTGGGTTTTGATTCAACTGGCCATTCCTTGTCGGAAAAAATGTAGGGTTTCCAATTTTTCGACTTTTTATGATTCTTTTTGAAGTGGGTATGATTAGAAGGTCTAAGAAAAAGGGGGGAATGATGAGATAAAGAAGATGAAGAAGGATGAGGAGGAGGACCTCGATGCCAAAGAGAATGGAGGTAAATGACTTCATCTCTTAATCTGATTTCCTCTAAAGTAAGGGAATCATGGGTATTTAAGGGTTGTAATTGGGGATTATTTGGGGGAAATTGAGAGGGGAATTCTTGAATTTGGTGGGTTCGAATTGAAAGGGGATTCATCCCAGGAATAAAGCTTCGATTTTGCATTTTAATGGAAGAAAATGTTCAATTGAAGACATCCATCATGATTCAATACTTCAGTTTAGTTATGTAAATTGTAAACTACTCTCAGACCGTCAGACGTAATATTCAGAGTTAACGTTACACTATTTATTTATTTTTTTTTTTTTTTTGAAGATAATTTGTCACATGTCGTGCTCTCCTTCACGGGTATGAGTTGCCGCCGTCCTTCCCTCCTCAGACCCTGCTCATAGTTTTCTATGAGCGGGATATACTGGGTATGATGATGATGATGATGATGATGGTAATCTGTCACATATATAAATTAAAGATTGAGGATTCGAGATCCACCAAGGTTAAAAGGCTTGGTGGGAAAGGTTCCATACATATCTTTTCATTCGTTACCCCTGTATCCCACCTGGTAACCATGTGAGCCACGGTATTACCGTTTTTACGGACAAAACTACAAGTGAAAACATTAAAGTCTAGAGCAGATTCTATAATATGGTCAGTGAGCAAGTTTATATGGGCGCATCCTCGCTCCTGCCTCGTAATAGAATGAAAGTCATTAATAATAAATTTTAATTATACATGACTGCAAATATATGGTTTGAATTAGCATCGACAAACATACAAAAAACAAATAAGATACTAAATCTGAATTGAAGTGAGTATAACAAATTCTTTAATTCTACGTATAACGAATTTTTTAACTGTAGTGTTTGAGAACAAGTATTTCATTTCAAATTATCAATTTCAATTATGAAATTATAAATGAAAAATTTGAGAATTTCAAGGTTTTGATAGTCATTCTCAAATTCTCAACTATAACTACTTTAAAAGCAATGGTGGAAGTTAATTAAAATCCAAATTTGAAATTTTTTGATTTGCTAAATAATAAATTTGAACAATGTTTAGAATTCTATCCAAACATAATGTTAAAAGATAATTTGTTATACTAAAGAGGTCCTTTATGTTTCTACTCTTGTCTCGGTTATAATTTTAACGTGATAAATTGTAATTTTAAAAATGAGCAATTATAATTTAGACCCGAACCTAAACCTTGTAAATGTTAATAAATTAGACTCAGAGTTAAAACCAAGGACAAGTCTAAAGCATGTCTAATAGAATGTTGGACTCATGATCAATCATCTGTCGACTGTCGTCGTCATCATCATAGTACCTAGTGTATCATGCTCATAGACAATTTACGGTCAGGGTATAGGAGGGGAAGATAGATGATGGCTCATACCCATATAGGAAAGTGCGGTCAATGAGTCCCTCGGCTCTAAATGGTCTTCAAAGAGAAAGGATCCTGCAACTTACACCCACGTTAGCCATGCATAATAATCAACTAACTAACAATACACTGACATAACATATAGAATACGTACAAATAACTAAACAAACGATAATGGAAGGAGAGGTGGTAAAGGATGATAAGTAGAGGCAAAGAACATTAACAAACAATGATCGAGAGGGACATATCTAATAACCTAAGACATGATCAATCATCTGGACTGTACTGATCAACATAAAAATATTTTAAACTTCATTTCTATTAATCTGTTTTTTTTAATAATTTATCTAACTTAATTTCTATTAATCTGGTTTTTTAATCATTTATGCATGTTAATCGAAATTGCTACAAATTCATTCGTATGCACATTATGCACCTTTTTTGAATAAAAAAATCGAGACCAGGTCGTAAACCATAATTTAATTTGAAAAAATCAAATCAAACCATTTAAATTGTAGATCAGACCAAACACTAAAATTTCGATTGAATTCGAGTTGATTTACGGTTTAGACTAAACTTTTCGTGTTTTCTTTGGTTTGGCGGGAGCCGCGAGGAATGTCAAATAACAAGTCCTTACCTCCCTTTTCATGGCGTAAATCCATGGTTGCAGAGCTGAATGTTATTCGCCATTACTACACGGAATTCAACCTTATTCTCTCTTCATCCTCGTCCTGCATTTTCATCTCCTCCATTCGCCTCTTTCCGTCGCTCTCTGCTTTCGCTCAAAAACCCTAATCTTAAACCCTCACTTATCTGTATCAACTTTCAAGCATCGAATTATCTTTCTGTAATGGCGTCATCTTTTATCGCAGAGTACGCGAAATCAGGTCGTTCTACTTGCAAAACTTGTTCAGAAACCATTGCTACAAGTACATTGAGGTTTGGTGTTGTTACGAAGGATAAGCAGAGAGGATATGAAATGACTAAATGGCACCATTTTCAGTGTTTATCCTTGGATTCTCTGTCTATTTCGTCCGTCGAATCTATACGAGGGTTCGATTCTCTCAAGGTTTTGCTTTTCTTAATTTTTTTGGCCTTTTTTTATTGGAGCTTTTTTTTTTCGTGGAATTAATTATCAAATTTGATGTATCAAATGTAGAGCGATGATCAGGAAGCTGTGAAGAAAGTGGTGGAGGAACATTGCAAGGTTTGAGTTATTTTTTTTTGTGTGAAGATTTTGTATTCTGGATTCATTTTCCGGGGCATGACTATAAAAGTCTACGAATTTAGCTTTGGTTTAAAGATATTCTTTAAATTTAGTGTTCATGAGCCAATATGGCTTGGAAGCTGCTCGAGATGATTCAGACAAACTTGTTCAAAGCTAGGCTGAAGTGAGCTCTAGTTAAACTTGATGGTCAAACAAGTCAAGGCAAAGATCGCAAAGCTCGGCTAGCGAGCTCTCGAACATGCTTAAGTATAGAAATATATTCTTTTTTGGATATTCAATTTTGAATCACATTTGATTTTATTGTACACGAGCCAAGATGACTAAGAAGTTACTCGAGATCCTCTTTAAAACTCTAGGCTTTAGTAAGCTCTACCTTAACCTGATAGTCAAATGAGCCAAGGCAAAGAGCGCAAAGCTGGGCTGGAAAGCTCTCCAACATGCTTAAGTATGTAAATAGATTTGTTTATGGATATACAAGTTAGAATAGCATTCATTCTTTTCTTTTTACTTTTGGGTGCTTATTTTTACTAGTTTAGTACAGCAGTGGCTCATTATTGTTTATGTAGGTTAAAGATGAAGATGAAACGGCGAGAGATAAAGATGAAAGTGCTAAGAAAAGGAAGGTAATAAAACGATTTTTTTGTTTATCAAGGTGTACAAGTTAAGAAAATGGATTGCATGTGTGGTTGTTTGATTACTTCAAAATTTCTGCTTCACTGTTGCTTGGTCTAAGTAAAAGTTGTTGGGGGTCCTGAATGTAAAACTACTGAATCAAAGCTGGAACAAAGTTGGTATGTATGTCATAAATAAAATGAACTTTGCCCTTGGTAATTTTCTAACTGATACCATTTGTTTTAAAAGGAAGTTCTGTGATTTCTAACTCTATGTGACTAAAAATGCCTAAAGTGTTCTCATTTCTCATACTCTTGTAAAGATTGTTGATGCGGTGATGCCCATGTAAATGAGTCGAATTAATTTTTCATATATTTCGATAAGGCGATAAGTATAATTTTTAGGAAAAATTACCCAGAATAATACGACCTTTCACTGATTTTCCAAGAATAATACGAACTTTCAATTAACCACCAATAATACGAACTTTGACATGCATTTTCCGCTGGCATACATGACTTATTTATAACCGGTTGTACAAGTCTTTTTTTGACCGTTGCTCAAAAGGTTTCATCTCGTATTATTGGTGGTTAATTGAAAGTTCGTACTACCGGTTGAAACTTGCTGAGCAACAGTCAAAAAAAGACTTGTACTACCGGTTATAAATAGGTCATGTATGCCAGCGGAAAATGCATGTCAAAGTTCGTATTATTGGTGGTTAATTGAAAGTTCGTATTATTCTTGGAAAATCAGTGAAAGGTCGTATTATTCTGGGTAATTTTTCCTAATTTTTAAAACATAGAATTGGGATATCTATTGCCACAAAAGGATTAATTCTCCTAATATATGCTACTTTGCCATATGTTGATATGCCTTAATTCGAATGTTTTAGTGAAGCCATTGAAGTAGTAGGCTTTCGACGAAATTAAGATTTACCATCAATGTTTACTATTGCTGGAATTCATATCATGCAACCTCAAAGATATAAGGGATATAATAGGGAAAAGATCAAAAAGTGATTATTTAATTGAGATCTGTTGACTTTGAATGTCGATCCTTAGGTAGTAAAGGATTTTTGCATGTATACATGGAGATGGAGGTCTCAAGTTGAATTTACATTGTTAGAACAACGTTGTCACCATTGTTGGGACAACCTCGTCACCATTGTCTGTGTACAGTTTACTTCTAAATTTTATAGGATCTGTTACCTATGGATTGTTCTGTCCTAGTAATATGCACACTTTAAGTACTTGATAATTCAGATTCTCTTTAATGTTTATTTTTTCTGAGGATGCATCTTGGATTCTTCATCCTCATTTCTCGTCTTGTGTTGTATGATGTATCTGCAAATGAGTTGTTGATAAGAAAGAAGGGAGTTGTTTGGATTGTTTGTAACTTACACATCTGTTAAAATTAGATGCCAAGATACTGTAAATTTTTGCTGGACATAACGCGACAGTGAAGATTGGACTTTTAACCTCTGGGCTCTGTTCTGAGATAACAATTTATGTTGTGACTTCAGTCCATTTAGACAGTTCTCCAGCGTTCGCGATCTCCAGGCAATATACAATAACGTGAACCTTTTCTTTTACTATCACTTGACTAGCAATTCTTTGAATGTACTTCATCATTATTGAATGTTTATGTATGATTTTACGCTGTGATTTAAATTAGGAAACTTAAGATTAGAATAGGTAGCATTTGTGGATGTGTTATTTTGGACCATAGGATAAAAATAATGCCAAATTTTATTGTATTGATCGAGTTGTAAAGATTTGCAGAATCTACTAATTTGATACTAACCTCATTTAAAGGTGTAAAAACCGCATTTTAGACATGTTTAAATGATATGATATCTTGTAGTCCATTGTGTAGCATTACTACAACAATTGCATCATCAATGTTACCACATTGTCCGCATCATCGTGATTGTTGCTGCAATTGTGGCAAAAAACAATTTTCAAGCTGTGTTTCGGACACCTGCAAAAAATTTGAATTGTCATTTTGAATATCGTATTGCATGTTGTGTGCACTTAATGATCTGTTAGTTCAATTTTGGTAGAACATGTGAAAGCTTTTATGCTATAATAATTTACTTATTGAACGAACGAAGTTGTTGTATGAGTTTGTTAGTGTTTTATGTGCAGTCTAGAGATGCAGATGAATTTGATGTTGGAGAAGAGCAAGGAAATCCAAATAAGTTGCGGGTAAGGAAAGTGTTGTTTTTGTTTCCATTGGTATTATCATTGATAGTCAAATTTCCAGGATGTGACTTATACAATCACAAGTACAAAGTTGTGCTGAACTAAGACCGAGTCTTTTGTATGTGGGTAGGTGGGTGACTATTTTCCCAGTATTGATTTTTTATTTTCCTCACTTACCGTTATTATGTGTAGCTTTCCATGACTGACGAACCCAAGGTCGAAATTGCACTTGAAGCATCTGAGATAAAGGATATGTACATGGTAAAATTCTTTTCAAGCTTTTTAGCATCAATGTTATTAATAGATTCTCCTCTTCATCATTTTTTTTTAGTTTTGTGACCTTAGATTTGATAGGGCACTTGAGGCAATACAAGGTGCACTTGAAGTCGCCTCAAATTAGCTAGGTTGAGGCGATATCATGGGGCACATCAGCCACCTCTATGAAGCATGGGGAGAGACACAAAGTGATGATATATGTTCCGACCAAAAATGTTAAAGGTCACGCCTTGTGTATGGAGGCACATGGAGTTTAAGGCTCCACCACTATAGGTTCCTTTGTGTCCGCCTCTCATCTTTCAAAACTAATTGTGTGATGTTAATATGTTAATTCTGTTGCTTTATTAGCTCTACACTCAGTGACAAGCTGGTTTGCGGCCTTCAAGTAACGTCGATAGTTACTAGCTGAATGAAGCCATGAACTAGCATCTTAAAATTTGATTGTTCAAAGTATAGATGCTCAAACACTTCTGTTTGAATACCTTTATAATGAATATGGCCGCTTATCATCATAGTTTTTAAAGCAATATTTTGAAAGTACCAAATTTATACTTTATTTGAGGTGGTCACTTAAGCATCAACGGAGTTTTATGCTCACTTGGCCTTATTGGACTCAGGATGCAGTTTTGTTGCCAAAATGGAAAGCATTCCGTACTGTCATTTTCCTTGAAAAGGTGAGACATTTTTATTTAATCTGGAATTTATATGTTTCTGTTGTATTTTATTAGAACTTATGCTCAAGTTGCTTCATTTCTCATTTGAGTCCGTCTCATGGAGTTCACTACGTTTCTATTTTTGTCAAAGGCCCACACTCTTTTATTTCTCATCCACACATTCAAATTATCGTTTGGTCTCATCCACACAATTCTCCCACTTTTTTTATCTATTTTCTTGGTTTACTCCAATTTTGTCCTTGTAGCAAAATGCTATGGGACAGAGAGAGCATTAGCTTAAAGTTTGAACTAGCTCATACATTTTGCTGATGGGTAAGATGTGGCATTTTATAACAATCATCCTTCGTCTTTTAATCTTTGTTTTCATTTTACAAATATTCAATGGATCGTGGGATGGAGGAGGTCGTCCATTTTCTTTCAATATAACCTGATTTTAAATTTAATAAATCATAATTGATCTTTCTGATCAATACTTATTATTTGATGCATTTACTTGTTATTGATTCTCTTATGTATTTGTACCTATCTTTAGGATGATGGCCTAGAGGACACAAGTAAGATTGCAGCATTCGATTTTGATGGATGCCTTGCAAAGACTGATGTGAAGAGGCATGTTCAAAACCTCTGAAAGTTGCTGTCTTGTATGCACAGTTTATTTTTGTAATATTTGTTTGATTGGAATTCAAGAGTATCATTATACATGGCATGGATTTGTTTGTTGAACGAAATCATGAAAGCACCAACTCCATCTCTAACAAAGGTAAAAAGGAGAATAGAACTCTTTAATCAGGATGTTGAAGCATTATAGAATATTTTACTTGTTTGAAACAACACAGTAAAAGCACAGTACAAATTCCATCTGGACTTTTTAGTCTTTTCCATTGTTGATGCACTTTTCTTACGCTAATGAAGATAAGATTGGTGATGTAGTGTTACTATATGTTATCAACTTTTTTCAATGTAAAGTGTGAACTGTTTCTCTAGATGTATCAAAAGCTTATTGTGTCAAAAGATCTAAAGCTTATCTGGATGCAGGCTAATATTATTTCTTTGTTAGTATTGCCTCATTATTCCATTCACTTCTATTATCTTTGTTACTTATATATTTCTGTACTCTGTAGTACACTTGGTCAATATGTTATGACTATATAGATGTATCATCCACTGTTACGAAAGCTGCTCATATTATTCAAAGTTCGCCGTGATTTCTCTTCATTATGTTGTCAATTAGTTCCTCTGCTTTGTCATACTTAAATGTAATTCTTAGTTTTGTTTATTTTGATATGTTGATGGTAAGTTGTACATTTTTTGGCCCTTTTTCAGGACTGGTGCAGATGCCTGGGAACTCATGTATCCTTCAATACCTGGAAAACTGCAAGAGCTTTACAATGATGGCTACAAACTAGTTGGGTCTTTTCTCCTTCCACTTTTGCTGAATAACTCCCTACCTTTCCCCACCTCCACCCAACCCCCAGATAGAAAAAGTAGAATACAAGATGATTTTACTTAGGAAGCTTTCCTTTTGTCTGGATACATTTAATAATGGGTGTAATTATTCAGGTAATTTTCACCAATGAATCTAACATTGACCGCTGGAAAAATAAAAGACAAAAGGCTGTAGATTCAAAAATTGGGCGCCTCAACAATTTTATCAAGCTTGTGAAAGTGCCAATTCAGGTAAAAAAAAAAGCTGTAAATAATTTTAGCTGGCTTCATAGAATTGTGGTGTTGGATTTTACTCCTTTACAAAGTCTATTATTTGCACCTGTTAATAGCATGGAATAAAAAGTAGAGGTCATTCTGATGAGTAACAGTTGACTTGTTTTGGAATTGCAATCTTCTGAACTGCAAAGTCACATTGCATAATTTGTAACTTAAAACAATGCGATGGCATCTATTAAAGTTGTTACTTTACCACATTGGACATTTTAATTTGTTATTTGACGATGTAAGGTTCTTAAAAGGTATATCAATACTAATGTACTGAAAAATAAATTGTTTACCAATCAAATAAGAAATGTGACCTGAATATTAGGTGATCGAAGTGTACCAATCAAATTAGTGAGAAAATTCTATCAAAGTGTCATCAGACAAGTATCACTTTATGGGTTCGAATTGTTGGCTTTCAATAGAGATAGCTGTAAGAAGATGGTGGCCGGGATGCATATGTTGGGATGAATGAGTAGACATACACTTAAAGTAGAATGCCAAACGAAGACATCATAAAGAGCTTTGGTTTCACGGATAAGTTGAGTGATTAGATTTCATTTGACTGAGTGGACATACATACAATAATTAGTTAACTTTTTATACGATATACAAGATGTATTGAATACTTTCAATGACAATTGTTTACAGGTATTCATAGCATGTGGGTTTGGACCTAAAGACCAATACCGTAAACCCAAAACTGGAATGTGGCATGTTATGGAAAAACACTTCAATTCTGGCATTCCAGTAGATATGGATAAGTAAATTATTTCACTTTATTCAAGTTTTGTTTGATTAGAATGTTGCATTACATTTGCTATCAACATTTTGCTTTCTCTTATCTACGACCTGCTCTAAGCTGTCCTATTGGCAGGTCCTTTTATGTTGGTGATGCCGCTGGGAGAAAAAATGATCACAGTGATGCTGATATTAAATTTGCTGAGGTATTATAGAAGCTTTCCTTTAAAATTTGATTTATATAAATGTTTTACTGCAGCACTTAAATGTAGGCACATCAATTTGCCATCTCCATATAATAATGTGAATAAAAAACCACGGAAGGACCAATGAATGTACTAAATAAATAAATCAGGGGATTCTATGTTGAGCATGAGCGCAACATACTTCATGCGGATGGGTGT
Source organism: Amaranthus palmeri (assembly GCA_019776075.1). Classification (NCBI taxonomy): domain Eukaryota; kingdom Viridiplantae; phylum Streptophyta; class Magnoliopsida; order Caryophyllales; family Amaranthaceae; genus Amaranthus; species Amaranthus palmeri. The sequence goes on along the minus strand of JAAKBH010000036.1, from coordinate 304,140 downwards.
ACATAATTTGAATTTTAAGCAGCACCAATGGCAGAGTGAGAATTCAGATAAAGTTTCTCAAGATCTCTTTTAGCGTATGTTACTTAGATATAAACTTATGATTCAATGGTGTATTGAGGATGATGTAAAAATTGAAGATCATACCGTCCATAGTTTCATACAATCGTCATAGGACACTCTGAAGTTAAATTACAGACATTTGGCAGAAGCTGATTGCCACAAGTAGCCAGTTTGTGCAAAATCCAAAAAGCACTCCTTTTGTACTTTAAGTTTCGCCCTATTGCTAATTTGGGCCGTTACTTTTCTCTCTTTATACGCAAATAACGCAATATCTAGTACTCAACACCAAATTAAAAAAGCAGCCTTATTGGAAGGGGGCAAAAAGTGATTATTGGATATTGGACATTGATGTGAGCCGTGAGGAAGTGTTATATTAACTCAGTTATGATCATACACGGTAGAGGGGTCTTGTACTTTGTGATTCTAGGAGGAATCTGTAATGAGACCTCAAAGTTGCAGTTCGATTCGAATTCTATAATGGATTTTAGAGATTTAGAAATTTCACTTGGTGTGTTGCAACTTAACTCCTTGAAGAGTTGAACCTTTTAAATTTCCTCGATAATATTCTATATCGGGTTTAGCAATACCTGCTGCTTATCTTTAGGTACAAACCTCGTGTAAATGACTTAAAAGGGTTTTCAGCTACCGTCTTGAAACACTTAGCCATTTGATGCACATGATTAGTTGGTTGCGTTATACAGTTTTCTTCCCAACGCTAATGTATTGACCTTATTTTGGTGCAGGGCATCGGGTTAAAGTTTTTTCTTCCAGAGGAGTTCTTCCCTCAGTGAATATGCACTTATCTACACATATATAACAACTGACTATCCAATGCTGCTGTCTGTTTCTGACGGTTATTGCAATTTTCCGATGATCATCATGATTCCCGATTTTCACTTGTACATTGGAAACATAGATCATCTATATCGAGTCAGTAATTTTCTCATCCTCTGTTGATTATCATGTTTCATGCTAATCCTGTACAACAAAAGTTACAGTTTCTATTTCAACTCATATGGACAATTGCTACCGCACTTTTCAAAAATATCGATTTGTTTGTATTTTTACATGGCTTGTTAATGTGCAAGTTAGGAACCTATTGTTGAAGAAACTGTCTGTGTAGTGTGTGTTTTGCCTTGCAGATTCAATGTTTCTTTATCTAACAGAGTTTGATGTATTCAATCTTACTTTTGTTCTGACAAGACAGTGGTGTAACACCCGAATTTCCTCCGTTCTCTTTCGGTTTTGGTTCCGTTCAGAGGGTAACGAAACCAAAACCGAAAGAGAACGGAGGAAATTTGGGTGTTACAAGTGGAATTTTAATATTTTTTTTGGAGTAATGATATACTTTTTTAGGTAACTTCGAGGTAAAATTTTCAAAAAATCGTTTGTTTTTATAGCATTAAAAATGTATAAAAGCTACGTTAGTTTTTCATTGTAAATTATGAGATATACAAGGAAAATCGAATTTAATTTCGGTTAAAGAATAAGTAGTACTTTTTCAAAAAAAAATTTGTGACTTTATTCTCGCTTAAATGTTTCTCTTCCTTTAGCCTACACTACAATGTTAAAAATTATTTTCCTTTAATGTAGTTTTTCGTACAAAATAAATACGACTACTTTTTTAAAATGGTTGTTGAATTATTTTAAAATAATCAATAGTAGATTATTTATAACAGATGGACAATAGATATAATTAATCCGGACAATTTTTCTAAAAAATAGTTAGTTGATTTATACTTATAAAAGAAAAGTCGAATTTTCAACATTATAATTTGAATTACCTTTCTTTTGGACCATTATAATTTGAATTACTTCAAGTCAAGTAATTTTAGTACTAATATTTATTAAATGTAATTAATATCTCAAGTCGAATCTTAATCATCATACTCAATAATTTCCATTTATAGAAGTTTTTAGCACGATATTGAAGAGAGATGAAAGACAATAAACCATATTCTTATTGAATAGAATCAAAACGATAAAACCAATAAATCCGTCAACACGGGTCGAATCCTAACTAATTTTAAATTTCAATTTATTTTTTCAGGTTTAAATCCATTTGGAATTGATTCTTTCTTATCCTATTTATAAAACCAAAATTGTGACAAAACCAACGTTGAACATACCCTAAGCCCTAAATTTATTAGAAGTATAAAATTCGCAATTCGTAACATTACATTTCATTTTTTGTAAACCCCCAAAAAATCTTCATCTCTATCTTCTGGAATCTGCAACCGTAACACCTCTTTCACAACTCTTATACCACAAATATCTCTTTAATGGCAGGAATTGGACCAATTACTCAAGATTGGGAGCCTGTGGTCATTCGCAAGAAGGCTCCCAACGCTGCCGCTAAGAAGGATGAGAAAGCTGTCAACGCCGCTCGTCGTGCTGGTGCCGATATCGAAACTATTCGAAAAGGTTTTCTTTTCACTTTTTTTTAAATTTTTTTTTGTGCTTGATTTTGGAATCGGATTGTTTTTTTCAAAGGTTTTGTTTGGTGTCAGATTAATGGAATTCTTGCGATGTTTTATTTTAGATTGTTGTTTTTAGGGTTTATATTTTTTAAGCTTTATTGATTATGATTCTAGGGTTTTCAATGGATGCGTGGATTTATCGGTATTATTAAAATTTCTATAATTATGTTGCAATTACTAATAGCTTTTGACAATTCAAACCAACTAATAGTTTTTGAAAATTTTGTACTGTTTTTGGTTCCCTTAAGACAGTTGTTGTTTGGGTTTGCAAAGGAGATTATTTGATTATGATTCTAGGTTTTTCACGTTATTACTAAAATTCTGTAATTTGGTTGCACTTAGTTAAAGTTTTACTGATTGAATATGCAAATGATTCTTTTATTTGGTTGGATGAAAAACATTTTCCATGAAAACTATTTAACAATTGGAAATGCAAGTAACAATTTTTTTTTTTATTTGGATTGATGAAATTCTCCTAAGATAATGAAAGTGTATAGAATAGTTGGAGATGAAAGAGCGGAGAAATATTGATTTCCTTCCAATTTTGAAGTATTTGCAAAGAGATGGATAACGCTTTTCCATCCATGTTTTCCATTTAATTCCCATCAAAACAAACAATGGAAAAAGGGAAAAACTGTTTCCAAGGTAATGTTTTCAGCCAAATCAGACACATCCTTAGTATGATTTGGCTTCCACTGTAAAGACACTTATGTGTTAATTCTTATCTGGATGGTTTCAATTAGGTGGATTCTGTTGAAGTGCATAGCTCAGATGTATGATTCTTCATCTAATGTTTTTGGGCTTTGATTGCAGCGACTGCTGGAACAAATAAAGCTGCATCTAGCAGCACTTCACTGAACACTCGGAAGCTGGATGATGAAACCGAGAATCTTGCCCGTGAGTGCATTTTCTTGTACCTTGAATACTGTAGTGAGATTGAACTTGAGCTTTTGTGTGGTTGTATCAATTTTGGGGATGGTTTGAAAAATGTTACTTGATCTATCCATCGTATTGATTTTCTAAGGTTTGCTTTTTTGGTTAGGAGTTTGTTCTTGATTGAGTTTAATTGTCTTAAATACTCTTTTGTATATTTTTACATCTCCATGATGCCACAAGCCACAAGTAATCTATTAAAAATGGCTTTTAGTTGATTGGTGTAGCATTTAGGCATGGTTGATATTTTTAACATTTCATTACCCTAATTGTATTGTACCATTAAATGGAGACGTCCACCTTGGCGGGTCTTGAAGGGTCAAATATACGCAACTTAGCCTTGTAATATTAAAAGTGCATTAACTCTTGATAAGAAGCATTAACTCTCTATCTCTTCTATTTTTAGCAAACCCTAGCTGTTGAGATTGACAATTCATTTTGGCCTACAGTTTGAATGATTCCAAAAATCGCATACAATTAATGTATTTGAACTTCTTCCTGTAAGCTAATTAAAGGGGATTTATGGGCAGGGAAATTTCAATTTGAAGGTCAAGAACTGTATGGATACTTTGGGTTCTATAGGCATTAGGCATGTGCTCGGATGTGATAGTCTTACAATATATTTCATTGGCAAAAGTTCTTCAGAAATTATACACCCTCGTATTCTAATTAAATGTACATTGGATTAGAATAGAAGAGAGTAGTTTGCCTCTTTGGAATTCACTTAAAGAGCAGTTTAGTTTTATTATTCTGTATTTGGCTCAGACTTGAGAGTTTTCCATAAACACTTTTAGGAGCTTTTTTGACTGTATTTCATAACTCACTTTTTTCGTATTCAACTCAAATGTTTATCTGACCTTTCTACTCAACTGAATTTTGTTTCAGATGATCGAGTTCCAACTGAATTGAAGAAGGCCATCATGCAAGCTCGAATGGATAAAAAACTCACTCAATCTCAACTTGCTCAGGTTTGTTTTGATAATTCGATCTTTCATTTATTTTATCAAATTTAATATTGCAGGACCTAACTCTCTTAACACAAACTCCCCTCTAAAGGGTAGGGGTTAGAAAAGTGTTGATTCGGTTTCTGGAGGCTGTTATTACGTGTTCAACGAGTCAAATTGTCATGTATACTTGATAATGCTGTATTCACAAAGCTGTAATTGTTCAAACCCTAATGGACATGGTGCTTTGTTGCAGTTGATCAATGAGAAGCCACAGATTATACAGGAATATGAATCAGGAAAGGCCATTCCAAACCAACAGATCATCGGAAAATTGGAGCGTGCTCTTGGGGTGAAACTGCGTGGGAAGAAGTAGAAGTGAAAAAGAACTCGGAAATTTTACCGTTTCTTATAAAACAAACTGTTCCGTCAAACTATTCCGTCACAAACTGTTCTGTCAAACTATTCCGTCGCAAACTGTTTTGTCTAATGTGTCAGTGGAGTTTGAAGCTGATGTAATGACTCAAAATCTGATGGTTGCTTCTGTATAAATATGTGGCTTGGATTAAATCTATGGATATGAATAAGACTATGGATGCTTGATCTTTTGTTCCTGGCCTTGCCACAATATATATGTTTGATTGGATGTTTTCTATGGAATCATTGCTTTTTTGTGTATGGATTCTTTTCTCCATCTCTGATCAACTATTATTATTACCTTGTCTTGCAGATTCTTGTTGACACAATTTCACTGAAACCAAGGAGTATTAACTAGCTTGTCATTACTCCAAGTTAAATAAATAGCTCCCACTTAAGTTTTGAGATGATCGGATGTACGTTATCGTACCTTTTTAATACTCCTTTCGTTCTTTTTGGTTCCTCTCATTTATTTTTTGTATAGTTTTCAAATCAAATTTTGAGCCTTTATATCTAAGCATCATAAAAAATTATTAAAAAATATATGATAAAAAAGTATATAATAAGACGAATCTAATGAGATCTTACATGGATATATTTTATCATCTATATATGTCTTAAAAATTTTAATCATATTTCTTTCTCTAAAATAGAATATTCTAAACGGGAAGAATATTAGGAAATGGAAGGAGTAATAAAACTAAATGTTGGCAAACATTATTGCAATATTCATCAGTCGGTCTCCTGTGAGACATCTCTTAGGTCCAGTCCATTAAAACTTAATGCATACTCTTACTCTGCATTTTTCTTTATGGGCCAAACTAATTAGAGATGATCTCTCAGAGAGACCGTATCTCTTGTAAAGAACTATAAAACTTTGGCCTTATCGAAATGATGGACATCAAAAACTGTTCACTTTTATTCAACTCTATTTAAGGCAAGAACACTTGCTAATAGTAGATTCAAGTTGCAATAGAACAAGGCAGGATGAGCATCTTACATCTTGCACTAAAGAGATAGTCACTAGATGCACCCAAGTGCATTTTCAATTTATTTTACTCATTTGTATTTTGTAATGAGCGTATACGTATTCATTTTACAAATAAGCATCGAAAAAATTATAAATACATGTTGATGCACCTACTTTTACAAGCATCTGGACGCGATTAACTAGTTTCACATTACGCTATCGTTCATCTAACCAAGCAAAAGTAGCAGAAATATAAAGATTTGGGAACGAGGAGAAAGAGGGAGCGACAAATCTTAAGACATCATTCTTCTTGATTTATTGTTTCCTTTCTTTTGTCGATAATCAATGATAAGAATGTTACATTCAAACATACTTCTATTGAGCTATACCTAATTCATCGAAACAGCGCATTAAAGGCAGTTCACTCACATGCAAGTTTATAACCGAAGGTTGTTAGACAAATTGCAAATGCTTGGAAGGCTGAGAGTGGCTGACGATAATCCATGGTAAAAGTGTCTTTTCCAACCTTTCCGAACTGTAGGAGAACTACCTCTTCATCACCTTTTCCATCCGGTTGGCTTTGATCGACTGTCGCTATAAGTTGAAAGTTCTTCACTGATGCACACGTTACCCGTCCACGAAAATTTAAGCACCAGCGCTGCAGGTTCTCGTACCACCGTGATGGTTTACTCTTCAGAATAGTACAACTAAAATCCAGATTGGCTAACTTAGAATCGCTATACTCTGTCCGGTTCGCAGAGGTGTCTCCCAGTGGTCCTGGGCATTGAAGGGAACAAAACATCCTTCTTGGAGCTCTTGACTTAGCGAGGTTAAGTTTGTAAGACACTTGCCCAACTTCATAATTACCAGCTGGAAGTTGAGGTCTTATCAGTTTGCTAGCAAAACGACGAGTGTGACTGCTACTAGATGGTTTTGCTCCATCATGAGGTGGAAGGCTATCATATATTCTAAAGTTCCTACCAAGAAAATCCGAGCTGCAAAATAAAATTACAGGGTTGTTAACATAAGGTTCGTTGTAACTTCATCTAAGAATTCGTATTGCTGACAAATAGACAGTCCATAGACGAATCAAAGGATTCCAATTGTGTTGGACATATTCAGTAAAGATCAGAGAAGTAACCTATTCCGTTTTTAAATAATGGCGTGCAGTTTAAATGGAAATGCTCTAAATGTATAGTTAACACAGAAAATTTTGGGGGTAGAAGGCCAAAGTGATAATCTTCCCCAGAAAGAATCTTAATCATCCGTTCTTTATAAGCACAAACTCGTCTACCAAGCTACTCGTAGAAATTGAAACTTTTTACTTGTTCAGCCCCTTGATCGGAAAGTAGGTTGGGTAGTAAGTTAAACAACAAAATTAGGTTTTCTGTTAACAGCGTTTCTTTGACATATTTATAATGTAGATAGCATCATATCATCATAACAGCCATACCTCAACTTCCCGACATACGCTTGACTTCCTTGTGATAGATCATTAGCATCAAGAGATATAATGTACTCAATGTGCGCACCACGCCTATACCTCTTAGCAGCTAAAAGAAATTTGCCTTCAACTGCAAATGCAGCAATTGACAAATTACAATTAGCAACATCAAATTATTAATATTCCGTACTTTGATAAAAACACACTAATAATCTGTGACATACAATAAGAGCAATTAAGCTATGTCAACAAAAAGATCCATTAGACATCATATTTGAAAAATAAAAAATTTCGGTAAAAATAATTGAAATTCCCAAGTGATCAGTACACACACCTCTTCAATAATGTAGACATATATCATGAAGTCATGATCCAGATAAAGGGTTAGAAGTGATATCAATCACGTTTACAAGAAACATATTTTACTCAAAATCATCAACAAGCAGTCAAGCATTAGTACGTTTTCAGTCTCTCAAGGGAACAACAGTCGCTTGGACAGCATTGAGCTAAAAATGTCGAGAAATGCATAACAAACGAACATGAAAAAGACATCAACTAACTCGATGTGGTTCTAAGACATAACTTCAAAAAAACGAAAGACATACCATGAGTCTTTCCAACGAACAATTAGATAACAAAATTTATTATACATTACATCTCTACGACACCACCGCCAAACACAGGTAAATTCAAGGAAGTATGCTAATAGTACACATATAAAAAAAGAAGATTCGCAGCTACTAGGTTTCATATTTCCTTACAGAATGGATATATAGAGAGGTATAGGTAGAATGTAGAATTTCTCCTGTCCCATTTCACAAGACACTGAAGAGGATCTTCACGTGGTCCAGGCTGCACCCATCATTAATCAATTAACAGCATCAGTTAAATATCTGAAGCTGTAATAAAGACACAATACTTTATACATGGATGACAACAACGACAACAGCAACAACTCTTATGTGCGATCTATAGAAAGTGGAAAACAATCAGCATTGCCACTTGTGTTGGACTTCGTTGCCAAACCTAGTGCAAAACAACAGCCGCATCACCACATTGCGGCTATTGAGGTTAGCATGACCACAACATAGGTTGCAACACTAACCACAACTAAGACCACCTACATATTTTACCATCATCTTGGCACATCATTTACAAAATCGGCTAGTCAATAAATTCAAATAATCAAAAACCAATTGTCCCAACACTTAATTGCTAAGATCCATTAGAAATCAGCAGCAACATCCCTCAATTAGAATCAGAAGCACACACATACCTTGCTTAATTAAAACATTACATCTTTCGGCGAAACTAGCAGGGAGGCAGTAATACTATCACTCAAGGTATACTCCAATCACAACAATTTTCCAAACAAAATCAGGTAAAATTTACTAGCACAAGGCTAAAATAAGCCAAAAATAAACCTTAAATCATTGCAAAGTACAAGTGCTAATTCATACTAAAACTAAGGCTTTTGGTTATCACTCCTGGATCCTATACCCTGGTACAACTAACCCAATTAATTGCCTAAACTAAAAACTTTAAATAGATAATAAATCCAAAAACAACGTTCAATTTTTCAAACTAGATTTACCCAATTCAGTCATCAAAATTCAAAATCACAAAGTCTCCCATTTAATTTAATTACCCCAAAATTAGAAAACAAAGGGAAAAAAAACTAACCCTAGTAGAAAAATTATCTGTTTAAAGCAAGAAGGAAAAGTATCTTACAGTATAACGAGTTAGGATCCACTCCATTACTTAAAATCCTTTACTTAATCTAATGGCTAGAATTGTTTGACGGAGTTTAACAGGAGGGATTTTGACATTTTATTTTAATTTTAAAATAGGTGTTAAAATCCTAGCATGCATAATAGAGATAAATAATGGAGAGGATCCTTCATCCTTATACCAGTATAACGAGAAGATTTTCCACTATATGTCATTACTTGAATATTAGTAAATCAAATCCCAAAACAATCAACTTTTCAAACAAACTTTACCCAATTCAATCATCAAAAATCAAAATCACAAAAACTCACATTTTAATCCATTTCCCCAAATTTTGAAAATAGAAAACCTGTGCAACCGTAATAGAAAAGCTACCTGTTTAAGGCAAGAAGGAAAAGTGATCCTCCCAGTACAAACAGGAGCTTTCAAAACCTCTCTAGTAACATCTCTCCACCATCTACAAACGCAGGCGCAAACAACCACATTTCGACGAAGAGGCCATATATCGTTAGAAGATTCAACTCGTGCTATAATATCGGACAAAATCTCCGGCAACAAGGACGACCATGTACCACCATCTTCTCCATCAAAATCATCATCCGGCGACGTCACGTCGGCGGGAGAAAGAGATAACGGTGGTTGTGTGCTTGGTTGAGATTTGGAAGAGAAAGGAAAACAACGAAAGGAAGAAGAATGCCTTGAGAGGAATGAGCTTGATGGAGACATTAATGGTTACCGGTGATCATGGAAGGAAGTACCAATTTCTCCGACATGGAAATGTCTGATTAGGTTTACCGACGGGATTTTTTTTGACATAAATAAATGTCTAAAAATGTTGGAATAACTACAATAAATCGGCTATATAAACCAATATATTAGTTTCGATCTTTGTGACATTGAAATTCTTTTGCATTTGTTCGTAAAAAATCGCTAAAGTAGTAATTTTGTCATTTATATAAAGAAAAATAGCAATTTTGTCGCTTAAAATAGTGATCACTGAATAAAAAACCTACTTAATATAGTCGTTTGTCCACTATTTCTAAGTATTCCTTGTCGAAAAATGAGCATATTCAAGTTTATATATACTATTATTTGTTCATAAAAAAAGCTACTCAAAGTAGCAATTTTGTCATTTATATAAAAAAATAGCAATTTTATCGCTAAAAATAGTGATCACTGGACAAAAAACCTACTTAATATAGTCGTTTGTCCACTACTTTTAAGTATTTCTTGTCGAAAAATGAGCATATCCAAGCATCATATCATATCATATACAATTTAATAAAAGAACTGTAAAATGCCACGTGGCATCCTCATAGAGCCTCCCTAGATGAAAGGATTTTATTGGTTGATATTCACTTACATGACAAAAAACTAACCAACCTGTATTTATAGCCCTCTTAATAATGAATTAGCTAAAAGTCTTTGCTGCATAGAATGATATGAACAATATCATTTATATGTATCTTAATAATTATTATATATATTAGATAATGTGATTACTTTTAAATCTCTTTGAAAAATACATTTATCTATTTAAATTTTCTTATTAAGAAATTCGTGCATTGCACGGGGTTTTATACTAGTTGATATACTATTATAATAATAATAATAATAATAATAATAATAATAATAATAGGATAGGAGCTCGTGTAACGCGTAGAGTTTTAAATCATCATATCATACAATCTAATAATTTTGATGTAAATTAACAAATGTCAATTTAACATAATGTTGCCATGTGTAATTTTTTTATTGGCTGAATACTTATTAGTAGAGATTTTGCATCGTTTGTAATTTATTGCCCAATATAATTTCACAGATTGAAGTATGATTGACCATGATTTTTTTTTTTTTTTTTTTTTGGCAAATAAAACGCTTTTTTATTTACCAGAAAAACACCAATACATCAAAGTCAGGGAAACTCGGAAAAGCCTAATTGCATCAGTGTGGAACCGAAGCCCACCTTCGAGGAAGGGTTTCCCCGGCCCACTCTTCATGTGCATACGGGAAAAAACCGAGCCCACAAAACGGCCGACAAATAAGTCAGCTAAAGTAGCTATACAAAAAAATAACACAATAAAAACACTAAACTGTGCAAAACAAACAAAAATAGCAAGCAACATGAGCATTGCTCAAAACAGCAACCCAGCATCAACCAATATCACCACAGCATCAAGTCAGTAAGTTCCAAAAAGCACAATGCAAGCTTGAGTATAGTGCAACAAGGCCTCCAAAATCAGCATATCCAGCATCAAAATCATCAAAATAAAACATCACAATGCAAGCTTGATTATAGTGCAAGTTGACCCAATGAAAGAGCAACACAAACTGCATTCAATAGAATAGGGCCAAGCAGTCCACTCCATAGGACAAGCAGCAGCTCAAAACACCTCAAAAAAACCAATAGCTCATGTGACAAACAGGAGCAGCAGCTTAATTGTGATTGACCATGATTTTTGCAATAAAAAACTTGCACTTTTAAATTTTATTGCCATTTGTATTTCTTTTTTTTTTTTTTACTGATTGAGATAAATTTTTCTTAATTGTTTTGTTGATTGATATTTACTGGATGAGAGTCATGAGACAAATTTGTATAAATTGATTGATAATTGATAAACACTTACATTAAATAAAATCTTTTTATTATATACTAAATAACATAATAAATCACAAAATAAATTAGTATAGAATCTTCAAAATAATTATCAATAAAATAAACTATAAAATAAATTAGTATAGAATCTTCAAAATAATTATAAATAAAATAAAATTAAAATTTAATATATATTTTTCCCGTTGTTTTAAAAATCTAATTTTGTATAGATGTTTACACTATAAAATCCGTGCATTGCACGGGTTTTATACTAGTACATTAATATTTTAATAAAATTTTAGATTGGAAACCACACTTTACATTTATCCTAAAATTCAAAAGTATTTTTATGGTAGTTTAACGATGTAAATGACTGATTTTAAAGATTAATTAATTGATTTTTATGTCATTTTAGTTTTAAATAGCAATTAATAGAAAAAGATGTTATTATGCACTTCAAGTAATTTCCTAAATTGTTGTATAATTTTATACTCAGTGTAATTTTCTAAATAGTGTAATTCCAATTACACAGGAGTAAATGTAATTTATTTTGTGGTATAATTTTCTACAGGTGTAAATCCATAATTTTTTCAGACACTTTATAATGTTCTACACAGTATATTGTTATTTCCCATTATAATTTTTTAAATAGGGCATTTTTATACAACCGTGTAATTGGTATAATTTTTATTTATTGCATTTATTAATGTATGAATTTTGAAAATACGCATTTGTAAATATAGTAAGGGTAAGAAAAGGCAAATCAATCAAATTTCAATAATACTATCAAATGAAAAAAAATACAAATGACATGCTCACATTCAAACTTCCTTCTTATTATTATACAGCAAAATTAATAGAATGTATGAATATTATTGACCGCAAAAAAGGCTAGTTTGCTCGTATTCAGACATGACACATACGCCAAGCACTACCACGTTGAGTTGGGTCTTATATTCGTGTCTTGATGTAAAGTTTTATCTATATATATAGTAATATTATTTTATAAATCTTTCAATTATCTATAAAATCTTAACAATGTTAATTATTAAATGAGTATAAAATATTTTAAGATAGTTAAAACATAAAGCCATCAATTTTTAATTTTTTTATTTAAATACGTATGTCAAAAAAATTTAATAAAACCGTGCATCTCACGGTCATCATTATCTAGTTCAATAACAAAACCGAACCGTCCAACCGCCCAAAGACGAGAAGCTCTTAATAAATAGCGGTTATTTGTAAAGTTAATAAATAACTCTTATGTGGTAGGATGTGATAGGATAAAAATTTTATTATTTTAATTTATTTTTTAATTTTACTTATTTTTTATTTTTTCTTTGTGGTCATTTACGAATCACCATTATTGATTAAAGTTCTTCAACTGCTCGCTCTAGTGTTCAAATTTAAATACCCATTTCCCTCCTTAGTTGCCACCACAAACCCTAAATTGTATCTTCTTTTTCAATAAAACCCTAGTTAGTAGATGATCGCAATCGCATATATGTATTCGTAGAAGCAGCAGTATGAGGAGTAGAGATGATTATAGGTTTCTCAAACTTACTGATGCAATGTCTGCATTGAATCAGAGGGTTAATCTAATCGGCATTGTTGCTGAGTACGGCACTCCAACTCGTAGTAAAGGGACTGGTATTGTTCTTATTAACCTTTCAGTAATTTTGTTCAAAGTATTTGATTGCTGGCTATGATGAAATAAAGGCCGGACTTACGGCTGCCCCCTGATATGGGTTTGGTAGTAGATTGATGATAAAGTCTGAGCGAAGGTTTTCCTGAGCCATTTTTTCAACTTTGAGTTATTTCATATTTTTGTAATGCTCTTAGTCTTGTTTACCTTTTTGAATGCTTTATGCTTGGCTATTATTGATGAATTAATTGATTTTGTTAGTCTTCCCCTTTAGCTAGGAAGGATGTATTGCTGATATTAGTATCCGTAGTCCTTACTCATGTGAAGTGAAAGAGTAAATATAAGGGATTTCCTCTGCTCTCCAATGTAATAATCATGGGTAATGGAATTTTATCATTACGACATATATGTCCTGATTTCTCGTTATGATGCTCGACTAGGGCTTGGTGCCCATGTCTTCCAATACCTAAACTCTCTGGTTGTATTATATTTTTTTTCTTTTTTTTTTTAATTTTTTACTTGATATTAGAATTCTTTTTCTATTGTGTATTTGTTAACTGAAAATCTGGACTTTCCCTTAAAAAAAATTATGGACTTTGGCTGGCGTCTAATATGATCTTTTTGCAGATTGATGCTAGATTTTGAATATAGGGTTCTTTGAGCCAAAATTTTTATGTAGGCATGTGTTTTCTTGGAAATGTCACTCGTGTGTTACGAGGACCGATGAATTACAACATTTTGACATGATCGTTGTATCTGACAATTATTTTCTTGAATGTCATTGCATATTTGCTGTTGTTTTTGAACAGATTGGTTTTGCTGCTTGAGAATTGTGGATGAGTCGCATAATCTCCAAGGCGTTTTAGTAAATATTTTTGGTGCAACTCAAGAGAGCCTTCCTCAGGTTCAGGCATCTGGCGATATTATCCTACTTTCCCAAGTTGTGGTGAAGTTTTTTCTTTTTCTCTTTAGTTTCAAATTTCTACTTGTAATGTTTATAGGTTTGTAGTTTCTATGAAAAGTTGTGTTATTATATGTAATCTGGTTAGGTCACAATGTGTTCCAACTTCCAAGTCATATATTGCTCATGCTTCTCCTTTGGTTTGTTCATATGATAAGCTTTTTCATGGTTTTAATACAGTGTTTTACTCGCTTCACTTCTATTTGATTACTTTTTTTGTTGTCATTGATTTGGGCAAAGAAAGCTCACGTCCCTCTTCATTAGATAATTTTGGAATCACATAACAAAGAAAACTATTTCCCATTTCTTGTTGACTCATAAAGGTTTGTCACCCACTTCACTTTTCTTAACCTCATTCAGATGATAAGGCTTTGATCCATTGATAATGATACTGATTGGAAGCTTAACAATTTCAGCTGTATTCTTTATTGTTTTCTCTTTTTGTTTCATTCTTCTTTTATTTGGTTGGTATTATCTTAAATGTGGCTATATTATTTGTGCATGTAGATGAAAACTCATAATTTGGAATCATATGCCCTTTTCAACAAAAAGTTCTCATCATTTGCTTTGTATGAGGGGAAATATGGTGTAAGCTCTAATCCTTATCAAGTTTCATCCAACTTTCGACCCAGAAACCAAGACATGATATTTGTAGATGGTTTAAGAAAATGGGTAAACAATTTCAAGCTTGAAACAGGTACCACTATTGCACTTATCTGATCTTACTAGAGTCGAGTATTGATATTTCACTCAATGGATTGCATGACACACTTTTGGTGGGTGTTCTTGTTTTATGTTGTCAATTTGTAATCTTTGAGTGGCATTAGACAAAAATGGTTCCTATACAGTGAAATTTTTTGTCTAATTCCACTCTAAGGTAAATATTAGCCCATATTCTTGTAGCAAATGTGTAAATTTGCCCCCTATTTCAATTGGTTCAAACTAACCCTGTTACTTTTACCCACTGTCAAATTAACACCAAACTAGAATATTACAAGTAAAGATTACCAAATGGTTGATCATGCTGGCATATTCAACATAATATTATGATATCCTATAAATCTCATAAATAAATTCTAGCTTTATGATACATACGCAAGGTTGTTCTTGTATGGGTAATTTTTCCTTTCCCCATAGTTATGTGTGCCCCTTCTATCCATTCTTGGAATAGTGGATTTAATTTAAAAACTCCTTAATGGCAAGTGTTTGCAGGCAAGAATTCTGAAAATTGTTTTGCTTTATCTAGTTTTCCAATGCTAATCAAATAAGATCCATACTTTCACGAGTGAATAAGAATTCTTAAGATTATTTTTGCTCTATTCTAGTTCCTGGTCTATTTACTTTAAAATCTGTTTTTGACTCTTTTTGAAATCTTTTAACCTATGAATCCTACTTTTTTTTTGTGATTCTGTAATTATTTTGTTTAGTATGATTTTTTGATCTATAGAAAATGAAACTTGGATTCCTACTACTTGGTCTTTTATTGGGGAGATGTGCTAAATTAAATGATTTGTTATTTCCTTCTCAAAATCCGTAGCGCTGGATTTTTGGAAAATTTAAGACTTGTTATGTCTGCTGCAGTTTCTAAGCGATCTGTGTTGTTGAGGCAACTCAAGGAAGGAGAGTATCTTGATTTTGTGTGCAAGGTAATTTTGTTGTATCTAGGTGTTGCTTATTATGATTTGTAGTTCAAAAACTTGGCAAGATTGTATGTCAACTTCTAGTTTCAAGGTCTAATTGTTAGAGGAATCTATGAACCGATGGGATCTTGTAGAAAATTAAAAAAGTTGGCGTGAGAGGATAATAAGAATCTAGTAACTGGGACCTATTGAGTATTTGGGTTTGAAAGCTTATGATTTTTAAGCTGTTTTAACTTGAGAAATTCGTTTTTAATCAAACATTTGATTGTATTTATGGATCTCAGTACATTCAACAAAAGTTCAACAATTACACAAACAGGATAAATTTATTTTTATGTTGGGCTATTGTATATTAAAAAATGGTTTGAAACATGTGAAAAATCTAGTTTTTCTCTCATTGAAGCCAAAAAAACCAACTACTTTTCCTAATTATGTAACTTTTTACTTGTTTCTTTTCTAGAGTCTTTCTCAAGATTTAACAATACTTTGTACAAAAGGAGTTGTGAGATATGATCAAAACTTGGTCTTTCTCAAGTTTTAACAATATTTAGTCTTTATTGTAGCAACTAACATACTATCTTCTGTATCTTTTTAATAGCTCCACTTCTCTAAAAAGACTTTCACATAAAGGTGATAAGTGTAGTTATAAAAAACGGAGGATTGTATTGTTGTATGTGAGATATGATTTAAAACATATCATTCAAAATTTTATGATCATCATAGATTATCATTATATATTTGTGAAACTTGCAATCAGTTAACATAACTTGGTAGTGTTTTGGAATGAATCTGATTTATTTGTATGGATTTATTGTAAGTATGGAATTATAGAGAAAGTCCTTCTCTTTTTTGGTTGGGAGGGTGGTAGATCATGCACTTTGTGCAGCTGATTGAGACGAGTGGATGTTATCTGTTTACGTGGCAGATTTTGCATTTGTACGAAGCTAATCAAGATGAGTGGATGCTGTTTGTTTGGGATGGGACTGATGCACCACCACTTCAACTTCATTCGGAGTAAGTGTGCTATAGTTCTCCTTTTGCTTCCTCTGTGTCTTTACTAGTATGTATATGTCAATGACCAAACAATTTTGATGTAAATTTTTGTATGGGTAATAAAAGATGAATAGGCTTGATTGACCAAACATTTTGTATGAGGTGTGCATGACAATCAACTGCTTGTGACATGTGCAGCAGACTAAAGACGGAAAAGGAAAATCCCCTTCCGCTGCAATTGGAATCCCAGCCTTTGTCTAGGGACACCTTGTGTAGCTTTCCAGCTGTTGGGACAATATTGAGAGTTTCTGTTGATGTTAAAAATTTGAAACTCAATATTGCTTCGTCAACGGCTGGGAGATGGGTAAAATTTTTCAACATAATGTTTAAAGTTCATGAAGGATTGTGGCGTGGTGTCCTAACTCCATTAACTAAAGTTCGTTTTGTACCTAATGAAGACTTTATTGTATTAGAGCGCCAAAGGTTTGTATTTCACTGTTCTCTTGTTAGTTGTGTAATTATTTTACCTAGTGTTCTTGGTAGTCACCTTTTACAGAAGGTTTTACTTACAACAGTTTTCCAATTATTAGGTACCCTCAAAGCATAGGAGAAACGAAGTTGGATCAAATGTCATTTACTAGCTTTCCATGTCCTTCTCATGTGACAGGTTTCTAATTGTTTTCCTCTGTCCAATTTTATATCATTTTCTTTATCATGCAATTAATTGTATATATTCCTTTCCTGGAATATGTGCCCAACAGTCGTTTGGGATGTCCCTAAAATTTTCCATTTTTGGGCATAGTCAAGATTCAATACAACAAAGAGCTAAAATTTTAAAACCTTTGCCTCAGGTGCACCTTGGCACAAGGTGCTGGAGGTTGTCGCTTCCCTGAGGCGCAAAGGAGGCAAGACTAGGCACCTCAGGCATGCAGGCCAGGTGCAAGTGATGCACAACTAGGCTTTAATAAGAAAAAAAAATTGAAATTGGCTGGAGGAGAGTGTGCTCAAGTGTGGCACACTCCCTGCTCTTCAGGGTGCATTCCGCCAATTTTTAAATGACAACCAATTTAAAATCCAAATTTGTTTGCAGTGAACTTTGTGATCTTACCTTTTTCTTTCTTCTCAGTTCTCATTACTACGCATCAAAATCAACCTTCACTTCTTAATAACTCCAGTCAACTTTTTTCTTTTAATAAGTATTATTTACAAATTTTCTTCTATGAAATTTCTTTTTCAGAAGTTGATGAAGTTGAAGAGGTACCTCTTGTCACACTAATGGAAGTTTTGACATATTCACAGGTATTCTTTACCTTGTTAAGTGTAAGTTGCTAGCATAGAATATGTTCTCCAACTTATCTGGACGATTTACTAGCTGATTCTGTTATGCTTTCATTCATTTAGGTGACTTCGAAATTTAAGTGTATAGTAAGAGTAGTAGCAGCGCTTCCATGGACAGTTGAGGACTTCCGGTCTCCTCATGGAACCTACCGGATCCGGCTTACTTTGGAGGACCCTACTGCAAGAATTCATGCTTTTCTGTATGCTGACGATGGGGTATGAGCTTCTTTTACCGTGTGATTTCAATTCAAAATTTTCCGATTGCAAACTGTTGATGCAGTGTAATTCATGGGAGTCTTGTGTCCGCTCTTTCTTTTTCTCTTTAACATAGAATCTATCAATCTAAGATTATGAAGCTGCTAAACTGTGCTGTCTTGTTGCTGTCTGATGTAAAAATTTTCTCCTGCTTGTGTTTTTATGCCTTTTTTAAACACATGTCTTGGTGTTGGTTTGTACAGCCCGATCCCTCCTAATGAAAAAACTGGCTGATCTACATTGGTCGCGGCATTTCTAATATTAACCGAATCTTCAATCATGGTTGATTTTAGGCTAGTTTTCTGTCATTATCACAAATTTTAACGGCGAATTAGTTCGTAAATTATGTTATACTGGACTGGAGCGTTAAAAATGGGAACTAGAAGTGGAATTTACTCTTTAAGTTGTCTTTTTACAGGAAGTGTTTTTCGGAGGATATTCTTCCAAGGATGCATTGGTTCGAAAGTGGAATACATTGCTTGGAGTCGTTGAAGTTGATAGTGTAATTGAAAATGCTCTAAGAAATCCTCCATGGATTCTTTGCTGTATCAAATCATATTATGTCGACAAAAGCGATGCCTGGGGAAGTCGAAAGTACCGTATCTTCAACACCAAGCTTGTATGCTGAAGCTGGCCATTCCACACCTCCCCACCCTTACCATTTGGCTGTGTGCTTGTCCCAATCAAAATCATTGTTCTACTGGACGACAGTTTACCCTGATCGATGTGGATTTTGTACAGTGTATATAAAAACCGCTAACCTAAATTTAGTGTCATGTAAAAAAGTCAGCTAATGAGCTGGGCTGATTTGTGATCAAGGGGTAATTTTTTGATACACTAGCTCGATATTTAACCTATTCTTTTGAAAGTGAAATGCGGAGTTTCTTCAGTCTGAATGTCTTGTCCATTTGAACGAGCCAAGTTTTGTTATACGATTTTTGTTGCATTATAGAACGAATGGAGTGTTGTATTATTTGAACGTGCCAATTTTTGTTATAAGTGTATAAGCCGCCCAAGGACTTATTCCAAAGGATTTCGTTCGTATTCCTCTGTATCCAGCTTATACTTCTTACATTATCCATAGATGTTTCCAAATGTACTTTTTTCGTTCCAATTTAATTGCAACGTTTGTGTGCAATTAAAAGTATAAAAATTTGATATTAATAATCTTTGCAATAAAACGAATCAACAAGATCTTAGTTAACTATAATTCAACCTACAGATTAAACTTAATCACAAATTATGAGTGATAGTAAGTAGTTTCATTTTTGCAATGGTGCAACTAATTTGAAACGGAAGAAATATGTATTTTTCACACTATTATATGATATTTATAAAATATAATTAAAAATATTAAGACTTTTTTTTTGAGTTATAAAAATATTAAGACTTAAATACATAATTTAAACATTATTTAAAATAGAAAATCTTAATTAATCACCGTGATTTGTAAATCATCATAAAAAACAAAAAATATACTAATAAAATAAACAAAATACAAAAAGATAATTTACAATTTTCAAAATGTCATCCTATTAAATCTCTCCACATGGGTGTGATTTGCCAAGTTGATAAATAAGAGAAAGTCTTAGTAAATAACAGTTATTTGTGTTACCCTTATGTGCTACGATTTGATAGGGTGAGAGTTTTGTTATTTTAATTCATCTTTTTAGTTTTGTTTTTTTATTATTATTCTTTTTGTCTTTTTATAGTCATTTACAAATCACGATTATTGATTACGAATTTTTCGATAAATAACGGTTATTTAGTTAGAGTTGCTCAAATAAAACGAGACATCGATAAGAAACCGAAGGAGTAAAATATATGATAGAATCAGTGAGCAAACTCTCTAACTAGAGAAAGTCAGACAGTAGGTCTTCCATTCTTCCACTGCTCAAAATTCAAACATCCCATTTCCCTAATCAGTTCTTACCAGAAACCCTAATCTCCTCCTTTTAGGGAAAATCAAAACTCTAGTGAACAGTTGCATATCTGTCCAGAGG
Source organism: Amaranthus palmeri (assembly GCA_019776075.1). Lineage (NCBI taxonomy): Eukaryota > Viridiplantae > Streptophyta > Magnoliopsida > Caryophyllales > Amaranthaceae > Amaranthus > Amaranthus palmeri. Next base: position 283,730 of record JAAKBH010000036.1, on the reverse strand, counting down.
TATGAGGAACAGAGACGACTATAGATTTCTTAAACTTACTGATGCAATGTCTGCATTGAATCAGAGAGTTAATTTAATCGGCATTATTGCGGAGTATGGCACTCCAACTCGAAGCAAAGGGACTGGTACGCCGTTTTTTTGCTGTTTTTTTTTTTTCTTTTTGTTTCGGTGAATTTGTTCAATGTGTCAATTTTCGGCTGTGATGAATCAAAGGCCGGACTTATGGCTGCCCCCTGAAATGGGTTTGGTAGTAGATTGATGATAAAGTCTGAGCAAAGGTTTTCCTGAGCCATTTTTTTCCATGCTTTTCAACTTTGAGTTCTTTAATCTTTTCACATTTTGCTATGATCCTAGTTTAATATACATTTTGTAACATTTGGCTTTTGTTGATGGATGGATTGATTGATAAAATAGTCTGAGCAGAAGTATGTTGGAAGGATGTATTAGTATCCATGCGAATGTGAATTGAAAGGTTAAACAAAAAGGATGCCCTCAGTAATTTGGTGGTAGATTGATTAGAAACTCTCAAAAGATATAACTTTGTTGGATTTTTCATGATTCTCAATGCTACTTATTTTTCGAGTTCTTAGTTTGCTACCAAGATTCACTTGGATATAATCAAATTGAGGTTGTGGGAGCTTTTAATGACGTTGGATTGATGAAATGGTGTTGTTGTTGTCGTCTATCCATGTTTCACCTTTCTTTGTTTAAAGCACTCGCTATCTCATTTTTTTGTTCATCGGACAAGAACTGGTAATACATTGATGACAGGTGCTTGTGGTGTAGTCTACTCTATAAGATGTTCCGTATTAGATATATGTATTTGTCACGGCTTACCATTAAGTGACTTGGAAATTTTGTATTGCCTCAAGTACTGGATATAACTACTTTATTATTTTATTTTTATCTGACTCACACTTTATAGACCAAAATATGCAAACTATCATTCTAAAGTCTATTCTGATACATGGAAGCTTGAGTTGCCAAAGAAAAAGATATATGGACGCTTGTATTCTGCTTCAATAGCCAAGTTTGAGTAGTATAGTTCATTGAACAATGAGTTTTGTACTAGATTTTTGGTGTTAGTTTTATTGCTTGAGGCTAGATTATGTATCTCTGTTGATATTGAAGTTGAGAGCTTGCTTTTAAATGTTTTTTTTTAATTTTTTTAATAACTTCAGTTCTTGTAAATGATTGAATGGGTATACTTTTAGAGCATGTTTGATATGAGTCTATTTGCTCGTGGGCAGAGGTAACAATTTTACATCACTTTTGAGGTAATGTTATCCATTAATTTGTTTCCATTCTGAATCATGCACATAATAAAAATTATTTCGATGATACGATCTGTTTTATAAATCTCCAGACTTTGACCTCTTTCTTCTGACCTTGATCTTTTGTTCCAACATTGGTTCGCCCCTTATCTTTTTTACTTTTTATCTGCTACTGTCTAATGCCTACTCAAATCTAAGAACTCACAATTTCAAGATAAGCTTTTACTCCAAACACCCCAACTTGGGCTTGAGTTGTTCACCCTCTACCTGTTCATTTCCTTGTGCTTTATATGGGTTGGCGAAAAGCTGCTAAAACTTACTAATGCAGGGAGCGAAAAGAAATTTGGTGTCATAGAGTGCTACTATCTCCTGTTTTGCATCAATGATATGGAGTTTAGTTCCATTCAAATGTTTGCTGAGATGTGCTGAAAGTAGGGCTTTTTTGATGATGAATGGCTTATATTTGGGTGATAATAACTGGTTGTGTTAAGACCTTAAAGCAATGCACTTTTGCAAAATGAAATTTAAATCTTACAGATTATTGGCCTATTTGCTACCAAAAGTAATTATTATGAAAAAAAATATTCATTAGTGCTTTATAAAGCCAGATTAACAGATACAAATATTTGATATTATAGGTTATAATATTAGGAACTAATTTTGAATTTGAACTGTTTCTCTCTTTTTACGTGAAATAGATAATTGATAATATTAACATTTATCATCCCTCATCTCTCCTTACCTATTTCCTTTCCATTCCATTTCCACCCTTAAGCTGCCGCCTCCCCTCCATCCACCCCCCCTCCTCCCTGTCCAGTGTGCTTTTCATGTCTATCAGCGTACAAACAACTTTGAGTCAAAATTTTGTGTAAGACATGTTTAGTCTTTTGAAATGTCACTCATATATTTATGAGGACTGAGGAATTACTGCCTTTTGGCGTTATTTATGTATCTGACAATTGTTTTTTTGAATGTGATTGCATGTTTTTTGTGGTTTTTGAACAGATTGGTTTTGCTGTTTGAGAATTGTGGACGAATCACATAATATCTATGGCCTTTTGGTTAATCTTTTTGGTGCAACTCAAGAGAAGCTTCCTCAGGTTCAGGCATCTGGGGACATTATCCTTCTTTCCCAAGTTGTGGTAAATCATTTCTTTTTTTTTCTAGTCTCATTTTTTTTACTTAATGTTTTCTGTTATTGTCTCTACAAAGATAACTGGTTTGATCAACATTGTGCTCTAACTTTCTAGTAATTGATTGCTTCTCCCTTTGTTTTGTTCACGTAATAAGCTTTTTACAAGGTGTTAATGTATAAGGTTATTATTGCTTCACCTCCAAATTGGCAGAAACAATTTTCTTTTCTGTTACTGTTTATAGATTAGGGCAGACAAAGCTCATGTTGATTTGCTTTTCTTTTTATAAAGGAAACTATATTTCCCATTGCTTGTTGACTTATAAAGCTTTGTCCACTGTCTTCTCTTTTTTTAGCTTCATTCAGAAGATGTGGCTTTGATCTGATGATAATGGTAGTTTAAACTTCTAATGAATCTAGAACTTATTATATTTGAAAATTTCTTTTTTGCTTTACTTTTCTTCTTTTGTTTTTCTTTGTCTTATTCTTTTTTTCATCTTTGGTTGGTTTTATCCAGAATTTGCTTATATCTGAATGCAGATGAAAACTCATAATTTGGAAACCTATGCCCTATTCAACAAAAAGTTTTCATCATTTGCCTTGTATGAGGGCAAATATGGTGTAAGCCATAATCCTTATCAAGTTTCCTCCAACTTTCGGCCGAGATCCCAAGACATGATGTTTGTAGATGGTTTAAGAAAGTGGGTGAACAATTTCCAGCTTGAAACAGGTACCACTATGGAATTTATTTGATCGAGACATTACAATTTATGGAAATTGTGCTTACACCCTTTTGTGGTTTTTCTTATTTCATCTGTTGTCAATTCTGTGTCCCTAAATTTACAAATTTTTATGGCTTGTTACCTATGGTATCATACAGTTTCAAAGCAATCTATTCTGTTAAGGCAACTCAAGGAAGGAGAACATCTTGATCTCGTTTGCAAGGTAAACCATTTGTATTAAAGTGTTTCTTACCAAGTTTGGTAGTTAGGAAATTTTCATAAAAATGTATGCCAAGTTTTCGTATTTCAAGATCTGCTGTTAGAGAATTAGAAAATCTAGTATCCTGGAGGACAATAGGAGTCTAGTAGCTGGGAACTATAGGAATTGTGTTTCTAAAGTTTTTTGCTTTTTAAAATGCTTTAAATGGAGAAATTCGCTTTAAAATATATATCTAATCGTGTTTATGGAGCTTTAGTACTATGATGAGTAGATGTTCATCAATTGTCACACAAGCAACTGGGCAAGTTTGTTATTTTAGGAAGCCCTGTATTTTGAAAAATGGTTTGAAACATCTGAAACATTTAGTTTTCCTGCCAAAATAGCACCAACTATTTTTTTCTTAATTTTTTTTTCTTTCCTTGAGCCTTTCTCAAGTTTCAACAAAGCATAGTACAAAGCGAATTTTTGAGATATTCTTTATTGTAGGAAACCAACAGTTTTGAATGGATACATAGAGCCAAAGACCCTTTTTGATGTGTAAGATACTTCCTCCAATCCTAATTAAATGCAACACGTGTACCTTTTACACTATTCATTGGTTGTCTCAAGTTTTCTCATCAATTTATAATAAATTATGTGGTTAAGTGAGATCTTGTAAAAAATTTTCAAATATCAACTTTTGTATTGTTTACATGTACGTAAATAAAGATATTAATGATTTAATATCGCATTGGGTTGCATGGTAATCCTAAATTATCAGTGCAATCAGTTACAAAACTTATCGAAAGTTAACTTGGTTCTGTGCCTTAGAATGATTTTGATTTGTTTTTCAATCATTGTAAGTCTGGAACATTAGTGATGATTCTTTCTTTTTTGGTGTGGAGGGTGGTAGACATGCACTTTATTAAGCTAATCAAAATGAATGGATGTTATATGTTTGGATGGTAGATTTTGCACATCTATCAAGCTAATCAAGATGAGTGGATGCTGTTTGTTTGGGATGGAAGCGATGCTCCACCGCTTCAACTTCATTCAGAGTAAGTGAGCTATAGTTCTCCTTTTGCTTGCTTGTGCCGCTGCTGGTATTAACATCTCAAATGGCATTCATCCTACACATGCTTAGGCATGAACACTGTTCTCGGTGATTATAAGAATAAACATGTCATTGATGCCATGCAATGGGCCATATGTCAAGATTTCTCACATTCGAGCCATAACATTTGTTTTGTGCTACTGGAAATGTAGTGTTTTACCCTTCTAAAGTTCTTTGGAGTTTGGAAGGAAGAATCTTTCCATTTGTAAGGGTAATAAATTGAATTGGTTTGATTGACTGAATGTTTTGTATGAGGTGTGTATGACAATCATCAGCTTGTAACATGTGCAGCAGGCTAAAGACTGAAAAGGAAAATCCACTTCCGCTGCAATTGGAACCTCAACCTTTGGTCAGGGATATCTTGTGTAGCTTTCCTGCTGTTGGGACAATATTGAGAGTTTCTGTTGATGAAAAAAATGTGAAATTTAATATTTCTTCGCTTACTGCTGGGAGATGGGTAAAATTTGTCAACCTAACATTTAAAGCTCATGAAGGATTGTGGTGTGGTGTCCTTACTTCATCAACTAAAGTTCGTTTTGTACCCAATGAAGACCTCATCATATTAGAGCGTCAAAGGTTTGTATTACACTCTTTTGCTCTGTTTGTTTCCCTTTTACCTAGTGTTCCCGGCAGTCACTTTTAACAGAGGGCTTTACTTACACTTGGTAGAGATTTCAAGAAAAGATTGATTTCAAAGTTAGATCGGATGCCATTTACAAGCTTTCCATGGCCTTATCGTGTTACAGGTATCTAATTATTTTCTTGTATCCAATTTCATATCATGCGATTGATTCTATATATTCCTGTTCCTGAATAAGTGCCCCATAGTCATTTGGGATGTCCAGTTTTCCATTTTGGGTATGGGCAACACTTAATACAATAATGATCTTAGTTTTCAAAAGCTTGCCTCAGGTGCACCAGGCACAAGTTACTGGAGGTTGCCTCTTCCCTGGTGCACATAGGAGGCAAAACTAGGTACATGAGTCACCCCGGTGTGGAGCAAGTGACCTGCAACTGGGATTTTATTTAAGAGTGGTTTTAAAAAAATTGAAGGAGCAGAGAGTGCCTAAGTGTGACACACTCCCTGGCCCTCGGGGCTCATGGTCCATCGTACATTAGTACCCTTCAAAACCAGCCCCTCATTTCTTATAAACTCTGGTCCAACTTTTTTTTCTCTTGAAATTGCTTGAATATTATTTAAAATGATTTCAGACGAACAATTTCTCAATCTCCATGTCCAGTAGAAATGAAACGCTTATTTTAAGACGGATGGACTAAAGAGCAGCTCTTTGTTGAATAACTATTCTTTGCTAATATCTGAAAACTCTTTACCAGAAGTTGATGAAGTTGAAGAGGTGCCTCTAGTCACACTAATGGATATTTTGACATATTCACAGGTATTCTTTTCTTTGTTTGAATGTTTAAGCTGAAAACTCACAATATGAACTCTTTGGTTGAGAGCCTAGGCTAAAGTTTGGAGGCTTTAGATGGCTCTTATTAGTCTAAACTTTAGGTATGGGAGAAATAAAAGTCAAGCTATGAAAACAAGGCTATTAGATTATAAAATCAAGAAAATGTAATTGTTTTTAAGGGCAAGAAATGGTTGTTAAGTGATAAAGGAGGACAAAGTGGTACCTTTATTTCGGGGTATATTAACCCTAGTGGGATGGAGACGAAATATTTCTTTCCTTCTCTCCCAAAATAAGGATGATAATCTACCAGTTTTATCATCCTTCTCATACTGTTGTATTTTTTTGATTCATCTCCTCTTACAAATATACCTCTATTTATCTTCATGTCCATAATTCGAATTTTTCCCCCTTAAATATTTACTCTCAATTCAAACATAATGTACTTTATTGTGATATGAAAACTTCTTAGCATTAAGTGTAATGATCACTCACACACCATTCAATTAGGTGACTGCAAAATTCAAGTGTATAGTAAGAGTTGTAGCAGCGCTTCCATGGGCAATTGAGGACTTCCGGTCTCCTGATGGAACTTACCGTATCCGGCTTACTTTGGAGGACCCTACTGCTAGAATTCATGCTTTTCTGTATGCTGATGATGGGGTATGGGCTTCTTTTACTGCATAATTTCAGCTCAAATTTTTTCGATAGCGAACTTTAGAGGCACTATAATGCATTTCAGTTCTGTGTCTTCTTTTTCTTTAACATATAATCAAAGATTATGAAGCTGCTAAACTGAGCTGTCTTGTTGCTCTTTGAACTAAAGATTTTCTCCTGCTTTTTCTTTTTGTAGCTTGTTTAATCACAACTTCTATTGAAGTTGACTGGTACAATTCGTCCCTTTGGCCGGCCCCATCATAAAGAATAGCTGATCTGCTATTGTTGTGACATTTCTCATACAACCAAAACTTGTTCACAGAATAGTAAAATTCTCATTTAACTGGAATTGGAATTTACTTTAAGCTGTTTTTTAAGTACAGGAAGTGTTTTTCGAAGGACATCCTCCGAATGACGCATTGGTTCGGAAATGGAATACATTGCTTGGAGTCGTTGAAGTCGATAGTGGTGATGTAATAGAGAATGCTCCAAGAAATCCCCCATGGATTCTTTGCTGTATCAAATCATATTATGTTGACAAAAGGGATGTCTGGGGAAGCCGGAAGTATCGGATCTTCAATACTAAGCTTGTATGCTGAAGCTGGAAGTTATCCTAACCAAGATTACTGTTCTACTGTATTATTCTTTTTTAGGGCACAATGTACTTTGATAGTTGTGGATTTTGTACAGTGTATATAAAAACAGCTAACCTTAGTTTAGTGTTATGTAAAAACAGTATACTAGCTAATGAGTTATGCTGATCTGAGATCTAGCGCTGATTACAGATTACTCGTTCGACGTTTAGTCTGTTCTTTTACAGAAATGCGGAGTTTCACCACACAAGTCTGAAATGTGTTGTTCATCAGTCTTTAAGATGTAGTTGTTTGTTGCATTTTAGATGGAAAGGAATGTTAATTAGTAGTTAATCTTTCCATCGCTATGACGGGTTAGTAATTTACTCCTCCTTTCCTTCGAGTTTGATACAAAGATTCGTTGAGACGATATAATAGTCTGTAGACAAGCCAATGACTAACCGAATGAGCACCTCTACTTGATCACGCTCCAAGTCCAACTCACTTGATCAAGAATGGGTTATAATCTTTGATTGTAGGGTCCTAAATCTTAATCCCTTGAAAGCTTCTAATTTCTTCTAGAGATATCGTTTTAGACATATCCATACAAAAGATATAAAGATAAGGATATCATTAGTGCTCTTAGCAATCAAACATGATTCATCTAGCAAACAGATAGTTCATAATAGCCTTCCAATTAAAACCACCTAAATAACAATGGCAAATCTTAAATAAAAGTATAGATTTATTCAAAAAAACTAAAATAAAATAAAATAAAAGTATAGATGCTATCATGTGTACAAAATCGACTCAAATTCACTTTTTTAGACTATATATTACATAGTTCAATTTTAATGAAATTTTTAATCAAGTCGCCCTATGTCATAACCTAAGCAGACCCGAGCCTAAATTTCACTTTCACCTAATCTTGGGTTGTTAATTTGTTATTGTTGGAAGGAAAAAATCTCCATAGAATGACAAAAATGACCAATTAATCTCTAGCTTATGGGTTTTACTATATCCTTTTAGTTAGTTCTATATATTTTTAATCAACTCACCTTATATCACAATCTAAATAGACCCGAACCTAAATTTCACCTTAACTTATACTCTCTTTTATTTACATCTCACTTTTCCATAAATCACATTTTCTCCCTTTTTCTTCCTTTCCTTGGTCAGTACAAAATTTATATTTGTAACAAAAACCATAAGACAAGATACTAGTATCCTTCTATTGCTTTTTCTGAAAAATTATCGTATAACTCAAAAATCCCTCATATATACTCCCACTCTTCGTTCCTTTAAATTTGCAGCATTTTTCATTTTGATCTGTCATACTTAGTTTGCATCGTTTCTATTTTTGGATAATAGCCTACCACTTTCTTTTAATCTCATCCATACATTTAAACTCTCTTTTAATTTCATCCACATAATTCATTTTCTCTTTCTTTATTATCACTTTTTAAAATTTACCCACTTTCTCTTTAATGCAAATTAAAAAGAACAGGCATTTTCTCACGACACATAGTAATTTTTTTCCAATTAACACAAATGAGACAAGTTGCATAGATACAGGGTAATCACTAATCAAGTTGCAAAAAAAGATGTAGCCCTAGACCTAGGGACACCATGCATGGAGCTAGCTAGGTAGAGTATTAAGTGGCAATCACATTAAATATTTTGATGAAATTCAAATTAAAAGTGGAATAATTTGACTTATTTAACTCTACTTATGTTACAAATTGTCCTTTAATCATTTTACTCATAACTAATCAGGATAATTAATTGATAACCCACTTAATCTTGCCTCATTTGTGCTTACTCCATTAATTTTCCATTTAAATCTTCCATCAGAAATTACCCTATATAAATGGGTTTAGAGTCAATTTAATTAATACCTCATCAAATACCTTGTTTAATTAATCTCATAATCTTAATCATCCATTTCTGTAAGTTTAATTTTCTGTTAATTCATTGTTTGATATTAATTATATATGCTCCATTTTCATATTAAGATGTAACTATATTAGGGCATGCATGTATGATGAGTCATATTATACCTAAGACATTCATATAAGGAATTTGCATGCATGTATTGATTAATGTACATAGCTAACGTGGGTGCAAGTTCCAGGTTTTCAGAATCTTTAAAGACCGTTTAGAATCGGGGGACTCTATGACCGCACTCTCCTGTATGGGTATGAGTTGTCGTCTATCTTTCCTTCCCAGACCCTGACCATTGTTTGTCTATGAGTGGAATATACCGAATATGATGATGACAACGACTTAAAATGCTTATGTTAGTGGTGCACCCACATGGGGCGGGCGAGGCTCGACCGCCCGGTCTAAACAGGCATATATAGTAAATTTAACCGAATTAAAACTTTATTCTCGCCCGCCCCTCGGTTTAAACATGCGCATGTAGTAAATTCATTCGAACTAAATTTAAAAGATTTATATTTTCCGTCTAAAAGCTCTGTATTTTTTAATGTGAACGTGCTGTTAAACTAATTTTAACGGTTAATTTTCAGAAATTCGACGAAATGAAGCTTCAAGGAGTTGGAGTGATGTTGATGATCGTAGCCATAATGATGATTGGTGATTCAATAGCATTAGGAGTGAAGACGGATGAAAACAAGCAAGAAAATCAAGTGGAAAACAATGACAATTCTACATTATCAACTACTTATTCTCACCATGAGATCCCTTTGTATAAGTATATTCCTCCCGGAGGTAGAAAGTTGCTTTCTAAAGTGGGCCACATTTTAAATATAAACTAATTAATCATCAAAAAAAAAAAACAAAATAAGAGTGTAATGAACTTATTTTCATTTATAAGCGCTTATTGCTCCAGAGCTTAGGCTCGGTACTGTTCGCAGTTCCTAACTGCGAACAGAGGGTTGAACAAGTCAAAAAAGTCAAGCAGGCTGTTTCCACTTACTACTGAGAACAGAGAGTTGACCCTGTTTGTCCAGGTTTTCCTCTGTTCGCACTTAATAAGTGGGAACAACTTAATTGACTTTTTTCAACCAGTTTACCTTTGTTCGCAGTTACTAATTGCGAGCAGTACCGAACCTGAGCGGCTGAAGACGCTTACATTTAGAAATAACTTGATTTTGCTCTTATTTTGTGCTTTTTTTTATAATTAATCTTATTTATTTGATATAAGAAAACCCGTATGATAAAATATCGAAATGGGCCTCAAACCGTTGCACTAGTATAATAGCAACTACTAGTATTGTAATGTACGTATGATCTTTAGCCTTGATTATATTTATATATATGTATATGTTCGTAGAAGGATTGATATGTACAAATACAATAACGTCCTTTCGTGTCATTACTAATGGATGATGGAATGAATGATTGTGAACATATACTAGGATTTTGTACAATATACTTGTATATCTATGTATTAATTAAATGAAATAAATGAGTAATAATAACTTTTGACGTTTCTTAGAGTTGTCTATTTTATTCTAAGCAACTTTTAAAACTTTTACGGTCCGTTTGGTAGGTGGTAATAAATCGTGGCAATGAGAATGAAAAATTAGTGTAGTTTTTGTTAAAAAATCTTTTGGCTATCTTGATAGTCATGGTTGACAACTTGACAACCTTCAATCATCTCATTTTGTTCATAAAATTCATTCCAATGCATTACCAATAGGAGATGTGACATTAGAAGGTAATGGAAATTTGTGAACAAAAAACTTTTTTGTGATCAAATTTTCATTACCATGGGAATGACATGAAAGTTTTGATGAAATTTTACACTATAAATCATTCCCATTACCACCATTTAGTACCACTAACCAAACGGGCCATAAAACATGTTTTAAGCATTAATATCTTTAAAAAAATTTATAAAAAATTATAAAACGTACATATCATATTATTTACATGACATCTAAATAAATCTAAGAATTATAAGTATCTTTTATGAATAGAGATTATGACTTGTAGAAAATGGTAAAACCAATCTAGAATAAAATGTTTTTTTTTTTTGAGTTATCTAGAATAAAATGTTAGCCACTAGAGTAATAGGTATTATGAGAAGTGGAAAAGGATAAAAAAACAATCTATAACTGAAGTACAAGTGGAAAAGGATAATTAAATTTTAACCATTCTTCAAATTATAGTAAAACTTTTGAGAATTAGAAAAATATTTCCCTTAAAAACAATTTTTATTGATTGTTAAAATGATAAATTAAATTGCAAAAAAATTTAATAGCTAAGAACCCTAATACATTTACCAAATCTTTAACAAATAAAAATGGATGATACATTATGTGTATATAGATGGGTTGTTTTCATAAAAAATAAACAATTATACATATGTAGGGAAACTCTATGCTACGATAACAATCCTGGAATGGAGTCTGTATTATGACAGCTATCTTCTGCAAGTGCCAGAGTTAACATCTCTGTGCAAAATTGATCGTCTGGTTTCAGCCATAATGCCTGTTCGACAACACGAGAATTCATATGAAAATTGGCTTATCGAGAAGGGGACGATAAAATGACACTGACACTGTGTTTGGATAGAGAGACATAGTAAAACGTATCCCATACGACTCTTAACAAGGCATTGTGATTTATGAACCAATCTCCCTTCGCAAAGAAGCGGGTGATTAAGGGTGTTCAAAACAGATTTGATGACCAGAAATTTACCCGACCTTGTAACCAAGTTCGATTTGAACAAACCATTAATATGATTACAATATGTAAAGAACAATATGGACACAAAACCTAATTTCAGACCGACCCGAAATACCAAACCCGAAACCAACCAATTGACCGGAATGAACACCTATACGGCTGATACATCAATTTGTATCCATAAATTATGTAAATGGTAAACAACATGGAATACAAAGAGATACCTTGTGATAATTTGTAACTGCAGCACTGTAATTCCCCTGCATGAGTCGAAACAACAAGCTATCATTACCAAATCGCTTGAAACTTCGATTACTAAGTGTCGGGGCGTCCAAATCAAATGAAGAAGTTAATCAAGGACAAGTGTTATGCTCATTTCACTGGCCCTTTTCCAATGAACAAGACCCTTTTTCATATAAGGATTATAAGCTTAGTAAAATTCTAGTAATACAAATCCTAAGAAATTACTCGGTGTTTAGCTACCAGAGCCAAAAGTAAACAAAAGAATTGTTCGCATTATCAAAGTCATTCTTTGCTCAATCTTAAAGGCCAAGGAATATGCATGTTCCAGTAGACGTCATTAGTCTCGTTCTTCCTTTTCCATAAATTGGGGTGATGATGCAAATCAATTCTTATCTACCTTAGAAAAGACCCTCAATTCCCAGATTACAGGGATGAGGAGTTCAAGAATGTTTCAAAAAGCTAAGGCAGGCTACCAACTCAATCTGATCTAAATAATAATAGAATTGGTGAGACAGTACAGACCTGTAAATGATAAGTGTAGGCAAGGCCTGCATAAGTGCTTAAACTCTTGGTAGACAAGGTAAGTGCTTTCTCATAGTACTTGATTGCCTCACGATACACCCTGTAAGACAATAATTCATACAATGAAGCCACGTACTCTTCGCATTATGTATTTATCAGACATAAAAGGTGAGCATATGGACATTAAAGTGAAAACACCTATAACAATTCTGTGTATAGTGTAACATATTGCCTGATCAATATGTTGTGACTGTGTCAAAAAGGTTCTAATGCTTATGGCGACCAAAATTAGGCCGAGGCAACCGCAAAACTATCCATATTGACCCTGAAATAGTGAAATCCATTTTGCAGCCATTGCCGTGGCTGTCACCACACTACATATTTGCACTATATTCTGTGAACCCAATTGCATTTCGAAAAACAAATGATTTTTAGCTAGTACTATGAAATTGGGCATGAGCAATAATCTCATGAGAACAAACGGCCTTGACAAATTGACCTATTCTTTTTTTGTGTTTCCACAAAACATGTTGCAATGGTTACCTAATTACCTTGTGACTTATGTCTTGTAATAAATGATATTGTTCGACAACCTGGTGACTCTTAGTTCTCACAAGGCTCTAACCAGGTAACGACATCAAGGATAGGTTAAAGATTCACCATTTGTCTCGATTCAAGACCTTGCATTTGCATAGGGGCCATCTATTAGTTTGTTTCACACAGGAGGCCTGTTTAAGTAATAACTCAGAACAAGTATGTTCAATTGTTTAGAATGGCTTAAGCTGAGAATTAAGATATTATTTTAAGCATACTTTGACGAGGGATTACTTTATAAAAAAAATTCTCCAACACCATCACGTTGGCGCCTGTCAGTCACTTAACAAAAACTTCGATCTGCACTATAGATTTTAGTGATACTAGATGAAATTTTCATTATTAGATGGATACGAAAGGTTTGCTATATATAAGGTGATTATGCTATTTTTCTAGTTTAAGTATTCTGCTCTTATGAGTATATTTATCATTCTTTGAGCTTACCAAATAGCATTGGAATACTTTAGAAAACCAGAATAGTTTATGATGTGTTAACTGTGAGCTAAATAAATGCCAGCAAGAGTTCTAGCTTGTTTATTTCTCTCTTGATTCACTTCTTTTTATTTTTGGTTAATAATCAAGTAAGATAGCAAGGTGATACAGAGTGAAATCCATCTTTGATCCATAGTGCAATTCACTTTGTAGTTTGAGACTTCAAGAAGGAACGTACTTGAGCTTTCTATATGCATGCGCAAGATTGACGATAGTGGGTTCCCATGTTTCGTTCACAGATGTAGGGATATTTGCCAATGTCTTCTCAAACCATCGGACTGATTTTTTGTACCTGAAACCACAAGGAAACAGCAAGAATAGGGTTTTAAAAACCTAAAAACACCATATCAATTGCATTTCCCAATACTATGAGAATTCTTGTAATCATATTAAGAAATCCCTTCACTCTTCTATTATAGTACGAAAGCTTCCAATGATGTAAACTAAGAATGGACCTTCAAGAAAATTGGTGATGAAAACTAGGAAACCATTACAACACTAAAGAAAACCTGTAAACAACCAGAATTAAAATAATTTTTGACATGAGACTTGAGAGGTGAGATGGGAATAACTGCTATAGTTGCTAGTAACCTCAAAGTTTTAAAAACATGCCTGACTGCTAGATTTGGATAATAATCGATAAAGGAAAGTTTTTAGGGTGCTCCCAGGCCCCAGCACAGTCCTAATGCAACTTTAACAGATCTAGGATATTTATGTGGCCTTGCCTGTCCTACAAAGCGATTCTTTTGCTTTCTCTCATAGTTATGATCCTACATTCTACCTTTGAAATATTCAACCATGAATACTTGAACGCTTCACAAAGTAAATTCAAAATTTGCATATACAGACAAATCAAGAAGTAAACTTGACACATTAGACCAATCTGCCATACGCGTAAGAATTCTCATGCTAAACAAGATGGCCTCAATGTAAGGCCCAAGCTCCATTATATATGTAATTTGTATGTATATATGAATAATTTAAAAGTAAAATTGCTACAACCTATTGACAGAGCTGGTTAAAAACAAAATAGAGTTACAGATGATAGTCTACAAACACTTATTATGGAATTCATAACTTATAACATAATACAAAAAATATTATTTTGAAGTGAATAGTTACAAAAATTATAATATAAGAAAGTTAGAAGTTGCAAGGAAACTAGAAATAAACGAATTAAAGGATCAATTAAAAAAATCTAGCAAACTCGTTATAAAAGGAAAATCATGGGAACTTCGGAGTTGGGAAAAAATATAGTATTGTACACAATGAAATAAAACTCAAAAGAAGTTACTGAAGATTTACAAGACAAATTGATAAGGGCAATCAAATGGATGTGAATTAGAGATAAATTGTTCACCCTCTCCGTGTTTTTCCAACCGAGCCAATTGAATCATGCATTAATAGTTGGTAAAAGTATGTTAAAGGGTTTTAAAAACATGTGGCAGGCTAGCCTCGGTAGTCCCACTCCTACATCTTCCGCTTTCAATCAAGCTCAGATGACAACACACTCTTTGAAGTCATTCACAACACAAGTAGCTTTGCCTTTAAACATAAATGATTTATTGGGTCTTAATCTCTTTGGATTTTTGGAATTATGTGGCTGACTATACTACCCTGTATCCAAACCATATGTTAAATCCAGTTAGACACTAAAATGTACATTTTCGCAAACTAGCCATGAAAAAATCCCAACATGCTTAGATATCATCTTCGCCATAATCAAATTTCATAAAAAACAAGTAGAAGTAGTCTGTTGTCCAATGATCAAGGAAAAAGTCAATGTAAATAACACTAAGGCAGAGCAGTAAATATTGTTCACAGAGGACGCCAATAATATACACTAAGGCAGATCAGAGCATGCAACTCCTTAATTGATGAGGCAATGCACTTGCCTAAATAGAGTTATTAAATATATTCTCTATACTAGTCTTGGTATTTATGAAGATAGCTGAGAGCTATTTTAATAAACTCTAGCTTTTATACCAGCTTTTAGCGACAAAAAATTTCTCAAGTTTGGAGCAAACCATGACACACAAGTCATTCACTAAGTGAAGATTTATACTTACTCTTTCATGTGATACGCAACAACACCTAGCTCGTTATATACCAGAGGATCAGTAGAGCAAATTGTTTTAGCCTGCAAGAAGAACTGTGGGAAACCTAAATCAGTTCAGTCCTGGAGAACACATACCAAAACATGTTCAGCAAATTTTGATCAACAGAAAGGCTTAATAAGGAAGCCAATAGAAAATGACAAAATACAAGCACATCTTTCAACAATTATACTGGCATGAAAAAATAAATATCTGAATACAAACACTCATTAAGAAGAAGTGGGCCTTCTAAACCAACAATCAATAGACTTCCTCCAATGAAAAGGAACATTCTTTCCATTAAAACTATAACTCAAAATACAAATCATGGGAGAGTTCCTAAAAGCAATGCACCCCTTAATTTAACTAAAAGACCCATGCTACCTTATATTGATAAAAAGCTCGACCAAGATTATTTTTTATTACTAGAATATTCAAGTCATCTTAATAATGAATAAGGGAAGAAGAACATAAGAGCAAGTCAATACTCAAACCATAACCCCTTGAATGAAAATATTAGACTACTTTGATTAATACAATCAAAGCATTGAAAAGAATTTATCCATGCAAATTCCAAACAAAGAGTAACACAGAATGTTACTCGAACTTATATCCATCCAACATGAATAAATACCCTAGTTTCTAACCTAAGTATTTAATGGGAAAACAGCTATTATTTTGGTTTAAAATGAAGTGCCTAAGTATCTTACCTATGTATGAGTGTCAAGGATCCCATATAGTTACTTGAAGTAAAATAAAGAGTTCAAGGAAAAAAACACAACCACAAGGCCTAATGAGTAATAAGAAACAAGGGAAAAGACTAGCAACCCCAAAATAATGTTTTCGATTGCATATATTGATATTAAACAATCTCATATATTCATCTCTTACTCAAACCTCTTAAGCTTCTTAATCTTCAACCCTATCTTAATTGGCTAATGTTTATTCCTACTCATACCAATCTCCTATGTCTTTTGTCGTCTAATTTTTAATTCACAAAATATGTTTTATTACAAATTACGAATAAGATTTTACTTGGCATCGATAGAGCGCATAGAATCAAGTCACAAGAACAAGATGTATAGAATTAAGATTCTAAATAGTTAGACAATGACAAATTTTCTGCTTTCTCAATAATTATCTATGTTAAATGTTATGCTTTTAGAATAGAAATATAATATTTCTTTTTTTCAACATCAATTCTAAAAAAAATTAGCGGTAAGTTTATATGATGCTATTAGTTAAAAATATAACACATTTGAATTATTTATCTTAGTTAACTGTAGAAGGATCAGATTTTGGACCTTAAGATCGGAGAATGAAGTTAGGTTTAAACACTACTATAAACGATGTTCGAGCTAAAAAGTAAAATCTATAAGCATTATGATCCTACACAGGATCAGGATTGAACTCAAGTAATAGATCTTAGGATCGTAAGATTTAGAAGAAATTTTAACTTTTTAATAACCACACATAGAACGGTATCAATAATTTACCAAGCTGTTCTAGTTGCCAAAGACTACATGGTGACTCACCTGCTCAGCAAGTTTGTAGCTGTGTGTTCGCATGTATTCCATGCCGATGTACAAAGTTGGTAAATGACACCTGGATGAAGAAAACTATTAAAAATGACAACTTATAATGATAAGAACACTTCAAAACATTATAGCCCTCCTAGAGATAAACTGATAAACATGTAAGACTTGTAGCTCAAAAGAAAAGTCGGACAAGAGAACAAAGATACTATTCAACAAGTGTTGCAAAAACATCAAAGGGCTATGTACAACACAATAAAAACGAAAGTATTAGACCTTGAAAGTCATGATTATCAAACCACGAATTGGACCAAACATAACCATTCAAGGCAATGCATGATGAGATAACATTGTACAGATGAACACCCTAATTAAAGTCAATTTTGAACATGGATATTTCTCATTTAAAACCAAGAAATATTTCAAAATAAAGTTTTGTTCACAATGTTTACTGTATATATAAGGGTAATACTAAACATAACAATAATACTCGGAAAAAGAGTGTATCATAGCAGATTCCAAGGACCATGTGAAAAGATATTTCCCAAAAGATTTGTAGAAAATAATGAAGAGCCATTAATATTACCCAGGAAACAAACGAGCAGCAGTTCGATAAGATAACATTGCTTGATCACCTTCTTCTAGTGCAGCATAAGCATTTCCTTGACCAATCCAAGCAGATAAAAATGTTCCTTCTAAGCTTGTTGCCTTGCTATAGAGGGAAAACATATAATGACATAAATCAGATTTCAGATATAGTACAGTGCAAAACAAAGTCAAAATAATCCTCTTTTGTAAAAAACAAATTTTGGAAGCAATATAAAAGATATCTTGTTTCACTTTAAATAAATTGTTGCAAAGCAGGAGGTAACCATTAATCAGTTACCATCTAAGGATCAAATAATTAGCAGGATCTTAACTCTCAAATTAAACAATAAATCCTAAAGAGTAATGTATTAATCTCACATGGCCACGTGAAAAGAAAGGCATGCTACCAATTAGAAGTGAACAATACAAATAGCATATTCCGAAACCCAAATACACATAAAACATGTTGAATGCTCAATCTTTGTCATTAAAATTAAATTATAATAACACTTGATCGACTTCATTAAAGCAAGTACAAGATTGACCATTTTAGCGAAGAAAGGAGTGTCAGATTAATCTTTAGTAGAGTTAGAGAACCCCTCCACCATAAATCGATTTTTACTCCTATTGTCTCCAACTCTTCCACACGATTGTTGCATTGTTCTTCGAATTTCCTATCAAATTGGATTTAAGAATTATAATTTAATATTAGGAAAAAATTTTGAATTTTGTCATACCTGAAATACCGGCGCGATTGATCATATTTTTTGATACAATAATAGTAACATCCCACGGCGAACCATGATTGGGGTCTAGAGAAATGAGAAAAAGCGCAAATCAGAAAAGCCATAATTCAGTACAATAGTCTCCATAAGAGCATAATCTAACAACAATGCCAAAGACATTAAAACATCATTCACTCCAAGAAGTCAGTCTAGCAAGATAACTGTTAGAATGTTTAATGGAATGCAATATCTAGGGAAGAAGAAACAAGATTTTGGATAATCAAGACCAATGAAGTTCTGTAAACATGGCCAGAATGTTACAAAACGCCCCCAATTTTTTATTATGTAGCTAGAACCAAGGAACCCTCCAATTTTGGCTAAATCAAGATGCAGGAAAATGCCCCCACTTTTGGAGTTACACACCAAGAAACCTTCAGCTTTGAACAAATATTGGGCAGGAAATTTTATGAATTTCTTCTGTCATAATGTCATAATGAAGGAGTCGTTCAGTATATAACATATCCTCAAGATGTAGGGTCAAAAGTTTTTTCCAGTGGTGGACAATAAGACCACCACATATAGAGATCCAGTTTCAAATTAAGCAAGCAACAGTAGCACAGGCTCAAAGTATAGCTAATTGCTTTGTCCAAGAAAAAATACAATAAGGGTGAAAGTAACGTCAATACTCAGTGAAGGACTAGCAAGTTCTTACATATATTTTTCAGATAAACCTAGTATAGGTAATTTATATAAGGATCAAGCAACTTCCACAACAAGTTTTTGACATTTGAAGAGAATTAAAACATGTGACTTCTCAAAATAGAAGAAACAGATTCCCTTGAAAGTAAGACTCGTATACAAAATATTTAAAGCTTGTTGAAAGTGGTTTCACAGGAAAGCTGCAAGTACAGCAAACGAGGAGGCTAAGTTATGCTCATAGAAGCAAAAGTCTGGAAACAATACCCTCCTTCTGCTCATGGTATTGAGTTTAACTATGCATACATAGAGGGCAGTAAAGGATTTCACATATTTGTGATTGGAATTCTTGAGATCCATCATTACATGAATACTCCTCCGGATTTTTTTACACCAAGAATAACCAAAGCATGCACAAAAGCAACATCTTATGTATTGCAGCATAAGTTGGTAGAGAGATTAAATAAAGAGGCTTATGCACTGGGAAAGCAAAAAATTATGTGCGTATCTACAAGAGGAAACAGTACACAAAATAATAATTTGTGATTAAGAAAAGTTCTCTTACTTTTGAGGATAATCTTTGACTAGATTACAACCTATTAGATAGAGCTCATTTGACATGCCAAGTTCCATTGCAGCAGCTAAATGTACCAAAGTACACTTGAGATGGAAAGGATCTTTCTCAAGCAATCTGTACAGATAAAAATGAGATGTGTGAATTCAACCAGCAAAAAAGAGCTCTGGAAGAAACACCACATCAAGTACATTGACAAAAACTCACAGCGAAGTTAGTTCAAAACATTTCTGATATTCACCACATTGATGATAGTATTCGGCTTTACGGGCCAATAAATCTGTGTTATTCTTCAGAGTTCCAGTGAAGTTTGAATCTGATGGAGAATCTTTCTCGAGTTCATTAAAGTTGGCTTCAACTACATTCTCTTTATCTTGCTGAAAATAATCAGCAAGAATGTGACTGAATTTAGCAACTTTTTGTAAACAGTTGGACAACAGGAAAAGAAACATTAACAATGTCAAAGTCTTAATCACAACTACAGAATCTGTTACATGATCTAAAACAAATCAATATAAAATGTAATGAAAAATAGTTACTTTTTGGACTAAGGCTTAGGCATTAAAAAATAAAACTCTCCATTGATGAGAAGAAGTAGGGCCATCACTACCATTTGCTACATATCCTTATTTGCACATCAAGCATGAGGTACTTACTTTCTTAATAAGACAATTGTAAAACGAAGAAAGCCACTCATCTTCATGGCAAAATTCCAAAGATGCAATTAGAGAGCACTCTGAACCAGAAGAAAAGAAAATGTTGGAATAAAACACAAGGCAATACTACAGACATGGTAAGAAGATATTTTCAAATTCTTCAAAGACATTTTAATTCAACATTTTAGAAGAAAAATATTCCTCAAATAGTCAAAATATTACGACTAATGCTTTACACAAGCTTTGTGCTCGTCAAAGCCTACTAGCTTAATTAGTACAATCTTTCACAAATAGCCTTAAATCCTTCTACGGTGTATGTTATTATGATCCCTAAGAAAAGAAGTAAGAGAAGAAAATATCTTTGAGCTATAAACACTAAAACTTCTCTTACCTTCGTCACATGTAAGCATATGATTTTCAATAAGACGCTCAAAAGCCTGGACAAGAAAAAAATATAAATTAGATCATCAACAATTTTTGGTTTTGCCCATATAAAATATGCGGTTGATGAATATCAAATATGGACTTAGCCTATGACATTGACATTGATGTCACGCATGCATCAACACTTAACCTAGTAGTTGGCAAGTCTCACCGGAACTTCTTACAGAAGTTGGCTTAAGGAAACTCTGAAATTTTAACTGAAACAAGCTAAGGGAGGTTTTAGGGAAAACTTTCTTGTCTCATAAGCATACCTCATAACACAAAGGATCAGCTTTTACTGCAGCTATATACCTGAAAATATAGGATTGTAAACACAAATCAAATTGTAGTTTGATCATAAATACATGTTAAAATAACATTTGAAAAATATCTTACGGGTGTTTGGCAAATGGTGGTTAGCTAATGGTTGGTAGTTACTAGAGTGACTGATTTCATAAGTTGATTTTATGAGTTGCAGCTTGTTCAAAAATAGCTTAGTTATAAAAATAAGTTATTTCAATCAGCCAATTTACCTAATACTAGCATTAGAGGGTTTGACTATCCAATCATCTATGTGCCAAAAATACGCTAAAATTGTCCAATAAGTTATTTTGCCAAATACCCCTATTGATACCCAAACAACTTTGTGAAGAACACGAGGTAGCAAATCTAGCAATATGTCAGATATTTACACTTTCTCTTAATCAATATCATGACAAAATACATGTCCATTCAATCACCTCTATACAACTAATTGACTCCCAGCTGAGATCCTAAGTAGGCACACAACCCTATCAGCCTAGCCTTGTTAGCAATTATAATTTTTTTTTATTATGATTAACCTTGGTGACAAAGGTCATATCCAATTTCACATAAATAAAAAGTAAAACAAAACAAAATAACGACAAGAAAGTATTGTATTATTTCCAATGACATAATATACAGTAATTTACTATCAAAACAATATTGAATGTAATAATACGATTAAATAAAAAATCTCAAAGGATCCAGTTGGTATAAGGTAACTCTAAAATCCACACATAATCATTGAGAAGACACATTTTAAGATGGTTGTGAGCCCCCATCATAACAACTAGCCCATGGCTTGCATGAATGCATGCCGTCCTTCACAGCTTTGAACAATAAGGATCAAGTATAACCATCTAGATAGAATGCCAATGAGATGTAACACGGAAGAGCTCACCATTGGCGTGCTTGGGCGCGATTTTCCAGTGCTTCGTACGCTCTACCTCGGAGGAAACATAATGCTGCAGATATCTGCACAAACATTTTAAAAGTCAATTCCATTTATTAGGGAATTGATGTAAAATGCCAAATTTGAACTCAATACTGCAGTGTAATAAAAACGAATTGTCAAAAAAAGTTCTAAAATTTCCCGCATTCTTCACCAAGCACTAGTTAAGAACAAGCTATTAGTCAATATGGAATTTCCATTTGCATTTGAACAAAATCCTCAAAGCTAATCAAATTATTCAATTCTAGTGCAAAGAATAACGTGCAGCAAAGGGAAATACTTGCATTGATTTCATGATCATGCACATCCTTGTCCAGGTACATAACAGTACCATCTTTTGTGTCCCTAACATTACCATGTTCATCAAGTTTTGCATCTCCAAGCATTTGTAAACATTGATCCCACTCTCGTAACTCCTCCTAGATTAACAGAAAAAGTTGAAAAAATTTAGTAAGTGCTATTCTTACAATTAGAAACACAAAAGGCTAAATTTAAATGAGAACCAGCAAACAGAGTCACAAGTTAGGAACAAGTAAATAGTTTCATATTGTTGGGATTAAGGCTTTGACATTGTTGTACAAGATACTATCTAGTGCAACGTAATCAGAAATTTCCTTGGATTTTTATAAAGCAGGGTGCAATGAAGTGCTAGGGGCTGTGCTTCGCCTCTGAGCACCTTTGGGGATAAAGCACTTGACAAAAATGATGTAAGCTGTTTTTAAATTTTCTGTCAGGACTCAGGAGTGTGGTCTGAACCAACTCTCACTTGGACTAAAGGGGTGACCTTTCCAGCGCCTCTATGAACCGAGCGTGTAGGTCATAAACGCGCGCACACTTTCTAAACAAATCATGAAATATTATAAGTGTCAAAAAAATTAATAAAGTGGTTAGAAAATAACAAATCGGACACTGTCATACATACTCACAAGAGCAAACAGAAATCCCACAAGTCCAACGAAATAGGCACATACTCCAAGTATCAATATTCAACAGACCATACTATTGCCAAATTCTAAGAATTTTCAGTTTCATTAAGAAATTCTATGTCCTTAGAAAAAAGCTTCAATGTTTTTCTTAAAAACAGCTGCAATGAAGTATTTGCCAAGGCTAAACTAAGCTTGTATTGCCCAATAAATACATTTTTCCCCAAATTAGTTTAACCTATTTGAGCATGAAATTTTGCAAAAATCACACTTCCTTCAGTTTTAACAAATTGAACAGTCACCAGCCACCAAATCATCAATGAACTTTTTACTTACAACCACAACGACTTCAATCAAGTGTCTCTTATGTTCATTAATCAAATTTCATTAACTTTCAACAAAAAATTGCAAATTTCAGCTTAAAAAATCAAAATTTTAAATTGATCAAAGACCCAAAATGAAATAATTGAAAAAAAAAAGTAAAAATATAGATGAAGGTAGAAAGAAGAGTACGAACAAGACATTTGGCGGCGAGGTAACGAAATCGGAGGTCACGAAGAACGACATGAGAAGCATTAAGAAGGTGAAAAGCACGACGAAAATGGCGACCAAGGAAGAGTGCTTGAGCTTGCATATAAATATCGGCGGGGTCAGAAGTGAAGGCGGCGACTTTATCGGCGAAGAAGATGGCAGATGAGTAAAGATGTTTGCTTACACAGTCTCTAACTACTCCACGCAATTTGTCAATTTCTTCTTCCCTCATTTTTTATATCAAGTTTTTCGTTTGTTACGCTTGTGGAACTGCTCCAATGGCGGACAATGGCGGACGAGTACAGCGGAGGAACAAGGAGGAGGGCAGCAATTATGAAGTGTAGCAGATTGTTTTGGTGAAATTATTGATTGATTCAAGGTGAAAGAGCGGGAGTGAGGGTTTGAGTATGGATTATGGAACCACAATTTTTTTAAAAATTTAAATTTATATGGAGTATTAATTAATTCGTTGACATTGTGAAATTTAGAAATATGTTTATTAGATTAATTATATCTAAAATTATACATGATTAAAAATTAAAAATTCTAAAAATATATACGATGTGAAGAATAAAGTTGACTATATTTCTTGTTTAATAGCCGATATATGTAAAACAGTATAGAATGATGAACAACACAAAAATTAGATTGGGTGCAAGTAAAAAATATAAAGCATATAGTATTGGTGTTGTACTTTTAAATGTTTCTGCACTATTCTACATAAAACTTTTATATTTCACGTATTTAGCATAATTTGTTATTTTGGTTCGTCATATTCATTTTACATCATTTTATTTTTGAATAATACCTTACCAATTACTTTTAATTTTACCCATGATTTTTACTTCTCTTTTAATTTTAAGTATACAATTTACCGTCTCTTTATTTGTCACCACATAGTAGTATATTTGAAGTGATATCAAAAGAATTCTAATAATTTCAAACTAAATAGTGATTTGCTCCTTTTAGCTTTGATGCAAGTGTATTAACTTATTTACTTATTAGAACAAATTCAATTATATTCATTAAATAAAAGTGAATAATTTATGCGTAAAATATTTTAAATAAAATATGATAAGGTGAATAATTTACGTATGAAGGTGTATAATTAAGATTCATCCAACAAGTTGTGCAATATTTTTAATTGTAACATCTTTGAAATCGTATTAGATACTTGTCTTCAGTATGCAATAATTAAGCCCCATTAACATTTCAGGATAAATCATTTATAAAAAAAATATACTAGAAACACTATAGATGACTACAAGTCTACAAACCGTTTCGCATTTTTCCGATTTTGCGACTGACGATCACAACCAAAATTGTAATTTTGCACTATGCTGGCAGATCCAGGACTTGGATGTCGGAATGAACACCTGACGTACATTCGTCCACAAACCTTTGCAGAAAATACATCAAAATATACGGCACTTCAAAATTCCAGTCAACAAGAGGACACATTTCCAAGACTCGAGGCTTGAACACACGAACTTCATAATAATCCATCTTGAGTGGTGCAGTGGTTGCTCATGTGATATAGCTTTAGATTTAATTGAGATCGTAGTTCCGGCTCCAAAGAATTGGAAGCTCATTGAGCCGTAGCACAGAAAAACGCATGTATATGCTGTAACGCCAATGAGGAGTATGTAACCATCTGGCTAATTGTGGCTTTGGGAGAGAAAGAATTGGATATGGAGCCAATATCATACATTCTTATCATAAGCCATACCGCCTAAGAACTTTGCTCAATGTTGGCATCACATTATACGCTTGATAGGATCTTCTGAGGTCGATTATAGAACCCACCTACAATCATAATAGAAGGTACAAATTCGAGCTTTAGTTAGTGAAGACGCATATATACCCATTTCGGAAGAAAATAATTCAGTTTGCTGCAGCAAAATATGAACACTGATTGGTTAGAGATACGGGAATGCATTTGGCTATAAAGGCCAATACTTGTGCAAGACAGTAGGACAACAATTTGGTACGCCAACAAATTAAATGTAGAATTATTAGCGGCACTTCAATTACTAATAACAGATTGATGGAAGTTTGTGGATCTCTAGGATATCTAAATTTATGAAACGAGAAACAACCAAGACATAAGGATGCATAACTCATCGGAAGAGGTTTTATAATTCATCTTTCCATTAAGCTTACAAAACCATTTTGTCACCTGACCCAAAATGGGTCATTTAAGTCAACGGCTGTTCTTTGACCATGAAGCCTCCAAAGCCTCAGTAACTCGATCTTTTAATAAGCTCTTTTATGCGTAAGGTCAAACAAAAGAGCAAGTCAGATCCAAACATATGAATGGAAGATCTAAAACTTCACTAAACGAAGTTAATTTAATGTTCTTTTAGTTTTTTGTTATTCAGCATTGTAAACTATAGTTAACAAATGAGGCTCTTTGCTCTTAATAAAAGACAGCAGCAAAATGTCTTCTACAAGCTACTTGAGAGCAACAAGAATTGGAGCATGAAAAATCTCTTCAAACAGCCTTGAAAGACTAGTCTTAATAGCTGCTGTAATGGGTCTTTTGCAGAGCTCATTTAAGCTTTCTCCAGCTCTTCAAAAAAACCATTAAGACGGCTCAAGAGTCTCATGTACTTGGAATCAAATTTGGTATTCTCAGCCTCACTTTGTATCCTATAACTACACCACAAGCTAATATAAAGTGCAAATGAGTTGTGGATGAATATAAACCTAGGGTAGTACTTCAATAAGGCCCAATCTTTGTTATGTCCTCCAACTTTTTAAGTGCTTCTTGAGCTTTTAGGTTTAAGTGAAAATTGAGCGTGTCTAGTTTACGTAGTTCAAGGTCTCACAAAAAGTTGAGTGTGTCAAATCTGAGTTGTGTTCTGTGAGAAATCGAATTGACTAAAATTTAACAAGTCTGAATCTGAACAATACCAAAGACTTAATGTCAATAACATAAAATAAGATATATGAACCAAAACAACTTAATGAGATTGTTGCCACTCGCTAAAAAATTATACTTCATTTGACCTAATCTTCGATACTAATCTAAAACTACAAAAAGCAATTCAAATGATCATCCATGTGTATACTCATTCTACGTTCATTTCTACGTATCAACATATGCTCCTGCAATCCCAATTCTTCATGTTCTTTTTCACTCTTGTCCAGAATAATATATCGTATAAGTATTTGTTAGGATGACGCATAGAAATTGGATCACACATAAGCCACAAAGTTTCCAACATATTCTATTCTTTGTGAGAATTTGCAATAATACCACCATTTTGTGCAATATTTATAAA
Organism: Amaranthus palmeri; assembly: GCA_019776075.1. NCBI lineage: Eukaryota > Viridiplantae > Streptophyta > Magnoliopsida > Caryophyllales > Amaranthaceae > Amaranthus > Amaranthus palmeri. The sequence goes on along the minus strand of JAAKBH010000036.1, from coordinate 256,852 downwards.
CCCTATCAAATTATGGGACGTTAGAACTATAGCCAAAGATTTTTGCTGCTAGATTAATTGGGGGAATTGAGTGTTCTGCATGACTTACAAGTAACTAGTGATAAAATAAGTATCAAGCACATCGTGTCGCTTGTCTGACCTATGCATTGTACATATAAATTCTTTGGAAACAAAAAGGATATGAAAAGCATCAAACTTACAATGATGAGAATCGAAGTAAATCCAATAGCAAAGCTCTCATTGATACGGCGCAAATGGTTATCAAGTAATATTGAGCCAGTGGCTAAGATGCTCAACAACAAACCCCCTATTGATAAAAAAAATGAAACAAGATAAGAAAAGATATACTCAGAGACAAAAGAGGAAAAAGAACAAGACAACTGACAAGAACACTGATAAGCAATTAGTAAAATGCAGATGAAATAACAGAAAATTAGTTAGAAGCCTTGGGAGCACAGCATACCCCAAAAACGTGTTGATGCTTGAATTTTTGTCAAGTATTCCACAGTTGCCTTTCCAGGTTTTATTTTTGGGATTCTAGCACCAATCTTGTTCAAATACTCAGCAATTTCCTTAGGCATATTGGCCTGATGGGTTTTCAGTCAAAAGCGGTATGATTAAAGAGCATTTCATCACACAAGAAACTACTTCTAATATGAAGGAAATAACAAAATGCAAAATAAGTCATCACAAAAATTTGTAGTATCATGCTGTGCACAAACATATCCTGATGCCATATTAGGCGACATTCCAACAGGAAAAACATAATATGTGTGAATAATTGAAAAGGCATTCAATCACATGTTCAAAAGTAAAGTGGAGTTGGTGTACTTACAATATCAAAAATGTTGAAAACAAAAACAAAGAACGCATATATTGTGTAATAAACCCAGGGTTCTGCTCCAACTGATGTTTCAGGATTCAGTATCTCTTTAACATGTTCCCAAAATCGTGAACCTAGTAGACTGCCAAAAAACTTCATGTTAGGACTTAGGCAGGCAGAGTAAATTGATGACAGCAAAAAAGTCATTTACCAAACACCCCCTATTAGAGCAAAAGATAGAACAAGCCAAAAGCGAATGAAAAAAAGCTAGCAAAATTAGTTTTCAATTTTATCTAACATTATTTTTGGCTTCTTGATCAACCAATAAGCCAATTTTTTTGGGCTTTTTGACCAACCTATAAGCTAAAAGCCAAAAACCAACCAAAAATCATTTACCAAACACCCCTAGTTTCTTCAGAATATCAATGTACACATGTATATTGCATGGGCGCTCATGCATGCGTGAACATAAACATGCAGGGTATACAATTCTACACACATAATGACCTTACAAGTATACAAAATAGTAGTCTAAGTAAATTAGAGCTGAGATTATGACCTTGCAAGTATACTAGGAACTGCCAAGAGATATGATGTGGTGAGAACAGGCTGCATTCCAGATGGGTTAATATTAAATGGAATGTAGGGCTCCACTTCAGTGATTGGAGACTCATTTCTGTGGAAACCATAGAAATAACAGTGTTAATTACAATTTAAAAGAGAATTATACAACAGCATCAAAATAAGAAATAGGCAGATAAACTCTGGACACAACATCTTTAATTGTTTAGCTCAGGAGTCCTCAAACAGATTTGAATATGACTAAGTTGCTTCCTGGAATTTGCTGGATTTCTCACATAAGTCATTATCATCTCTAATTGCCATGAGCACAGGCTCTCAAAATTGGCCTGACTTGACAAATCAATAATTTAAGACAACACAGCTCTAACAATTTTGTATATGGTATGTTCATAATTAATCCACCAATCGCCTCCATAATTTTTGTGAGGCAGTATAAATATAGGTCTATCTATATTGAACAGACTGCTAAATGCTTGATCTCTACATCAATGAAGCAAATGCAGTTCCCACTATTTATCCTTTTAACTAGGCAGGCAGCTAATTCAACTAGGCATCCAATCTTTAAAATGTTGACAATGGAGAAGTCAATCAGCAAGTTGATTACAAACAGAACAGAAGTTACCTCGCTGTGGAAGCAAGCTTGAAACCGTAGTACTGCAGCTTGATTTTCCTGCAACCTTGAGTCACAACAACTGCCCACATGGTTACAGCCATAAAGATGCCTAATAAACCAAGAGCATACGGTGACCAACTCAGAGCACTTCCTGCAAAGCAACAAACAAACATAAACCACACCATATGTGTGCCTAAGTTACAAAAGTCTAGTTAATTAAGATAGAAAAAAAGTCGCACGAGCCAACAGAGCTCATCAGTAACAATCATGAAAATTTTCAAGCATTTAAGTACATGAAGTCAAGAATAGATTTGGTAGCTGGCAACCCAACACAAAGCACAGGCAGGAAAAAGAAGGAAAAAAAAAAAGAAGAAAGAAAGAAAGAAAGAAAGAAGGTTAACATTGAAAACAGGCCTATTAGGCTGGCATTGGTTCAAGTCATACAAAATGATAGGATATTCAGTTCAATTCAACTTAGTATGAATTTAAATGGCATTAATTCCGATCAAGTTAATATCTTGTTCAGAATACAGCTGCTGGTTTTCATGTGAAGTTCAAATAGGGAAATGGGTATAGGTCAATTTAGCCAGCATTACATTTTATTCAACACCAATATTTTTTTGGAAAATGAGTTTGATGTCTGCTTATCAGCTTTTTTACCACATAACTAACAATCCTATCCATTTGATTAAACACTGTTCACTTTCAAAATATCATTCTGATTCCGAAGCATAGTAAAGAACTAGAAGTAGATCTTCACAAAATAAACCTATTACAGAAAGCTTGAAGCCCCAGCTATGCCCAAGCTGGATCAGATGTATATGAACTTATCTGGCCCTTACTAATTACTATATTTCATTCCACAAAATATTCATTATAATCAGGGTATAAAAAATATTGAGTTGTCAAATGAAACAGCCTCTTCTTATCACACATCCACGCACCCATATACAGCCTCGTCAATCTTGTTTCAAGACTGAGATAATTTTTCCAGCATGACTGATGTCAATAGTGTATATGCTCAGTAATGGCAAGGAAAGCAACAATGATTTTAAACAAGAATTACAGCAAGATGCAGAAGCAGCACCCCCTCCAATTAAATTACAGAGAGCATATACAGCCAGGTTGAACAGGAAAGAGAAGTACAGAGCAAGACACATGGAGCTGCAAGTTATTGGCTTTTCAGAAGGCCACTGAAACCATTTTCCGAAAAGAGCATATGGATTTTGTTGGACTTGGATGGAGCATTCCAAATTCCCAAGGAACCATTATTGTTATTTTAAAACCATCTTGTAAGAAATCCCGTGTTATAACTTGCATCAATAAAGAACCATAGATTCTTTTCAAGGAAGAAAACAGTAGAACAAATTTTTATGTCAATCTTGCTAAATGTACTTCAAGGATAAGCCCTAAAACCTTCTGGCCCATAGAGAGAGACAACAAAGAGAAACATGACCAATCATCCCACTAAGTCAGCATTTGAAGGTAAAGCTCAGAATCTATAATAACCCTTCCATAACAAAGCTCATAGGATAGGAGAACGAAGCCGCAACCCTGCACATAGCCTGAGGCAACAATATACCATTGTGCAGGCGTAGCTGAAATAGAATGTGAGATGATTCTGCTCATTACATCAAATAAATTGTCTTCAAAATGACCAGCTCTGAGTCACTAATTCATACTCACAACATTCACAGGGCACATTGTTGCACACTCACGTGAGGAGGTGCAGACTTGTTTTGTTTCATGTCTGCAGCTCACCATTCACATAATTTATTCAAACACAAGATTCAAACTTTATTTATTTCTGCATAATTATTATTAATTAATGAAAGAAAATAGAGTAAGACAGATGCTTCACTAGAAGAAAACTACTTTATCAGAAATGTTTTTGGAATTCCATAGATCAGTCTTGGCAATCAAAAGCCCAACACCTAACAACAATATACACTTAAATGATGCAAGCAGAAGTCTTTGAAAGAAAACTGGCATAGTACAATGAGTGTCTGATAAGTCATAAGTTTCATTGTCCACTAGAATATTCACTAGTGACAGAAATAGATAAGTGGACTCATTACAGATCTTCAAGCAATTAAAGTTACAAAATCAGTTAACAACCAAAAGTAGTAGATTATCTTCAATTTATAGAACGTAGAAGATTCAAACAAAAATAAACTGAAATTGTAGAAAGAATTTTCAAGAACGAAAGAAAGGCACCAAAACCAAAGAAAAAAGAGAAGGTGTTAGAATATGGTGTTGTTCAATTCGTCAGTTCTCAATGATAAAGTGGAGAAACTAAGAACATTCTTCAGCAACAGAATATCCAACATACTTTATTTTCTGTACCTGAAAACTGCGACAGCATTTTGCATAGTATATTCGTGTAGCTGGTCAATATTCCCACACAAATAACCAGAGATGATCCTTGACCTGAAAGATACACCTCCTATTAGGGGAAAGTCCAAAAAAAAAACTACTTGGAAAATCATCATAAGTCATTGCAAAACTATTTGAAAAATCTTGAGTTAAATTTTGACAGAAGTACACTGGAAACAATTATCTAGCAATCTAAACACAACAGTATACAGACAACTAGTCATAAAATCAATCAGCTGAATTGAAGATCATTATTACCCTTCAACAGAAAGCAAAAGTTTCTTTCTAACACAACATCCTGTCTCTCTCAAAGGCTTCACACCTGATTCACCCCATACACCCCCAGCACCATTAAAAAGGGACACTCAGAAAAAAAAAATGCTAATTAGTAACAATTGAGCCTTAAGGGAATTTACTTTTTGGAATTTTTAATCTGGTAGGCAAATGAGTTGCAACTGACCTACTAGCTCAAATGAAAGAACTTTGTGGTAAAACACACTAAATATAGGTTCCATGTTAGTTATAGGACCCTCACGTATGTTGACAACAGTCACAGTTTTGGGGACCGTGTGCAAAGCACGGGGTCCAATAACTAGTGAATAATATAATTTTATAGACGGCACACAGGAGACACATCAAAGTTATGCAAAGAAAATAACCAAGATCCGTATTTGGAAAGTCAAGTGAAAAGAAAAGCATACCGAATCCAGCCTCCGAAATTTTGTCACATATCCATGTCATAGTCATAGCACCACATACCATCAAAAGAGATGCTACCATCACATGCTTAACCCTGAGAAAATAACATAGATGAATGTACAACTGCATTGCCACAGTAATGCTTCACAATTCTTTTTTCTTTTTTGTTTAGAAATTTTTCCCAATTATAAAATGATATTAATCCAGTTGATGTGCAAGATTCACTAGGATTACGGAAGGATATTTCAAAAAAGGAAAAAGAAGTATTTTTCATGATTAAAATACAGCAGTAACCTTAGAAATATAATTTTTATTAAAATCCCATTGAAGGTTCTTACATATAGAAAAACACTGTAGAAATGCTGACAACCGTATTTTATAAAAACTAGAAAGGAATTTGAAGGGAAAAGTAAAAATTTATTTTTAATTACCTATGACTGGCACCATAAATGGAATACTGTAGTGAATGACAAGCAACTATCAGGGCTTCCAAAATGGCAAAGCCAAGAGAGATCCACCATCTAAAGATAATCATCAGAATTCAGCACTTCAGCTGTCCATTATTCCAAATAGTGAACAAGTCAAAAAATAAAATGCCACAAAAGGACCAGTGGTGCGTACACACATATAAGCCTTGATCTTCTCATGACCATCTAAACCTTCTTTTCGCAGCTTAACCAACGAAGGAACAACATGACAAAGTATCTGCATACGGTAGGCAAGCCTCATGTCACAAAGATAAGAAACAAGAAAGCATAGCTTAATGGACAAACTAATGGGACTAAAATTACAGCACGGAGAAAGATTAGAGAAAAAGTTTAAAGACCTCGTGATTCTCACTCTACGTGGGAAAAAAAAAAACAATACAGAAGACTTAGCCAGGAAACAGTGCATCAGATTTGCATACATCATGATGAGCACGTGAAAAAAGCAACACAAAAGTTCCCAAACAAATGATCAAGAATAATCAAATTGAAACAAAAACATAAAGACCCCTACATCCAAAAGAACACGGATAAATAATTTAGGAATTGCAAGAAAGAAAATTCTTAGTGTAAGTCTAAGTCTTTTATATCCTTTTTCACTCCTATCCTCCAAGTCATTTTCAGTCTTCCTCATTCTCTTTCAAAGACTCCTGAGTTCCAGCTTTCTATCTTCCTTATGGGTCACTAATACCTCGTCCTTGCACTTGTCCAAACCATCATAAACGATTTTCTTTCGTGTTTTCATCAATATTTACAAATTACAAATCTCAAACTCTTTCTTATATCTCCATTTCAAAATCTATCCCTCAAGGAATGCTCACTCATCTATCGAAGCATTCGCATTTTCGCTACTCCCATCTTTCTACTATGATCCTTTCTAAAAACCCAACATTCTGATCCATATAATAGTGTCGATCTAATGGTTGTTCGATGATAAAACATACCCTTTCTAAAAGCACAGAGAACGTAGATCAGGAAAAAAAAAAAAAGCTTCACATTTTACCAACAGGCAACAACGGACACATGGCAGAAGTATCAAAGGTATGTGGAGCTGAGCATTTAACTAAAAATTCATCGGCAATTGACCCTATCATTATAAAATTGCAATAATTTGCATAAGAGATAGAAGAAAAGAATGATTTTCCTAAATACCCTTTTCCTCATCGATGTTTATTCCATCAAGGCTTTAATTTCAAAAATTGTACCAGATTCAAGTGAAGTGAAAAAAATAGTTCACACACTGATTACCTAAAAACCATTGTATAAGCTATAAGGTATGAAAGCAATCGAATTTTTATTCTATAACAAAATGGAAATTAAATAAAATCTTTCAACAATCTTCTTGCATCCTCCAATTCCCTCTCACTTGCACCATATACAATCAAATGATGAAAATTTTCATTTTAATTGACTCGAACAAACCTAAAGGTTCTTTGTGCTTGCCTGCTTTTGCATAATGTCTGTCACTAAATAAAATTTTCTAAATCATCATGTACGCTTATGAAGCAATTAGCAAATCAAAGGCCTAAGAGAACATTGAGAAGAAAGAAAATGGAAAGAGCACATATTTTATGCACAGTTCAAGGAAAACGACCTGCATAAGAATAGATGCTGCTATCTGAGGGCTAATTCCCAGCTGAAAAAGGGACATCTTCAGTTCTGGTGCATAATCACCAAGTTCATCTGTAAAATGCACAATTAGTCACCAGAAACTGCCTCACTTATGTGTGCAAATAAATTATATCAGCGTCCTAATAGCAATCATAGTCAATGTAATTTTTCAGCCATTTAAAACATTAAAATAATCCAAAGTAAAGTAGGGTAGAACGAAAAACGTCGCCACTAAATTCTAATAATAAGCAGCAGTTTCCTTCCTGTGTCAAAAACTTCAGTTTCTATAACTTTGACAGCGTTAAAGACCATGCATCCACTATGTATTGTAAATAGAATGAAACATAATCAAGCAATAATCAAAATGCAGTTCAAAACAAGATTAAACAAGAAAATATACTTTCCTTCAAAGTCAACCCCCAAAATTTAATCAGTCATCTCGGTCATTACTTATTAGTTACAGACTTACATGGATGCCATCATATAAAAGAAGTGTAAGCATCAGATGATAGAGAGAGAAAAAAACAGTATGAATACCAGCTGATCCAGAAACAAAGCTTAGGTAGTCTTGAGGTATCAGTCGGCGATCAAACCCAGGTAGCGGGATGAAATATCCAACACGGCTAGCAATTAACAGAGCAGCAGTAACAAACAATCTACGGCGAATTTCACTCTTAAAAAATGATTCAGCTGCGTCATTTATGACAGAGCCAAAGCGTACAAAATTCATAAACCTGTTCTTAAATGTTCTCTTTTCAGGCAAAATATCCCCAACATTAACTATAGAATTTGATGTAGTAGTATCTTGTCCATCCTGCAACTCTGGCAGTGGTACCTCTTGTGAAAAAGACCGTATACGCTCCGCTGATTGAGACCCACTTTGAGGAGGTAGCAAAGACAAGTTTCTATTGAATTTAAATAACGGTGGAACTTTTGAAAATATTATATGCCTTTGGCTATGTTGTACAGAAACATGAGTGCTAGTGCAAGATATTTTCCGTATTGTAATACTAGGAACAAAACATCCACCTGTGCAATAGAGATATATGTGAGATCAAATACATAGTGTATAAGCAAAGGCAAAATCAGTCACATGCATAAATGAAAAAACCTTGACAAATCACATACGACAGAAGATATGATGATCCTGTGGATACAATTTTTTTGTTGTATGGATATTTATTCACAAAATGAAGGGGAAGGGTCAAAAGAAACGTCATTTTTCTTTCTTCTACACAGGGGCGGAGGTACATAGTAGGCTACGGGGTCATTTGACCCACGTGATTCTTTCGACCTTTGTAAATTTAGCCATTTAGGTATATTTGTTAATGTATGATAAAGTAAAAAAATAAATCAGATTATACCAATTTGACTTTGACATATAAATAACTAAAAAAAAGAATCTAAATTGATAGTGTGTAGTTATAATGACATTTGTCGATTAATTTGAATGAGTATTAATGTATAATAAGCTATAAAATTTTTTGTATTTGATAGATTATGATTTCTGTGCAAATAAAAATGAGTACAAGAAAAAGAATTAGGCAAAATTTAAAGTTCTTAGTCAAATAACATAGAACAAGGAAGCCAACAAAGAAAAACTTCATTTCTATTTAAATGCATTATCCAATCAATGCAGTTAGTCTGGTCCAGAAAAAGGACGGTGAAGCTTATACTCTTTATGTAACTCAAATACGCGTGTCAAAGTTCAAACACTCAATCATGCAAAGAACACTTCAATGATTTGATTTAGGCCAAAAACATGAAAATTTTCCAGAAAATTGGCATGCCCCACACTCATACTCTGGTGGAGACAGACGGACACTTGCTCGAGTTTAAGTAACATAAAACACGGATATCTGGAATAGATTTGCTCAACCATTTGTAATCACAAACACAACTCTAGGCAACCTTCACTACTGTAAACTACATTAATCATCCTACAATTTCATCATAACCTAATTTGATACCGGAATAACTATTAAACCTCTAAATAAATTTTACCTCGTCCGACAAAAATCAACAGTCAAACAATAGTATAACGGTTTTCCGTAATCAGCAACTTCACATGGATACCAAAAGCCGTAATCAAAAACTTCACATGAATACCAAAAGCAATAGTATATGAACTCAAACTACAACCATCAGCACGAAACCCTAATTGAAATCAAACAAGGAATAGCAAAAAATGTAGTTTCTAAACTACAGAAAACAAGAGGATGAAATAAACAAGAAGATATACCTGAATAAACTTTTTCAACAGTAATTAAACACTAGAAAACCATTATTTATTCATACACATAAATGAAAATGCAAATAAATTGAACAAATTTAGAGTTTTCAAATAGAAAAAATACAAAGTTAGAATTCAGAGAAATTACTGGGAATTGTTGTGGAACTGAGGAAGGATTTAGAGTCCAACGGTCCACCAACATGGAGATTATGAAGCGCAGGAAGAGAGAGTTTCGCCATTTTCGTCGAATGGGTTAAGGTTTGAGGTAGTAGAAGGGTAAAAGAAGAGTTGCAGAGGATTTCATGAGAGCATTCAAACTGAATAATAAATTATTTCATTTTTTTGTATAATAAAAAGAGATTAAGTAAGAACCGTATCAAATATCCAATTCGAGATATTTCAATTGACTAATTGAATTATATTGAAAATCTCAAAAAAAAAAAAAATGAATTATATTGAATGTTTTTTGTTTTTTTGAAGAATATATTTGAAAAAATATTGAATGTTTTTTTTTAATCAAAAGAAAAATATTGAATGTTTTTTTAACGCTTTTTATTTGTCATTTTCTCTATTTCAAATACATTTTCTATTTTTGTCATTTTTTAACGCTTTTCAACACGGAATTTTAGATTTTATTTTAAGTTGTCTTATATCTATGAGATCGTTTAATCATGAGATCACTTATATAATTAACTTAATTTTATAATTAATCATCTTAAAGTTACAAGTTATCACTATCCTACAATTTATCCCATCTTACCTTCTAATTAATCAAGTCGTTTATGAGTACCTTCAATCTTCTTCAATTTAATTTTAATCAATAAAATCATTAATAAATTTTGAATTATAATTCAATCAAGATTGAAATTATGTTGACTAGAGTTAAAATTGAGAATATACTTTTAAGTTTTAAAACTTCTATAACGGCATTTACTTCACCCATAATTTCCTCCATTTATAGTTGTATTGTAGACATTAGAACTAGTTAATTAGGTGTTTAATACATAGTTGTATAGCCTCACAATCAAGAGACAAGTTGCGGTGGTTAGTATCTGCAGCTTGGTTTATCACTTGTGGCTGGCTTGTAATTAGGCAGTTTGACACTACAAGCTCAAACATCCTGATTTCTGACATTATCATAAGGAGTATTGCTAATGAGGTGCAGCTTAGATTGCGCTCTTTGTCGCCTAGGCTAATTATTAATTATGTATTGTAATGGTTTTTACTTTTTGTTTTGGTTGCTTTTTGAGTTGTGTTGATGAACATTTGTTCTCCTTGGTTGCTTCCTTGCTTCTGCATATGAAGAGTGGAGGCGCGCAATCCTTCCTCGAAGGTGTGTGTCTTCTATAGTGATGCAATGATGAAGTACGGGGTTTTCCTTGTGTTTGAGCTTGGCTTGTTTGGATTTGGATTAATGAAATTTTATTTTTTCAAAAAAATAAAAGTTTTTATAGTATGTGAAGTAGGAATTTTTAATGTCACGTTGGGCTTTTTAATATAGGAAGTAACCGTTTATGGAATGAGATATAGGTGTGTAAGGATTACGAGATAGGTATTTAACAGAGTTTATGCTATGTAAAGTAAGACATTAAGCTTATTATTGTATTATTATCTTCTTTAACGATCACATTTCTATTGTTAAATTTAATCACCAAACTGTTATACGGCTTATACCTATATTTTCATTTGTGCTGTGTTTGATTTGATTTTGAAATTATAACTGTCAAATTTAAGAATCAATATTCCATTTCTTTTTATTTTTGAATTTAGAGATATTAGAGAAAATTCTTTATAATAAATGAAGAAACAATTTTTGGCGTGCAATAAGGTTTTTTTTTTTTTTCTTTTTTTAATGGCTTGAGCTTACGACTTACAAGAGACGTCTTTCATTAGAGTTGTTCATAAATTAGTGTCAACCTTTAAGGTAGTGTTTGGGAATGAGGATTTTATTTGAAAATTTGGATTTCAATTTAGAAATTTGAAATCATGAATTTGGAAATAACAAGTCTAGAGCTCTTATTTTGAAATCCATAACTCACTCTTATTTTCTTAAGTTATTAGAATTTGGATCAAATCTACATTCTCAAATTTTAGAGTAGCCAAACACATAATTTGCCCAAATCTATATTTGCAAATGAAATTCATGTTCCCAAACATACCATAATGAATAATGATTCAAATTTTCTACTTTTCTCATCCCTTCTTTCTTCAAAGATGGCTCACCATTAAAGCGTTTAAAACAGATTCAACGACTCAATATTTAACCGATCTTGAAATCGAACTTCACTTGACCCGACTTCAAAATGAGTTTAAAATGATGTAAATATCAATGTCATCACACAACTCGATTTTTAACAGCCTAAAACACCTGATCCAAAATTAACCTGATGATCAGAATGAACATTTCTACTCACCATTCTCAAGACCACATCTCACTTTCTCCTGTTGGACTAATTCAGCTATTTGGGACTCTTGGGCTTCAAAATATTAAGATTTTGTTGGAGTTATTCTTCCATTTATAGCATGAATTGTGTATATTTTACATGAATTTCATTAGGTTTATTTCTATTTTTTGAAAATCAAGGAAAGAGTGTAAATGTCTTGCTTTGTAGTGAGCAAAAAGATGAACAAACACCAGAAATAAACACTACATATGTACACTAGTGCTTAGCAAATGTGAGCTATAATTTATGTAAAATATAATTATGCAATTTGGAAATGTAATTTTGACATGCCTCAAGTAGCATCTTATTTATTTACTCTATTTTTCTCGGTTTAAATTCTCCCTAATTTACATGCTCCGTAGCTAGTATAAATCTAAAATGAACTTATAATATTTAATTTAAATATTTCCTTTATTTTATATTCACAAGTATATACTCTTCATTCTCCATTCTACTTAATTACACTCTTTAATTCACGCTTTTTAAATTTAAAGTTAATACACATTTTTAGTGTAAAAACCTATATTTCCGTTTTCATTATCAAATTGAATAAATAAAAAAGCTGAGAATTGCAAACCAATAATCATATTGAGTTTATTAGTCTTTGATTTCTTGAAAGAAATGAAGCCTTTTATTACTTATTAGTTATTACCAAGATGCAAATACTATGCAACACTAAAACAAACTCCTAAAATGTTTTTCATATACACAATTCATAACAATTAACACATTCTACTTTAATGCGAGTATAATGATGAACATCAGCCTAATATCCCGTACAAAGTCGGAGTGGGGTATCAACAAAAACCGGGCCATATGATAAAATCTTAAACTAATCCCACATTCTCTTTTATGGGCACCAAAGATTCATGCACTTTTGCATTTGAACAATAAAAAAGCCAAGATTTAGGGACAAAATGACCCAATTAAGTATATTAACAATGTTGGACAACAGCTCTAGTCCCCACATAAACTTTTCATTTTTTGATTATTGAGCCTCAATGACTCAACAAAGATCATTCATGATTCAACAATGGCTTTCCAGATCAAGTGTGGGCCAAACCCACATTCCCCATCAAATCTACACCATCTGATCAAATCACAGAATATTCATCATGGTGGGTTATGCTTTAGAGAGGTATACCTGTGATTGGATTATGGTTTTACCAATCTTGAACCCAGGAATTACTGTGAATGCTAGACATGGTTCTGTCTCTGGTAAGAACGCCTCATCGGAGACGCTTTCCATGTATACATCGGAAAATCGACACATTTTCTTGAACTGAAATATGGTAGCGACTGGATCGAAAGAGTATGCTAAGCAATGTAGGAGCCATACTCTTTTTGACATCTCTGCAAATGTGCTGAAGAAAGTAGTTTCTGGGTACTCACCAGATTTCACAAGGTTTCTTTGGGCGAGATCGCCAAAGAAGGATGACTCCATTTTTGGGTGCACAAGCCTCAAGTATTTGGCTCGGCAGAACTTCCCAAATGTTGATTTCGGTTTCTGGCACAGGTAATCTTTTGCTTTAACAGACTTTAGTTCTGTGAATCTCTCGAAAAACAGCCTTCGACAATGCTTGTGTTCGGGTAAAGATTCATTAGGAAGCGCAAAGTTGGGAATGTGGAAACTATCGAACATTTCTTTACTTACGTATGACTCGAATGCGAAGCATATATGCTCTTGCTTACAGTACGAAACACCAGGATGGATAACATTGGCTGCAGCCTCTAAATTCCACCCAACAGACTGCATTTCCTTGACCATTAGCTTTACGAAAGTTCGAATAGATCTTACAGTATGCCGAAGAACAGGAACGAAATGGTTAGGACTTAGACCCGACATGTGAAGGTTGTCGAGAACAGAGAGTGAGCCACTAGCATTCAGTCGTTTTTCAAGTAACCGATTCTCTTTCTTGCATTCCTCTAGTTTCTCCTTCAGGAAAGTGATTTCCGACTCTTTCAGCTTAACCTCATATTCCAATTTCTTCCCTGTTATTTCATATGTTTTAACCATATTCTTCTGCTCTTGCAAGTCATATGTAAGTAAACTCTTCTCAGGAAATGAATCAAACTGCTTCTTCAGAAAACATCGTTTCACCTCCGCCAAAGTTTTCAACTCCGATACCACCATCTCATCAGATGATTGAATCACTTCTGCATCATATGGAGACTGTGCAAATTGTAACTGTGCGTATGCAGCTTTGATACTCGAAATACTGGCAAATATTTTACCAAGAACAGATTTGCGGGCAAGCCTATTCGCAATTTCTTCATCTTCTTTCTCACCCAACTTGCAATGAACATGAACAAAATCAGCCTTAACTTTATCTTGAGGCTTCGATGATCGAGTTTTTTCATGCGGCTTCATCTCCTTTATCTTGTCCTGTGGTTTTACACCTTGGATTCTGTCTTTCGTTTTCACCTTCTGCAATCCATCAGATGGAGTAATACCAGTGATTGCACGAACATGGAGAACTTTGGAGATTGCTCGAGCAATCCGACTCTTACTTGGGGTTGTTGCTGGTCGCTTAATAGAATCCATCTGAAAAAAGAACAGTAGTGGAAACTAAGAAATAGTTGATTCAAGTTGTTTCAATTTGCAGAATAGTAATGGGGAAGAAAACCATAAGAACACAGCACAGATGTAATGATTATAATTTAAGAATATTTATCAGAAAAGAAAAGTAAGATTTGCTTTAACTCATGGATCTAAGCCATTATTCAACATATACTTACTTTATTTTTTGCCTTTGAGGATGCACAATCAGCAGAAATGCTTTCCTATAATAAAGAATAAAAAGAAAGAAATACTAAAAAATGCTCACTAAGTACATAATCAAAGAACAGTAAACCTCCTAAAATAAGCCATATGATCAACTTAAGAACACTAGAATGCCTTGATCAGAATGTGACACAACCAAACAGAAATATTCTATGAGCAAAATACTCACATTAAATTTTTATCCAAACATTATATCAAGCACTCTGCACACATGGCAAAATATCGGGCCAAATGTAGCTATTAAAAAAAGGAAGAATTGACAAATAATCCAACCTTTCACCCATCTGCCGGGAATAATCCCAACTTTAAATTGTCTTTAACTAAACTAACATTTGCCCTTAGTTTACTGTCAGCATACTAAAAGGGTAAGCTGATATCAAACTAAGAGAAAAGATTGAATTTATTAGAAAGTAAAAGAGTATGTTGACAACAAACTACGAGCAAATGCTGAAATATCAAAAAAATAATTAAAAGGTGGGATTATTCACGACGGATGGGTGAAAAGTTGAATTATTAGTATTAATTCTTCCCAAGAAAAAAAAAAGATCCAATGCTTCCTAGTGAAGATGAATCCATTATGTGAAAAGGAGGAAACTGAGTTTAAGTTTCCAAGAACAGACATAGTTTGAAAAGGTAATAATATAAAACTTCAAAGAAGCTCCAGCAAGAGGACAAGTTGAGCACACTTCTTTTACTGTCAGTATTGTCTATTGCACAATGTAGCAAACAAAGTTTATTATATTATATGTATCTCAAGAATCCTTGAGCTGTGTGTTCATAAAAAAGAACAAAGCCACAGTTTAAGAACATACAGAGAATCCTATGGAAGTAATTCTAGGATCACTTTATTTTAATGTGAGAAGCATATCCAAGAATATTACAATGAATTAAAAAGCAATATAGCCTCAGAGAATATCAGCCTAACTTCAACAATGCTTATAGCTATATGTAGATCTAGCAAATCGTCGGTCAGATCAGATCATTTTATTATTGAATCATATACGGGTTATTATTATTTGTATTTGATTAACCAGTTCTGGTAGCATAGTGTAAAAACAAGGTTACATCGCATTGCATTGGCCGCGATGTAAAGGTTTACAAAACAATCAAACTGACATTTTCCATGTGTAAAGGTGTGAAATACGCGTTTTGGGCTGTATTAAGGGATATCTTATAAATCGGCCGATATTTAGGCGTTCAGATAACCGCATCACTCCTGTTACTAAATCACCATTTCAATACAACGATCGTGACCGTTACTGCATTTTTACCCTATACTTTTGGGTCAATATAGCTGGTCAAGAATTTTGATACCTATTTTTTTCTTATTGCAAAACTTTTCAAAATATATAAAAAAGTTCTTTTATGAATTTTTTTTGTTCATATAACAATAGACAATACAATGGGTGTGTTAACCAGAAACACAAATTTTAAAAAGATTGTTACGCAAACGCTTTACTTTTATCTCAAGTACCCGTGTAAGATGGTGCAGAGTCCTTGACACTCAAACATAGACGATATTTAGACACTTCAATTTTTGATTCATCATCTTGAGATTTTATTTCATAAAATAGTCAAGTTGGTTAGACTAACACGTATTCACCTACAACATGAGCATAAAAGTTCAAGTAACATAAAAAAAGATTTAATTAGATCGAGTTAAGTTATAGTCCTTTTCAAATGTTTTGGAGTGAAGTCGTGTTCATGTCACAAGTCAGTATTTTCTAGACATTATCCACTGTTTTCATGTGTTTCAATCAAACTTATCAAGTCTACTCATATGCTGATATGCATTATGTTAACATTTTAATTGGAAAGCAAATTACAAGAGGAAAAACTAGTATCGTGAAGCTGGATTTAATAACTGAACCGAAGAGATATTTACGGGCCGTTTGGTAGGTGGTATTAAATGGTGGTAATGGGAATGAATTATAGTGTAAATTTTCATCAAAAGTTTCATATCATTCCTATGGTAATGCAATTTTGATCACAACAAAGTTTTTTTTATACAAATTTTCATTACCACCTAATATCAACTCTACCAATGGTAATGCATTGGAATGAATTTTACGGAGAAAATGAGATTATTGAAGTTGGAAAAACATGGACATCAAAGTAGCTAAGAGATTTTTAACCAAAATAACACTAGATTTTCCATTCCCATTAACATCGTTTATTACCACTTACCAAACGGGCAGTTAGAGTACCCTGCATCCCAATTCCCAAAGTAGTGCAGATAAGTTGAAACTTGAAAGTGACTTATATTCTCTTGTCAAAAACAATACTCCTAATAGACTCTTATTCTATATTTAGACTAATAGGAGTAATTAGTTTGAACTATCAACTATGTTCTTCCAATCCAACAGCAATAAAACCACTCCATGGAAGAAATAATTATAAGATCTCACAACCAATTTCACAGTCACATACTCGTGTCAAATCCTTGATGCTTGGATACTAGCATGTCACTTAGACTCTTCATTTTAGGCGTAAGATTGAATATTTTAAATATCTTGAATACTTGAATACGTACCAATATCCGCCTTCGGTACAAGTAAATTTTACACTTACAAGAGAAGTGATAGATTGCGTTTGAGCAAATACTTAAACAACCAATTAATAGGCCAATAGCTACCTATTAACTACTTGCCAAAACCCATAGTAATTTACTAAAAACAATGAGATTCTCCCTCCTTGTTTGATATATAACGCTCCTAAAAAGCTAAGATGAGCAGTACACCTCTGCATCTACCTTTCACCTTTTTCGGTACTCATGTGTCATGCACAACTTTATTATTGGATGTTATACAACTTTGTCTAATTGTTTCATAAATTAGATATCTTTAAAATTCTTTAATGATGGTCATAAATACTTTTATCATTTATGTATGTTTGAGATTGTTATAAAATGAGGGTTATTTTTATATTTTTAGTACTTTTTAGTGTATATATTTAATTTTGTTAAAATTTTCACTTAACTCCATCTCACTAAATTTGTTGTATCTTAAATTAATAAAAAAAAAATTTGTTGTATCTTCCTTTCAAAAATGATTTAATTTTTTCACCAATTCTTGTTCCCATGTTTAACATTTTCTTCTTTAATCATTCTATATACATATTTAAAATAATTTTATATATTTTATTTTCTCTAAAATAAAACAAACTGAAAATATAAATTTATACTTATAGCTTTTTCAATAAAAGCACATGATTTGTACAGGAGATTAAAAAAATGATACAAAATTTATTGTAATATTTTAAAATTTAGCTAAATAAAGTGACACTGTCACCTATTATCTTTCATCATGCAACTATCCCTTCCACTGTTCCACATATAGTACCATCATCTCATCCACAATAAAAATGAATTTGACTCTTTAAAATAAGGCCAAAACACAGTTCCACTTCCACCCCATTTCATTTTTCTAAAACGAGCCATCCTAGTGGATAGCTTAGTAGATGAAAAGCCTCAAATTAGGAGAAAGAATGAGGTAGTGCAGTCAGAAGCGAGACTGTCCTCTGAGAGACTTCTTCCAGACCCAACTCATTTAAGCTTAATATCTACTTTTACTTTGCATTTTTCTTTAAGGATCTGTTCAGTTAGAGATTGTCCCTAAAATTTGAGTTATATTTTAACTTGGTACCCTGCCGTTACTAATTTATGATACTAGCTCCATCGGTTATATTTTAATGTTTGAATCATTTATTTTAAAGTTAAAATGAGAATTTAATTATCTGCAATTGGTTATTTTAAGTCTTTTTAAGTCTTAAAATTAGTTTTTAAATTATTAAAATTGACCTTTTACATCTTAAAACTATCAAATTTCAAATCTCTAAAATTGGTCTAAGTTTTGACATTGCAGAGGTGGCTATTCCTGTGATTGGCTTTGAAATAGTGTTTGGGTCATAAATAAAAGCATGGTTACTAAAAAAATTTTACTTTTGAGTTTATTTTTCCATAAACTTATAAAACAATCCATGATTAAAACCATTCCATATAGTAACGAAAATATGACCAAAACTAAAATTGACTGTAAATTTGAAAACCCGGAAATTTTAACCTGTCGCCTGAAAAAAGCCCCACCTAAAAAACCGAAAAAAATTGGATTAAACATGACCAAATCCCAAACGAGACCGCTTTGACCCATTTTTAATTCCGCATCAGTATATTAATCTTATTTAGAATAACAATATTTTCCAAAAACAAATAAACTAATTAACTAGTTAAATCAATCAATAATTCCAACCAACATTCGTTACTCATCTTTCAACAACTTTATAAGTGACAAACGTAAAACAAAAAAAAATGTTAAACCTTCCCCAAATACAAACGTTCCAAAAGGCAAAAGCACGCATGTAATATACTTCGTTTTTCCACACATTTTGGTATTTCTGTTTTTATAATTCATCGTATTCTTTTAATTTTATCTATATATTTTAACTCTTTCATCTACATAATATACTTCTCTTTTCTTATTAAAATACAATCAATTATCATTTTTCTAAAAAACACTCTATTTATATTTGATAGGAATACTAATTAAACGGGACCGAATAGTAAAAAAAAATCAACACATGCATGCAAATAATGCAAAAAATGCAATTTCAAGTCCGTCAATTGTGACCCCGTGTGACCCACTTCTGCATTAATAACAAGAACCGCCCCACAAATTCGTCAGGTATTCCTTACTTTTATTTCATTTTTTATTTTCACTGTTCTTTTATACTAATTTTTTTTACATTTTAAACTTGTTATACTCTCTTATCCACTCTATTTGTTTCATTTAGTTTTTTACACTTAACGAGACAACATTTTAATTCATAATATCTCAAATTATTTTAAATTAAAAATTATAAAAAGTTAATATTTATAATCTTTATATTGAGACGAATTTAATATACGAATTAAAAGTTAATAAACAAACGGTGAACAAAAATAAATAGAACAAATATAGTGAATAGGAGGGAGTACTTATCTAGTCCGGTTTCTCCTACATCCGATGTCAAAATCACGTGAATTTCAAAGAAAACCCAAAAAATTCATACATCTATGGTCTACCCTTGGATCCATTTCACTACAGTCAAGATTCATCATGTAAATAAAAATATCTAGTTTTATAAATCAATCATCATACTACGATTACAACCAAAAGAAGCTCCTGATCTTGCTAGGAGGCAACACCATTTCTTGATGTGCGGTTCGGGTTGGTACTCATCCCAAAGTATTAAATTTGGCGTATGAACAAGATATTGGTAATGCAGATAAATCCAAAATTATATGCTGGAACTCAAAACAAATTTCATAACAATAAAAAATATACTAAAAAAATGGTCCTTTCACTTACAAAATAGCGATAAATAAACCGCGTGAATTCTTGGCTCAGCTGTAGAGCATTTTAAAGTGAAAGCAGGACCTCTTTTTGTGTCTCTATTGCAGGGTTCCCTGCAGCTAAGAAACAAAAACAACAATTCATAAGCTACAGCTTTAACCCTATGAAACTTACCTATCATTCAATTTAACAACATATCTACTCCTACCATAAATTTACAAATTACACTAAGAAATGAAATGATGTTTTTATTGTCTATTTTTAAAAACATAATGCTTTGATTTTATAATATTTTTGCGTTAGATTATTCCTTATTACAAAAAAAAATCGACGAAGGTACTAAGCATTAAATTAAAAATCAAAAGAGGTGTGTGTAAACAGAGATACTCCTATTACTAGTCAATAGAGTGATTCAATGCCAGAACAATCGGAGAAAATTGTAAAGCAGTAGAAAGAAACGGCAGGATTAAAAATTACAATGTCGCTACTCTTAGCAAATAGAGAAGATTAATCGCTGTCAAAAGTTGGTAAAGATGTCGAATGTAAGTGTGTAACGAGCGACAAAAGAATCAACGAACTTTAATGTGAGATTTCTCACCAAAACTGAAACACGAACCTTTCAACAACCCCGAAAAATTGATGAAATTAGGTCGAACTTCGAAGAACAATCACTAAAACGATTTCGAATTTTGCATCAACAAAAGATTCCAAAATTTTCGACTTCCAAGCAGAGAGCGTCCGTAGAAAAAATGGCGAAGCTCGAGGAAATTCAAAAATGGCGGAACTCGAGGAGAGAGAAAGCGCGGATTTTTTTGTTTTATATCAAAAAAACACGAATTTTAAAGGGGGAAAGCTTTGAGACAAGGAGAGAGATTGGGGAATGGGGAATAAGAAGTCTAGGTTTTAAAATGAGTAGAAAGTTTTAGTTGTGTTTACCATTTTAGCCTTTAAATTACAACGGAACTGATTTGACCAGTTGAAATTATTAATCGTTAAGTAAGATATTAAATGAAAAAATTTATTTGTTAGTTGTCGACTATTTATACAAAAATGTACGTAAAAAGTGAAAAACAAATGAAAAAAATTAAAATAGTAGTCTCCCCGCTTTCTAATGTTTTTTCCATTTAGAATATTCTAATTTTAAGAGAGAAATTTGATTTAGATTTTTTAAAGACAAATATAGATGATAAAATATATCAATGTGAGATCTCGTTAGATTCGTCTTAAAGTATAATTTTTTTTATTATATATTTTTTATAATTTTTTATGATGTGTATTTAGAGATATTAAGACTCAAAGTTTACTTTGAAAATTGTGCAAAAAGTAACGGAGTAAGTAGCTCTTAGTCTTGCCTAAAAACAGCTCCAGAACTCGTTTAAAAGTTATTTATCAAACATTTCTTTAGATAAACCAACCTTAAAACCAAATACAAAAAGAAGTTAATCGTTAAACACCCCTTTTACCAACTATACTTTAACAAATTTATTCAAAAATAATTGATTTAAAACAAATTTTTTCAACCAACTAACTTACCAAATACTAAAATCATATAGTTTACCGCATTCTAAAGATTGCAAGTTTCTCATTTGTAACATGTGTAACACAGAAACAACAGAGTAATTATATGTATGTTTAATGCACATTACACAACGCTCTTTATAAGAAATATATGTATCAATCCCAGTTTTCGAGCGTGATATTGGGTTGATGATGAAAGTGTATCAATCCCATTCTTTTGTGCCCATTATTGCATATAAAAATACTCAACCTTGCGAAACAGGACGTTACATTGCGAACATTTAAGTGTGCTCGAACGAGCGCATAATCTCAAATTCTAAAAGTTTCTACCTCGTTGAATGCTCGATCGAGCATAATAATGTGTTTAAACGAGCACTTTAACGGCTCGTATGTTTAGTGATATTAAATGTGGTAATGCGAATGACTTATAGTGTAAAATTCTATCAAAAATTCCATATAATTCCTATGGTAATAAAACATCGAACACAAATTTTTTTTTTGGGAAATTCCACGTGGTAACCCTGAGGTTTTGGGTTTTCCACGTGGTAACCGAAACTTTTAAAAAATCCACGCGATAACCCTGAGGTTTACGTAAATGTTCCATCATGACCTTTTTGCAAATGAAAACGTTAACAAACATTAATTTTGAAGCTTTATGGCTGTTGTATGCATATTTATGCGACGCACCATTTCAAATGCCATCAGTTTGAACCTTTTTCCCCAAAATAAAACCCTCAAATCTACCATTTATCATCCAAATCATATTTTTTTCCCCCAAATCCAAAGATGGTAGAGTTTAGGTTTATATTTTGGGGAAAATGGTTGAGACTGATGGCATTTAAAATGGTGAGTCGCATATATAGGCGTACAACAACCTTAAAGCTTCGAAATTAATGTTTAATAATATTTTGCTAACGATTTATGTCCAAAAAGGTCATGGTGGAACAATTTGGTAAACCTCAGGGTTACCATATGGATTTTTTAAAAGTTTTGGTTACCACGTGGAAAACCCAAAACCTCAGGGTTACCACGTGGAATTTCCCTTTTTTTTTTGTTTATAAATTTCCATTACCACCTAATACCACATCTTCTAATGGTATTGCATTGAAATGAATTTTACGAAGAAAAAGAGATGATTATTGAAGTTAGACAAGCATGGCCATCAAAATAGCCAAGAGATTTTTCAACTAAAATTACACTAATTTTTCATTTTCATTACCACCGTTTATTACCACCTACCAAATGACAGTAAGAGTCAAGAAAGTCAAAAAGGGTCAAAATCATCTATGATTGATCCTCGTTTTAAGCAAGCAATGTCTATTGTCATCTATTAAATTCACATCCAAGTAGTTGATTAATACCCTAAAAATGACATTACAGCTAACCATTATTTTGATCCAACAGAAATAACTCTACAATCTTAATCACTTTGATGCACACATTTCAACATTCCATTCATACTTTCATGGCAATATGGCATCCATTCATTAATTATAATTTGTATTTTATTTTTAATAAAAGTTAAAATATAATCAAAGAAAATTTTGTTTAATTCATTTACGTAAATTTTATAAATTTTAGTTATTTATGATGTTTGATTATGCATAAATAAAGATATTAAAGGTTGAATTAATTTACTATATGTAGAATCCCGAATAAAAAAATAATAGGAATAGAAAGGAGTATGCAACTAAAAAACAAATCACCAAAAGTGAATAAAGGTGAAATTTTATTGAAAAGTAAGAGATTAAGTGAAAGTGTAAATTAAATATGCGGATAAAAATTAAGAAAAAAGTTAAATATGATCGAACGAAAAAAAAACAAACAAACCAAAAAAGAAAAATTTCACGGTAGAAATGGATTACTACAGTAATACTTTTCCTCTTAAATAACGTATAAATGAGAAATGTGTTGTTTTTTTAAAAAATAATATACAATTGTTGATAATAATTAAAAAGATTATTAAATTGTGTAGTTGAAATTAAATTAGATTTAAACGTATGAATGAAATTAAAAAAAAGTACTAAGTCTACTATAATATACAAAATACATAAACAACAGTCGGTCTGGTCTCCTGAGAGACTTTTTTTGAAAGACTTCTCTCAGGCTCGGCTCATTAAAGTTTAATTAAATTAAAAGTTGATTTTAGACTGACTAAAATAAAAATAATCTGTTAAAAAGAATGTCTTTCATAGAAATTTGTGATAAAATAACCTAAAAGAATTAATGCAAAATAAATGAGACGGAACTAGTTATTGCAATTTGCAAGAGTCTCAAGGGGACAAAGAGCATATGATCAGGGTATTATTCAAAAGAAAATTGATTTATCTAATATAATTTTTAGCTATAAATATTCTTCTTTTTGACAAAGAACCCTAGAATCTAGACTTATGTAATTAGGGTTAATTTTTTCACTATATCAAGTGGCATCTTTACATGTCAGCATTTCTATTTATCTAAAAAATTAATTAAAATAGGTAATAATTGTAAACACTATTAACAGTACATTGAAAATAATTATCATCATTATACCCAGTATATCCCGCTCATAGAAAACTATGATCAGGGTTTGGGCAGGGAGGAACGATGGCATGCTCATACCCGTAAACGAGAGTGCGATCAAAGAGCCCCCGGCTCGAGAACAGTCTTCTAGAGAGAGAAACCTACAGTTGATAAATAGGATAAAAGAACACACAGATACAAAGATAAGATCAAAGAAACAAGTAAAGAACGACAAAAAGGCAAAGAACAAAGACGAACGAGGGGGTAAAGAGACAGGTTTAGTAATCTAGGACGTAGATAAGATGCCGTCAACTGGCCCTATCCCTGGTCAGGTCCTTGGAGAGGTGGAGTTCATGCATATCACTTTTGATATCACATTGAAAATAATTATACAAAATATAATTTTTAAATACAGCTAATATCGTTAATATTATCAGCAATTCTTTTATATCATAGTTCTATAATTATCTCATCAATCATCATCATCAACACAATATCCCGCTCAAAAACAAGATTTGAATGAAAAAATGTGACAGACAATCCATACCGAGCAACTCTAAGTTAATAACCATTATTTGCCAACTTGACAAATCAGACTCATGTGGAAGAATTTGATAGGATGACATTTTTGAAATCGTACTCTATCTTTTGTGTTTTGCTTATTTTATTAGTATATTTTTTGTCTTTTATTGTGTTCTACGAATCACAGTAATTGATTAGGATTTTCAAATCGATACCCGTATCCACTGAGAGAGAATGTCAGAAAAAATAAGGACAATTTTACCCTGATTAGACTATATAATGCAATTCCACTCAGAGTGTACATGCCACAATTTCAAAGACTAAATCTAGTAATCCACCGCCCTTCATGGCCTGATTTGATGACTTTTAAATGCTTGCTACTCAATATCCAACACCTTTTTCTTTTCTTTTTGTTATTATTTACTTTTATTTTGCAATTATTTTTCCTTTTTCATTTTAGTTTGTTTCAATGAAGTTGACTTCAAAAAATGATTTGGAAAAATCTAATATTTTAAGGTTTTTCTATTAAAAATTCCACCTATTGATTAATCATGAATAATTCCAACTTTAGAAGCTATTTTCCTAGAGCAAACCCGGCAACCTGATGACTATGACATGTTTTATTTTTTAAAAATAAAATAATATATTAAAAAAATATTGAAAATATTGTGATTTTTCATTATTTAGAATTTTTTACATAAATTTTTAAATTATTTCTCTAATCTATACTATTAATTTTCAAATTACTTTTTTGGCGAATTACCTATTATAGTATGTCATTGGATTATTCAAATTTACTCTCGGCAAATATTCTTTGAAGTTAGAATTATTCATGATTAATCAACAATATGAATTATTGTAGGAAAATCATGAAAAGATTATATTATTTTAGGTAATTTTTTCTTTTATTTTTAGATATATTCTCACCACTTTTACAATTTATATATCATTTATCGTATTTATAATTACCCTACTATTTTAACCCATTATAACGACTTCTTAATCTTTGTATCAAAAGCTGATAGAGCAAAATGGCTAGAATAGAAGAGGAATCTATACTGGTTTGTTTATGAGTGGTGTCTTATCATCTTTTTTAACTGCAAAGTTTTAAAACTCTATCTCTGAATGTGGGTGTGGCAGTGCACCAGGATGGGCAATGAGACTAGAGTCTAGGAGTACAAATCAAACGCTCCACTGGGCCAACTGCACTAGATTATTACCTTCTCTCTTTTATGACTTTTACAACTACATACCTCGAAGATCCTTTTGGGCCGAAAGACTCTTTGACCGCACGTTCTTATACGGGTATGAGCTGTCGACTGTCTTCCTTTCTCAGACCCTGACCATAGTTTGTCTATGAGCGGGATACACTAGGTATGATGGTGAGGATGACAAGTACATATCTCGAACAAACAAAGAAAAGAGATAAAAAAAGGGAAAATTACATTAAAAACTACCAACTATTTGCGGTTTAAATATAAAACTCCCAACAATTAATTATTATTTAAAACTCCCAACTTTAGGTCCATTTTATACTTAAAGTCCAAGATGACTTATAACCCGATAAATTGGTTTTAGTTGAAAACTATTGGAACCAAAATTGTATTTATTAATTACCTCACCCCTTTTGACCCTTCACGTATCCCTCCCATTTTAACAACATGATAACCAGTTAAACAGGTTATAAAATTGTATCGGTGCTTTAAATTTAACATAGGCCTAAAATTGGGAGTTTTGAATAATAGTCGATAGTTGAGAGTTTTATATTTAAACCGCGGATAGTTAGGAGTTTTTAAGTAATTTTCCAAAAAAAAAAGTGTGATTTATGTGAAGTTAGGATAATTATAACAATAACGACCTTTTCAAACAAAATGTTAAAAATACTTTCCATCCTGCGAAATTTACCACAAATGGAGTACTTTTTTTAGCTTTATTGTTTGGTACTCTCTACAATAACGTTAGTGTTACCTTAGTGCCATAATTGGCTCCCACCTCAACGGGATTTAAAAGGTTAGATTAGATGTACGTGATCACATATGTGTTATTTCCGATTGACTCATAATAATAAATACTCTTTCCTATTCATCTTAAGTGTCTCATTTACTTTATGCACTTATTCGATCCGTAATATATCAAGTTATATATAATTAAAAATTATAAAAAGTTAGATATTAATAATCTTTAGTTCTTTACATCAAAACGAATCAAATAAGATCCAACATGACTATGTTTCAACTATAAATTAATAATAAAATGCAATATAAGAATGACAAATGAATAGTGTACTAAAAGTAAATGGGACACATAAGGTGAATAGGAGGGAGTATCACTTACCGCTTCACGTAAATGACAAGTGCTAAGTCATTTTGATTTAATTTTTCATTATAATTTGAAACCAAAAACAAATATAGCAAAAACAGATAAACAATGTGAGAAAAAAGATGATTATTCACGAAATATTTCTATAATTCACTAAATTCGTTCTTATCCATTATTATTGGTTTTAAAAAAAAGATGATGAGAATTTGTGAGAAAAAATCTTTTTTAAATGAAGTTCCATTCCGATAAGAATATTATAGAAGTACTATTTTCATGAAGATTTATACCAAACACTTTATTCATGCCTTGTTACCAAACGGACCGCAAATGTCACAATTAAGATAAGAGCGACGTACATGAATGAATGACTCGAAGGCTGAAGCAAATGTCACAATTAAGATAAGAGCGACGTACATGAATGAATGACTCGAAGGCATTTCAGCAGTGCATCTTCAACTGCAAAACTTAGTCTTCGGTTTGAGTCTTCACTCTTCACAATGAGAAAAAGAGCTTACCCGAATTGTTGAGAAATTGTTGGAATTACCCGAATGCTTATACTACTATATCATTAATCACCGGACAAGCAACGATCACAAGAGCAATTGAAACCAAAGCCTCCTAATAGGACATTCTGCCGGGCATCATGATCCATACTCGCATCAATGTAACATATCCGAAGCTCTTCACCTGCAAGACCACACCAGAAAGGGGCCAAAACTTCGCTTAATACTTGTTCAGAAAGTTGAGATATTCATTAGAATTTAGAACAATAATGTATGTTATCCATCTCTAGCTTCTATGAAGCATCATGTATGAATCATTACATATTGGGCAATACGTAAGGGCAAGATTCCGTAGCAAGACTTTGTTTAGGCTTTAGCGATTGAATTCTAATTTGCTATCAAAGGTCAATTACAAGTTTTTTATTCAAAAGGTAAGAATGTATGATTGCATTTGCACACAACGAATCCTCCCAAACATTGCCTAGGTGGGAGCTGGAGAATGGGATCGAGAATTTTAATCGCCACAGTTTTGTCTCGATTTAATCAACACAGCTTTCTGTTTCTTATTCGGATATTGTGCCCAGTTATCTCCTATAGATGGTCAAATGAAACGAGGCTCAAGGCCTCATCTGGTGACCATTTAGTGTCCCACCCACATTGAACTTATGGTAAGCAAAAGGAAGTATGTCTATAAATAATAGGAAAAATTGTTTCTAAAAGGCCAACCTTTTGGCCATCTGCAAATAAAGAGTCAACGTTTCATTTATTCAATAAAAAGACAACCTTTGTCTCATTTTTGCAAATAAAAAGTCAACGTTTCATTTATTTACTATAGCAGGTATGTTTTCAACTCTAAATTTATTGAATAAATGAAATGTTGACTCTTTATTTGCAAAAATGAGACAAAGGTTGTCTTTTTATTGAATAAATGAAACGTTGACACTTTATTTGCAGATGGCCAAAAGGTTAGCTTTTTAAAAACAATTTTTCCTAAATAATATTACACAGGTAGCATGAGTGACAATGAACTAATGAAACAAACCTTCTTCTATGTCCCGGAGTGCTTTCAGCCTTGCATGAACATTGTCCATCCATATAATATGCACATTTGGATCTGCAATAGCATCTCTTTCCATTAGTATCAAGTGTGAAAATATCGAATAGTTTTTTTTAATATGCTCTATTTGTACTCGTAGCATATCTGCTTAACAAATTTAAGATGGGTTCACAAGATTACAGGCATTTTTGAAGTCCCTCAAATCGTATCAAGTGTGAAAATATAGAATAGTTTCTTTAATATGCTCTATTTGTACTCATAGCATATCAGCTTAACAAATTTACGCGGGTTCACAAGATTACGAGCATTTTTGAAGTCCCTCAAAAGTTTTCCTAATTTCATAATCGTAAGTAAATAAGGCAATGTGCTTAAGTATCGAAATGTGCTCTTCATATAAGCAACAACCTATACTTTACTCAGTACCGAGTCAAACAACGGTACATGTTCCACTCAAAGTACACGGAAATATTTTCACATTTTCTAAACATATGTCTCAACACTAGTACATGTTCCAATCACACACACAACAGTAACTGGATCAAGAATTAAACACTATAAATGATAGGCATAGGGCTAACCACAATCATGATTGTAGAATGAAGGAAGAATATAAACAGCATTTCCGACTCCAGCTTCAGCTTCTACTGATGCCGCTGCCATTGTAAGAATATCATCATACAACCCAGCAACCATTTCAATACGAAATGCATTAATACGTATTCGAGCCAACACATCAGCATACCATTGCTCTGATAAAACTAGTATTGTCAAAGAAATCACAGCTGCTCCAAAGATCTCCATTCAAAATCTCGTGTGTCAATGATAGTAAGAAAGAAACTCAAATAAAGGATACATTCTAAGCTTTCTTTCGCCAAATTCATTTTTTCAAGTGCATCTCTTAGCATGGCATACTCCACTTCTATCTGAAAACATACACTTAGACATATTCAGCAACATATACTAGACCAAGAAGCTGAGGCTTGAGAGGGTCCACTTTAGCAAAATAAACAAGTCCTAATTCCTCCATTTTCCTTTTGCCCCACTGAAATGAAACAGTAAATTAAGTCTTGATAGAGAATTGATAAATTAATCTGACATCCATGATGTGCTAACTCACTAGCACAATGCCTTGATACCATATAAATATATTAATTACCATGAGCAATAGCTAGAAATACCCGAATTGTCAATTATTAGTTAGAACAAATATCATTACAGAGTGCAAAAAAACTTCAGATTTGGATACTTGAACTAATTCCAAATGTAAGAGGAATTTTTGTCAAAGTTTTTACTGTCCCTTTTATCGTTCTCAGTAAGGAACTAAACATACCAATGAGGCAATGAGTCTTCACCTGCATAGATTGATTTGATAGAAACACCCCACTGATTAAAAGAAAAGTCAAAAATTTGCACAAATAGATTGTTGGGCCTTGATTTGGGTCTTGATACAATAGTTAACAAGATTGCGAAAATCCTCCTTACATGTGCCATTGTTACCTTCATATTCGAGCTCAGCCAAAAATTTATAATTATTCGTCCTACGATCATGTTTTTAACTTCAGCAAAGATTTCCTACAAAACTCCATTGCAGCTATTATTTATTAATGAACAACTCAGTCAACTCAGTAATCACCCAATAACTTACATTGGAAATTTTTTTGGGTAATCTAAGCCATAGGTTTGCACAAACCAATTTGTGGATAAAATATCTGTGGAAGTTAATCGACAAACCCAGGCCTTAGTGAGCGGTGAGCCTTGAACCTTTTAAACATTGCTTAAATCTTCAAAGAATTATAGTTAAACCACTACTAAATCTAACAGGTGCTAAGCGAATGTATCATATAATAAGACTTCACTAGTCTTTTTCTTTAATAGCTATATGATCCCTTCCCAGCTTCCATCCCTTAACCCAGCCTCTTCCCACCCCCAAAGCAATAATTTCAAAGAATGGTGTTGATCTACAATAGAATAACCCTTCAAATCCCATTAAGATATATGAAAAATAAAAATGAACTTTGTTTTCTTGGAGATTATAACCAAATTTCCATCGCTTTACTTCCCATACTCCAAACATACCCCAAAGGTACATCTCAACAATTTTTAAAGTTTAGCAAAAATCGAAGTAACAAATGTTGGGCATGCAATGGATATATAGGAAGTGCATATTCTCAACCTTACAACATGAATCACATGACAACAAAGAAGAACACAAGCACAGACGAGGAAAAACCTTACTTTAAAAATAATGTCCATAGAATCCAGAATTTCAAGCAACAAACTCCTAAAAATACATCATATGTTCATATCTACTAGAAATCAAGTTTTCATAGCACATAACATCTTAGGAAAACTCCACATGACCCTGCTCATTAACCCTCTTAATACCGCTCCTCGATTCCTTAGATGATCACAAATCACAACCATGACTCAACTGAACCATTGCCCATTAATTGTCATGCTTTACAAACCAATCTTTATTTGAATCGCTAAAATTAAATTCACATGTTGTTTATTCTAAAAAAAACCCAACTATTGGGTACAATTGCTAAAATTAAATCCACCTTTAGGTATTAGAACCCCGCCCCCTCCTAAGAACCCAAACAAATTACTTGAAATGAACTAATGTTGACATTAAATCAATGATGCATGCCTCCTTTCATATGAAAAACGAATCTTTCCACTTGTCCAAGCAAACTATTTAAAGCATTAAAAAAAACTGAGCTAGTAAGGATAGGCAACTAGTATTACTTTTGTGATTCAAATTGCAAGTGCTTATATTCAGATTTTAACAGGATTCAGAAATTACTGTAGTCATGGACTCACGCTCACCTTAGGAAGTATATGAGCAGGTTGAAGTATGCTAATACAGTCTGTAGATGCTGCTCCAGCTATCACCATGCAAGCCAAGCGCTTTACCAAAAGTGGATATTTCAAACCTAGAGTTCTTCACAAACATCGTTATGCAACAGTTCAATGTTAGCCCTTGAAACATAAACTTTGACAAAACTAATAAATACGTATCAAAGGTATAATGTTCAAAACAAATTGAACAAACTATAAAGTTCAAACAGATCAATAACAGATAACAAACAAAGAAATATACTACTATAAAAAATGATTATAAAAGGTAAAGAGTATTACAGACCTGCAGTAATTGTGGTAAGTGGACCAATCTGCTTTCTTCTCTAACTCATAAAATGCCTGAGAGTGCGTAAAAGTATACTTCAGTTCCAAATGAGTTTAACCCTAAAAAAAGGTTTACAATGTTTTACCACTTTGTCAGGGACTAAATTTATGTTGAAAATAAAGACCTATTGTACATTCAAAGGAAGGAAATGGAAACTATGATTTAAAACTTCTTTGAATGCAATATATTTAACCTTATGTGGCTGATAAAGCCATGGATTGATGGAGCATTGTTTAGGAGAGGTCACTCACAACTATAATATAACAAGTGATGAAAAGCAAATCACTTGTACTTGAGCACTTTCAAAAAGGCTCAAGAAAAGACTGTACAAAGGAAAGGCATGGAACAAGCTGGTTACTACTGATTCAAACTTTTGAATCTCTTCACAAGCTACAAATTCAGGCAACGTAACAAGAATGGTCATACTTACAGCGGTTAGACCAAAACTTTCTAAGAGGAGGTTTAGGGACAAGAACTTCTCAAAGTCCATCCAAATAAAAGCAGCTCAAAAATACCGCAAAATCATGTGCTTAATTCACCTCAAAGATGCCAAAACACTCTTGCAGACTTTTGAAACTTGTTCAACGTTGTTGCTTCAAGATCTTTTCAATCATTGGCAGTGTAACATGACTCGTCGGTTAATTCGTTTTTTGAATTCGCGATTGCTCAAAATGACCCTAGAATAGCCCAAAACCGACCATAATTCGTTTTTTTATTTGAGATTCACAAGGAGATTAGTGAAACATATGACAGTGATCATTGGATTATTTATAAAATTTTGGGTGCTTACTAAAAGTTGCTCAATATTCCGGCTCAAAAATGCTTATTTGTAAGTCTAAAACTACCAACTTCAGCGTGATAGTTTAACTATGAACCTAAGGACGTCTTCGCGCAGTTCATGCTATAGTTTGTATTAAACAAAAATAGCATCCTCTTGTTGTTTAGTTAACTTCAAAAAACATCATTGTAATTTGGCCCTAGTTTGCTAAAACAATTTTAGGTTTACATCTTTTAATAAATTGCTTGACTATAATGAATTCTCTCACTAGTTCATAATGTAGCATGACAGTTGAACTACATCTTTGCAGCAAAGAGTTTAATCTCTTACATTCTAAAATATAAACTCTTGTGTTACTTCAATGGCATGGCCATATGATTGATTAAATTCCTCTTTGGCAAACAAAGTTTCAGCTTAACCATGTAATGGCGACCAAAACTATTTTCCAATGATGGAGACAACCTTAGATGTTTATATAATTGCTTACACAGAATAGACCAAACTTACAAAATCTGCACACATCTAATCATAACCATATCAACTAATTTAGAATTCCAATCAAAAAGTAAAAAATGCAAATACATCACAAGAAACATAAGCAACCAAAGATAATGCAACCCATATTTTCGAAATCTAATCATATAAATCTCAAGAATACATATAAAATATTTTTTTCTTCCCAAAATAATGCTCCAATAAACCCAAATTTTCATAATACAGAAGTCAAAAATGTATTTTCCCAAACACCATTTTTCTCGCATTCCAGATCAAAACCACTAAGAACAATATGCTTTTCCTTGTAACATCATTAAATCATCATTACACTATCTATACACCATTAGAACCTCATAAATTCTATTTGCTTCATTTTTTAAGAAAAAGCGAGTTTAAATGGACGATCATTTGTGAATTCATACAACTCGAGTTTATTGGGGCATTGTTATATGGAAAAAAAATCTACAAAATATACTTAAATTACCTTAGCTTGTTGTTGGCATTCTTGAGAACAAAAGGGTTCAACCCTAATATTAGAATCATTAGGGTTTAATCTCCGAAGACATAGGTAACAAACACTGTCGATTTTCGACAAAAGAGGATGTGAAATCACGGGTTTTGCAGTATGAATAAGCTCAGCAGATTCAATTCTTCGAGTTGCAAAAACTCCTCGACCTGCTGATTCCGTGATTCCGACCCGTATTGGAGGAGGGTTTGCTCGAATTGTATCTTCCCCGACATTGTTAATTGTTGAGAAATTGAATGTTAAAGTTGGATTAGAGAGGGAAATTAGTTGTTTGAATTTGGGGGAAAGG
Source organism: Amaranthus palmeri (assembly GCA_019776075.1). Classification (NCBI taxonomy): domain Eukaryota; kingdom Viridiplantae; phylum Streptophyta; class Magnoliopsida; order Caryophyllales; family Amaranthaceae; genus Amaranthus; species Amaranthus palmeri. The sequence goes on along the minus strand of JAAKBH010000036.1, from coordinate 223,175 downwards.
TAATGGCGGGTTCGGAGTAGTAGTGACATGAATGAAGATCAAATCAAACAGTAGGAAAATATGTTGGGGGTTGTTTGGCAATTGGGGATTCGGAAGAACAAATGTCATGTTTGATACTTACTCGGTTACTCCGTCCCGAAATACTCGCAACATTTTGATTATATGCACTATTTATCATCCAAGTTTATTTTATACATAGCGAGTTGCGACTAATGTATAAGTAAAAGTATAGCCGGGCTGGGATCTGTTTGAATCATCTAATCACATACTTTCAGTATTAACTTTTTACAATATTTAGATTTGTAAATTTCACCATATGAAGTATAAACAAAATAACGCATTGAAATGCGTAAAATGTGAAACGTAGCAAGAATAATAGATTGGAGTAAGTATAATTTTTTTTGCTTAGTTTTCTACGAGAATGTCTTAAAATTTAGCATTTTTTGCGAATTACAGCCGCCAAAGTATTAAAGTTTGTATGGTCAGGCCAAAACACAAAAGTTTGACCATTTTGGTGATCGGAATTTTAGGTTAAATGGTCGGAGTTTCGTGTTTTTTGCCTGAACATGTGAACTTTGTTATTTTGGTTGTTGTAATTCGCAAAACATAAACATTGAGTCTGTAATTTGGAAAAATGTTAAACTTTATGACTGTGGTTCTCAAATTATTAATTATACCAAAATTTTATTAACCATGAATGATATCAATTTAGGGTAATGTTAATATTTTAACATGTTAAATCAAACTATAGGAGATTATATGATAAACTAAATTGTGAAGAAGTTAATAAACAAAAGTTGTTATTATCTAGAAAAAAAATATTCTAAATTGGTGTTATTTATGGTTAATCAAAAGTTGGTATTATTATAGGAAATTAATGAAAGATTGTATTATTCACAACAATTTTTCCTTAATAATTTTAATCAGTTGATTTGATCAGTTATTAAAACCCGTTGTTAATGAACAACTTGTTTGAAAATACTAACAACACATGGTTTGAATATTTAACCCTCTAAATATGCCAAAATAAATTAAATTTGTGCAATAAGCTATTTTATAAAACGCCGCATTGTTTGTCTAGAGTTTTTATATAGTTATATTATCCAAAATTCTTACTATACCTAAATTTTTTGGAAAAATTACTCAGAATAATACGACATTTCACTGATTTTCCAAGAATAATACGAACTTTCAATTAACCACCAATAATACGAATTTTGACATGAATTTTCCGCTAGCATACATGACCTATTTATAACCGGTAGTACAAGTCTTTTTTTGACCGTTGCTCAGCAAGTTTCAACCGGTAGTACGAACTTTCAATTAACCACCAATAATACGAGATGAAACCTTTTGAGCAACGGTCAAAAAAAGACTTGTACTACTGGTTATAAATAGGTCATATATGCCAGCGGAAAATGCATGTCAAAGTTCGTATTATTGGTGGTTAATTGAAAGTTCGTATTATTCTTGGAAAATCAGTGAAAGGTCGTATTATTCTGGGTAATTTTTCCAAATTTTTTACATTGTTAAATGTACTATGATCATTCGAGTTTAAAATCGTTGATATGGCAACATTTTCATTCTTTGAGGAACGCTAACAATGTCGGTGGTTTAAACTTACTATAAAAGTTTAAAATGTGCCCATTAGAGCAAATAAAATTGCTAACAATATCAGCGATTTTAATTTATTTGAGAGATTGATTCTCATCCACTGGGTTTGATTTTGCAGAAGAACATATAAAATGACTTAGCGATTCTAAGCCCTTTAGGGTTAGAATTGTTGATGCAACACAGTCTCTCTCATATCAGTGCGAAATATTTTACTTGAATTGTGAGGTGGTTAATATTCGAACTCTTGACCTCTTGTCACGCTAGATTTTGATATCATGTCAAGAAACTAACCCAACCAAAAGTTCAAACTGATGGCAAAAATCCCAAAATATATTATATACTCTTACACTTCTAACATTTTTCCTACACAATAGCAAATTAAACAAAATCAAACTACATGAAAATGATTTGATCCAATCCAATTTGGTTTGCTTATACAATTTCATGTTTTAGTTCAAAGTTTTGTTTGATTTCGATACCAAATCATATCAAATCAATTGCATTTAACGCTTATATTTATCTCAAAAAATAATTGCATTTAACGCTTTGTATGAAAGAAAAGCAAATTAAGTAGATGTTATTATATATTCTCTTTGGTCTATTAAGTATTAGGATCCTTTTTATTAATTTTCTTAACTATTCATGGTAAGATTTTGACTCTTATTTTTGAATAAAAAATAAAATCTCAAAATTCTCCTATTTTTCTTTATCAAATAATTTTAATCATTAGATTGAGTAATGAACCCTCCATCACATTTTAAGTAATGGAAAGTATTTTAACTCCTTTATTCATGTTTCCACGAGGAATATGAAATGTTCTACCCCATATAAGAGAATCATTTGTGTCGACTTGGTGCATACTAAAATAGAGTTTTAACACTTTTATTCCTACTTTCGTTAGTCTTCACTCTTTTTGCTCTTTAGTCTTTATTACATAATTTTAAAGAAACTGGTAAAAAACTTTTTAAAAAAATAATTTCAATTTTTAAATTTTTTTTAAAATTTTAATTTTAATTTTTTAATTTAAATTTTTATATATTTTTATAATTTTTTTTTGAAATGACACATGTATCAAAAACTATAAAAGAAATGAGAATTGAATCAATAACAATGATTTAAAAAAATACTGTAATAAAATCAAAAACTTAAGTCGACAGTTATATCCGAAATTGGGTCAAAGGGATGTTATTAGCCTATCATACAATATACTAATTCATAAGCATTTGTGCCATTTGTCACTCTTTAGAAGCATTTGTTCCAAGTGTCAAAACCATAAGTATTTGTGTCATTTGTCACTTCATATAAGCATTTGTTTCAAGTGTCACTTTATAATATGTATGTATTTTTACATTTTCAAATTAAATTGAGACTTTTCTAATACTCATTTATTTAATCAAACAATAATAATCCAACAACTACTTAATGGATAAACCTATGTATTCTTGCATTTTCTTATTAGATTTTATTATTATAATCAAACTATTATTCTCTTTCACCTACTCTATGCGTCCCACTCTTCCCATTAATTTTATTTCTTTTTCTCTTCACAGTACGATATTATTATATTGATGGTTATAATTAATACTCCCTCCGAATCAATTTAGATGTCCCATTTGGGATTTCACGGATTTAAGAGTTGAGTGGGGTCTATTAAAAAGGTGGTAATTGCGTATTTTAATTGATTAAATTAATTGTAAAGGTGGTAGTTGAGGTATTGGAAATTGGAAAAGTGGGGTAAAGGCGGTAGTTGGGTATTGGGAGTAGTAAAAATGAGGGTATTTAGGTATAAAAAAGGATAGACAAAAAAGGAAATGAGACAATTGGTATGGTTTTGCCAAATAAGGAAATGGGACGTCTAAACTGATTCGGAGGGAGTATATAACTATCAAATTGTCATTATATATATGTGTGTGCGCATGTGCGCGCGTTTTAATTATCAATTAATAAATATTGCTTAATAGTAAGTAATAATATAAAATTTTAGAACATAAACCGTGCATAGCACGGGTATAATCCTAGTCTTTACTGTAATGATGGAACACCTTAACCAAAACATCGATGACTACGTGGCATAAGGAGGAAGACACAGGCTGTTGGTTTATTTTTTTCCTTTTTCTTTAATTATTTAAGATAAGATTCTTGATTGTGTTTACATAGAAAAAAACACACCAATAATGAAACATGAGTATCAAATGACTTTTGTTGTTTTGTCATTAGCAGGGCCGGCCAGTGCCGTTCCTAATAATGTTCGGGCCCTAGGCAGAAAATAGAAAAATGGCCCTTATATAGTTAAAGTTTCAATTCGAGTTTTAATGTAGTTTGATGATCATGCGCTTAATTAAGAAACTCAATAAGGATTAACTCAATTTGGACTCCTTCGTGAGCTGGGCCCTAGGCGATTGCACCTCAAAACTACCCTCAGGAACGGCCCTGGGGCCGGCCATAAAGGTGAACAATCAAGAGGGATCGTTGTTCAGAGCCCCATGTCAAAAAATAAAATAATAGTTGTAGAAAATATATATATAGGTTATAAATTGCAATGAAAATGGGTCACAATGTGTTATTTCGCTTAGTACTCCAAAATATCTATGGCCGGCCCGGGTCATTAATCCCTCACTCCTCTCAAATTTTAGAATTTATATTTTAGTCCTTATTGATTAAATTTTCTATTTTAGTACTTCTCATTGATTTTACTGTAGAATAAGTCTTGTATAAGACTGTCTCATCGTGAAAACAATTCATACAAGCAGTTGTTTTAGTAACAAAGATAAAAGAAACAATAAAAACTGAATTTTCAATTGTAAAAGAAGCGGTTATTTTTCTAAATAGTTTGAACTGACCCAATTACAATCGTCTCGAGACGATCTCAATAAAAAGTTTGTATTTGCTTTATTATTTTGAAACATGATCTCACTACTTTTACTCATTATATTCATTGTTAGAGGAAGTAATTGTAAATTACAAATTCTTATATATATATATATGAGACGGTCTCACCGTGAGACGTGCCCTATACTTGGGTTAAATAGCCTAATAATACAAAATTTTAGTATAATGAACCTTTTGGCGTGGATTCATCTCACGATAAGATGGTCTCATACTAGAGGAGATGTTTTTACTCATTATATTCATTTTTACTAAAAATATTTGTAAATTATAAATTTTGGTATGAGACAGTCTCACCGTGAAACGTGCCCCATACTCGGGTTAAATAGTCCATTAATAAAAACTTTTAGTACGATGGATCTTTGGTATAGATTTGTCTCACGACGAGACCGTCTCATTGAAAGGAATGTTTGTAAATAGGGCAAAATAATGATTAAGATGGGATAATAGTCATAATACTAAATAGAATTAGTGGGTGACAATATGATAGGTTTAATGCATGTATGACTTCTGTTGTTAAGAAGAAAATGTATGCACGTCACTTCCCATTCCTTTAATCATCATCCTATTCAGTATATATATTTCGTTATTAATAAGAAAATGGTCTCTTAAAGTGACTGTCTCTCACAAGAATTTGCATTTTTTCTATTATCTTAAGAGTTATGAGGGAGAAGTATATTTTGTTTTATTTCACAAATTCTTATATGAGTCGGTCTCACTATAAGATCATTTAATTGGGTTGACCCAATTTACATTTATTCTTAAAGTGATGACTTTTTATAGTCTTAAAGTTATTATTTATAACTTCAAAGAAATCACTTATAATTTTAAGTTTAAATTGATTACTTAGAGAATTAGACTTACAATAATAGACTCATCTGATAGTGAAACGGTCTCATATAAGACTGATTGACTTTTATTTTATTTTTTTTTATAATTACAAATAGTTGTATTGCATTTGAGATCTGACCCATGTGGCTTGATATCCTCGTATGTCACATAAGACATTAAATTTTACATCGTATATAATTTAATAATAGAACTATTTAATTTATGCTGGAAAAATAACCAAAAAGGAAAAAGAAAATTTAATCTTAAAAATCTCACCTTCTACTTTGTTGTCTTTTAAAAATCCAATCTTTTGATTATTTTTAAAAATTCAACCTTTATACTGCATTTTCTTTGAAAATCCGACCTTTTGATTCTTAATTTATTTACTGCTGAATTTTGCAAGTAACTTAATGAGAACAATACTTTTAAGATAGTGTTTGACAACATACTATTAATTTGAAAATAGGTAATTCAAATTTGGAATTCAAATTCAAGAATTGTAAATGACACCTAAACACTTCGAATTTGCAAATTTTAATTCTTTGATCAATTTTACATTACTAATGAAGTTTTTATGTGGAATTGATTCAATTCCACATCTCCAAATTCAATATTTGCCAAACATGTACTCGGGACAATTCAATATTTAAAAATGAATTCCAAGTTACCAAACACACCATAAAAGAAAACGCCGTTTACAGATCCAACTTTTAAAAAATAATCAAAAACTCAAAATTTTTAATTTGTCGATGTGGGATAAATGTTAAATTAGGCTGAACTTATTGTGAATGCCAGCAACGTGGAAAACACGAGATGCACACACTTCACAAGCCAAGGAGATATATGTCATCCCAAAACCATATGGAAAAAAACTCAAATTTTTAAGAGAGGACGTTTAAAAGTTGAGATTTTTAAAATTAAATTTTCGAAAAGAAAATGAAAAGGGCCCACACTATATCATACAAATAGCCTTCAAAATTAGAAGTATTGTCCTGAAAATATTACTATTCGTTTGAATGTAATCATCCCCATTATTGTGGATTTGTGGTCTTGCTTCTCAAAAATCAACCTGCTTTCTGTCTTTCGGGATCATCTTTCACCATTAATTTTCTCACCAAGGTATCATTTTTTTTCTTTTTCTTTTTAAATTTCATACCTTTAAATTAGATTCGAGTCTGTTTAGGTTATAATTCGAGTCATCGAATTAAAAACCCGCGAATTGTATAACATATAACACAAAATTATAATATTAATGTTTAATTGTTGATATAAAATTGATGAACAAATCCATTTTTTGATTTAATTTCTGTAAAAATCAATTCTTTTTTGTTTTTGCATCTTCTCCTACTTTGAATCATCGAGTATTAACTAGAAAGACTGATAATTTTGTTGGGTTTTGGTACTTAATTCATTAATTGTATTGATTTTGCATAAATTATAATAATTAATTAAAAGATTGATAATTTTGTTGGGTTTTGATAGTTATTTCATTAATTGTATTAATTTTGTATTAATTAATTAAAATAATTGACTGTTACAGGAAATTGAAGGTGTCATTGTCTTTCACATGTAAAGTTTTCCACATGTGAAAGTAATCAATTGTTGTCTTCAATTTTGCTTTTTTTTTTTGTTAATATCCCATGAATTTTGTTTGCATTTAATTTGAAAATTGACATATATTTATGTCTAAATGGGGTTAAGTAACTTTTTTGGTGGGTTAAGGGATCATTTTATCTTTCATGTTTTTACAATTTCAAGATCTAGTTTCTCTCTTTGAAGACCCTTCTCGAGCTGGGGACTCTTTGATCGCACTCTATTTTATGGGTATGAGTTGCCGTTGTTCTTGATCATAGTTTTCAGTGAGCGGGATATACTGGGTATGATGATGATGATTACAATAATAAATGAATATTATGATTTTTGTAGGTTTTTGGTTTTTCCTATAATGACAATCTTGATGGATTATTAGATTTGTTGATTTTTAGTAATGCCCATGTCATTGAGAAATTTATTGTACATTTATAAGAATTTTATGTACTCTACCAAAGATCATAGTTTTTTGGATGGATGCAATTAGTTTGGTTTCCGTTTAATGGTAGATGGCTTATCAAACTAAAATTTATCAGACCGTCTCAGTGTGAGATGGGTCATACAAAAGGTCCATTAGTCAAAAAAATGAAAACTGAATTCCCACTTGTACAGGAAGCATTTTTTTAATAGTTTGGGCTAATCCAATTAAAGTCGTCTCTGGGTGAGATGACCTCATTAGAGAATTAGTGAAAATTTATAGCATGGATGATGCTCTTTTGAGCTTGGGATATGGGAATTTCATGTCTATTTAGGGGTTAAGTAACTTTTTTGGTGGGCTAAGGGATAATAATCTTATCATGTTTTACATTTTAGGACAATCATGAATCATTAGGATTTGCTAATTTAGTAATGCCCATGTCATTGAGAATGTTTATTGTACATTTTAATGTTCTATAACCTAAGATCAATGCATTTAGTTTGTTTTCTTTTTATTGTAGATGGCGGATCGAACAGAAGTTTATAGCATGGATGATGCTCTTTTGAGCTTGGGATTTGGGAAATTCCAATCTTTGATTCTGATATATGCTGGACTCGGATGGATTTCGGAAGCCATGGAGGTGATGATTCTTTCATTTGTCGGGCCAGCAGTACAGACTGAATGGCAGCTATCTTCCGAGCAAGAGAGCCTTATCACAACTGTGGTGTTTGCGGGCATGTTGGTTGGCGCTTATTCATGGGGACTTGTTTCCGATAGATATGGAAGAAGGTACATCCTGCATTCCTGCGATATTTCTTTCTTTTCTTGCAACGTTTGCCTTGACTCGAGAAATATGTGAAAACGTTCTAGGTCAAACAAAATTTATAGGTACCGACTATCGAGCGATTATCACACGTTAAAAAATAGCTTATCTTATGAATTGATGTAGTTATATGTGGATGTTAATTTGCTTATTGGGGTTCCATGCCTTGCTCGGCGGTCTTGTTGGCTTTTTCTCAGTTGATATCTGTTTTCCGATCCACTTGAACTGTGTTTAACTCTTAAGGGAAAATTTGGTTAAAGTGGATGTAATGCTTGACTCAAGATATGAGTTTCCAATCTTGGTGATCAAGCATTAATTGACCTTTGATTAGGGTTAGATTATCATTTCAAATCTATACTTGTCTTTCGAATCCTCCAAAATAGGAACGATTTGAATTTATGAAAAAATTACCTTTTGTTAGTAGTATTAAGATTCTTGCTTTCAAATGGATGCATTAGAGTTGGAACATCTTACCCACATAAATATAGATTTGTTCTGTATAACTACGTGTCATCAAAGCTAAAAACACGAGAATCCTTGAATAAGATTACTTGATGCCTCAGGTGTGTAAGTTTTAAGGTTTTTTAGAAAACGAAAGCACTTGTGCATGCACATCGCTAATATGAAAAATAACAATTGGTTTTAGGATGTCGTTCTTTTTGTTGGAAAATAACCCATATGTGATCCCACATCGAAGAATTAGAAAGAGTTCGACTAACATCTGACTACTCCTCGGTTTTAGGATGAAATTTCATCGGGTTTTTGTGCAGTCAATTCTTCTCTTATGCAGGGTCTTGTTGTGTACAAGCCCAACAATAAATTTATCATTTTCTTTCGTATTTCAGGAAAGGTTTTTTGGGTACCGCAATGATTACTTCCACAGCCGGTCTTCTTAGCGCATTCGCCCCTAACTACATTACATTGATAACATGTCGTTGTTTGGTTGGCGTTGGCGTGGGCGGTGGTCCGGTGTTATTGGCTTGGTTTCTAGAGTTTGTACCTGCGCCGAGAAGGGGTACTTGGTTGATTATATTCCAAGGATTTTGGACAATCGGCACTGTCGTTGAGGCTGCCTTAGCATGGGTATGTGTTATCGACTTTTCTATATCTCTCTATGTTATGAATACATGGCCTATGTTCTGTTCATAGTTTTGCTTCAGTTTTAACATTTGAAAATTAACTGTTCGGATAAAAGGAAGGCTATATAGCAATAAAAAAGTCTTCATCTTCCAAATTTACTTGTACAGCGTCTAGTTTAATTTTGGGCTCTAGAGCGAAAGATAAAAAAGACCCTTAAAAATTTATGGCATAATAAATAATATAATAGTCCGTCTTGTATGAGACTGTCTCACCATGAGACGGACTCATATAATTAGCCCAACTTTAATTAATTACTTTAAGATCGTAAGTAATCGTTTTAAGGTTATAAGTTATCACTCTAACATTATAAAAAGTAATTATTTTAAAATTACAAGTAATAACGTTATAAGTGAACAATTTAAAACAAAAAATATATATTGGTCAGCTCTATCTCACTGTGAGACTGTCTCATTTAAGAATTAGTGATAATATAATACTCGTTTTGTTTGGTATTGTTAATATTACAAGTATTTTATAAAAAAAGTCTTAATAACTCATACTCGCATAGCAAAAAAATGTAAATTATACCTAAACTAAATTCAAGTTAATAGCAATTTTGTACAAGAAAATATATTTTTGGGCCATAAAAAATTTAGGCCTTGGGCGATAGCCCGCTTTGCCCTTGCTAATCGACGGCCATGCTTGTACTGCAATTCTTAAGCTTTCTCGTATTTTTATCTATAATTCTTCAAATTTTCACTATGAGCTCCTTGTTTGATCCCTGGTTAGCTGTTCCCGATATATGCAAGAACATCTATAATAACATCGAGACTTAGTTGTCGTCTTATTTGTTTGGATTGTATATTTATAATTACAAAATTTATAATATATAATATTAATACACGCCAATAATAGATCTCGATATTATCTGCTTTTTGTTTGATAATCATGCATAATAAGGTAACAATTATCATTAATAACACTTCGGCTTGGAGGTTAAATGCACAATTTAATCACATAATATCTGAAATTCGATGCATATGAAGATAAAATTTATCTACTTTTTCGTGGGCCTAGGCGCAAGCCCTTCTTGCCCTTGCTTAGGGCGGGCCCTTGTGACACGTGGGGGGTTAAATCAAAGGGACGGAAGGAGTATTCTAAATCTTAGAAAATTAGCCACAAATCCTTATGAATTGCCGATAATTTCTTAACGTTCTTGTTTGTGGTCTAATGTGGTTGGTTGATTTATTAAGTACTGCAAGGTTAAAGCTTCAAAACCCATGATTGCAAGGCCACCTTACCTTGAGTACTGCTGCCTACTATTTCAATCGGATGCGAGAAATTAGAGATTCTCGATAAACAATGGGGAAGACCCGACAATTCGGTAAGTCGGGTCATCAATGCTATTCTTATCAGGGGCCATGAACGAAAAAAATGGCTAACTGATGCAATTGTTATATGATCTGTTGTTTTACTTCGGTTTTCTGTCGTGGGTTTTGTTTTTCTTTTTATGTACTTGCATCTTATACGGTGGCCTAAACTAAAATTTGTTCATTTCATGCTATTTTCGCCTAAAGTCGTTGTCATTATACCCAGTATATTTGCTTATACAAGCTATGATTTGCCGAGGGTCGGATGACGGTAAACCATACCCTTGTCAAAAGCGATGAGGAGGTTGCGGTCAGTGAGACCCTCGACTCTTACTTTGGCCTAAAGTATAAGTTATAAATTAAAGTCTTCCTTCAATCAACAATTATGTATTACCACATACTTGAATAGTGTTACCTTTGGTTTCTATGTATTATCTTCACCTATCTTTTGGGCAGATTATTATGCCGAGGTGGGGATGGAGGTGGCTGCTTGGCCTTTCTGCATTACCGGCATTTCTTTTGCTCGTCTTTTATGTTTTGGTGCCTGAATCACCGAGGTATTTGTGTCTGAAAGGAGACAAATACGGCGCTTTGCAAATCTTGGAGAAAATATCGAAACATAATAAGAGAGAGTTACCACCCGGTGTTCTTTGTACCGATGTCGAGATCGAGCAATTAAGTGGTCTACCTCCAGAGCGTAAACCATTGTTGCAAAGTGTACATGATGCAGCTGCCATGCCTTCCAAGGGCGATGGATCACATACCGGAATCCTAGAATCCTTGTCGATGCTTCTTTCACCGAAATTAATTAGGTCAACCTTGCTTTTGTGGGTGGTGTTCTTCGGAAATGCCTTTACTTACTACGGCCTTGTGCTTCTGACCACCGAGTTAAACAAGACCGATAGTACATGCTATTTGAGACAAATCGGTTCACAAGAGGTTGCCGATATCAATTACATGAATGTCTTTATTACTAGCTTCGCCGGTACGTAAGTTTATATTTGGTATCATCTGCTTTGCTAATACCTGTATATGTTACTTGGACTCGGGTACTAATATTGGATACCAGTACGTGCCCAAGTGTCAGATACGTCTAAATAGTCAATTTTACACTTAAAATGAAGTGTCTAAGTGTCGTACCAATGTCTGAGCATTAAGGATCGGACATGGGTACGTGAATCAAAATGAAGAGTCTGAGTAACATAGGCTAATACTATGATTGATTAACCTATCCCTACAAAATCATTTGCACTTCTTATCTATATGAAGTTGCAGATGATGTTTTTTGGGTTAAAATTGCGAACATCCGCCCTGCCCTCCCCCCACCACTTATGTGGGAGCCATTTATGACATTAGGGTAATAGAATGTTGTTGCTGTTGTATAAAATCTCAAGAAAACTGACTAAGTTCTTGCTTCTCTATTGCTTTAGAGCTTCCGGGGCTTATCCTAGCTGCCGTCATTGTCGATAGACTTGGTCGTAAGGTTTCAATGGCAGCTTTGCTGTTTTTGTGTTTCGTCTTCATGTCGCCGCTAATGATGCACCAGTCGGACGGTCTAACAACAGCACTCCTCTTTGGAGCTCGTGCATGCATTATGGGATCCTTCACACTCATGTTTTTATACGCTCCCGAGGTAAGTCGTTATAATACAATTAAGTTACCAATAACGATTCACGAGCACAAAATCAAACAGGTAGTTTACGAGTATTTCTGAGTTTTTGTCTTTTAAAGCAAGTGACGAATCTCCCGTATCTTGTTAATGCAGATATATCCAACAGTTGTGCGGAGTACTGGTGTCGGACTAGGGAGTTCAATGGCTAGAATCGGTGGAATGATCGCTCCGTTGGTTGCAATAAGCTTGGTACACGGATGTCATCAAACTCTTTCCATTATCCTATTTACGAGTGTGGTATTAGTTTCCGGGATATGTGTCTTATTGTTTCCTATCGAAACAATGGGTCGGGAGTTGACCGATAGCTTTTTCGACAGTAGTACCTATGAGCGTATGGTAGCCTAACTAAGTGTATGATCGGTATTTTATTTGTCTTGTTTATATTGAAGCCGATGAGGTCGTGGCCTAGTAGTCAAGACCGAGGTCTTTGACACACAAGGTTTCGGGTTTCAACTGGATTTCATTGTTTTCGTTTTCTAAGCTTATAAACCCTAAAGAAAAAAACGGCTTATTATTTGTATTTAATACAATAACGAATCATTTGTTTTTCGATCAAATACTCCCTCCGTCTCTTGGGATATTTCCTTTTCTTTCGCAAATTATTATATGAGACGGCCTCAATAAGAAATGCGTTTTATATATGGGTTAAATAGTTCATTTAAACATATTATGAGAATATGCATTTTGTTTGAGGTTATTTCATCGAGAGACGGTATTTCATATTGTAGCTTCTTTTCTTTTGCGTGTAAGTATACATTCCGGTAGGTTATATACTTTCTCTTTTTATCTTTTTGGTAGGAGGTCTAATATTCACCGCCCATAAAGAAGGATTCTTTAGACAAAGTTATGTTATGATTTACAAAAATCGTAAAAAATTAATTGTGTAAATGAATTTAAAAGAGACTTAAAATGTACATAGAATTATAAAATTATAATTATAAACATGTTTGTCATTTAATATAAAACAACTTTTTTTAGTTTTTTCAAAGGGTAAGTTTATTATTTGTTTGATAGAACTGTTTTACAATTTAAAATGTAAATAATATTGATCAATAACAACAACATTTTATTATCCCAACGACATTAAGTGGCTTACACCCACAATGAAGTTTGGGGGATCAAATGTATATTTTTAATTAATAACACTAACAAAGAAATTGTTTCAGATTGACCATTGGTAGCAAACATTATGTACAACTTCACATAAATAAATATTGTGTATGATTTTGTAAGACATTTTACTATTGTCTATTATAATTCGAAATCGAAGTATTTTAAATCTTTAACTCCATAATATATATTGAAATTGAAAATTTTTTTGTCTCACCATAATTCATCATAATAGGTCAAAGTGTTTTTAACAAATAATACTCCTAAATAATTTTTAATTTTTGAAAAATTAAAATTTAAAAAATCTAACTTTTACAAATCGAATAATAGTAATTACATCGTTTGATTTTATATTATTTTTTATGTAAAGTACTTTTCAGTCGTTTTTTGTCGCATCTTTAAACTTGTACAATTGCATTATTGTATCAAAACTCTTTGTTATCATACGATGTAGTATATGTATCAGTATAGAGTCATAGAACCGATATTAACATTTAAATCAAAAATACGAATAATGAATGATAATATTATAAATGTGAGATCTATTTATATTAACCAAAACTGTGAGATCTATATATATTTATTAATCAAACAAATACAGTTTTTTTTTAAGTATATATACAAATTCATTAAAAAAAAAAAGTATATATACAAATAGAAAAAATATGAGATTTTATAAATTTTAATTTTCGGATTATTTTATTATAAAAACAAAAACAAAAGAGGAAACGGAGAAAAGTGAGAAAACTATCGAACAGAAGTACAGAACACTTCTACAGGTGAGGTAGAAAAACCCTAGGCAACAACAGTAGCAGCGCGCAGCAAGCAGCAACAATGGCGGACTACGACCTAACGCCGAGAATTGCGCCCCATCTAGACCGTCATCTGGTATTTCCTTTGCTCGAATTCCTTCAAGAACGACAATTTTACCCCGAGGAACAACTTTTGAAGGCCAAAATCGAACTCCTTAACAACACTAATATGGTCGATTACGCCATGGATATCCACAAGAGCCTCTACCGCACCGAAGATGTACCTCAAGGTGTATTTTTTTTCTTCAAATTTTAATGTTTTTGTTTATTCTTTTTAGCCTTTTTTGTTCAGCAGCGAATCCAAGGACCGAGGTATTAGTCTGTATATGCTGAACCAACTCGGCTGCCATTCTTCTGTGTTATAGGTTATTATAATTCAACATTATTAGGGTTTTAAATCAACTCATGCCATGACCTAGGCAGTTTCAGGTCTAGATTTGTTGCTGTTTGACCTAGTTTTGTTATCTAAGAGATAAGAATCTGTTTGAGTGTAGATATGGTGGACAGGAGAGTTGAAGTTGTAGCGAGATTAAAGGCATTGGAAGAAGGTGCAGCTCCTTTGGTTGCTTTCCTTCAGGATGAGGATAAAGTCCAGGAACTGCGTGCTGATAAACAGTATAATCTTCAGATGCTAAATGATCGCTATCAGGTTGTTTCTTTATTATATTTTAAAAATTTACAACTTTTTGTGATGAAATTTGAAGATTTGCTTTTATGGTACCTGAAACTTATTAGTACTTAGGATTATAATTCTTGTTAAATGAGGTATGTGCTGCATTATCTTATTACTATTTATCCTGTACTCCTGTAGTGTAGTGGCTGTTGGGAGATACTACTTACTACTAGTATCTAGTATATTGTTAATGTGAAGAGGGTCTTTTAACCTTTTCCCTGGGAGACTTGGGATTTTAGATCAAGTCTTTCTTGTGTGTAATTTTCCTGATTAAAAAGATAAATTTGGAGCATTAGCATTTCCCACTTAAGTGATTCTCGTATTGTTTGATGTTGTAAGTCTGTAGATTGCGGTTTAATGGGTTTGGACTAATATGGTATGAATGGAGTACTTCATATGCCTTTTGATGTATAACATGCTATCCATTTTTGGCTTCTGTGCTTGTTGGTTTATGTTCATGTTTATTTATAACTATCTGTGTTACGTTTATGTTGATGGCTAATAAATTAGATGAGGGTTTCTGTAGTAGTGGTTATGGTCCTTATGGATGTAGACATGTCGCTGTAGTCAAATGGTTTTTGGGTTTTAACACCTCTTTGACTTATTACAAACCATAATATTGTTGTATTTACTTCATATGCCTTTCTTGTGTTTGCAAATATACACCATTGAACAACTTCATTGCCTTTGATAGAACTTAGTCAATGACGAATCTTTATTGAGACCCGCGGGAGCTGGGTCCCCCTCCACTTAATTTTATATCTTAAATCTTAATTCGGCCTTCTTAGTTGTTTTTTTTTATATTAGATTAAGGTGGTCACCCTACGCCACCGAACTAATTGAGCACTATCACGGCGCTTCGAGTTCTGTTGCCGGCAAAAATAAAAAATAAAACGCCTATGATTTCACATCCTTGCATCATGCGTTGAATTGTATTGAGAGAAAGTCTTGGACATTAAAGCTCTTCCCAAACCAATGTGTGTCTTTAATACAAGGAGACATCTTCTTTTCCCTTGATATTAAGGGTTGTACTCTCCAGTCTCCAATGGCCGATCCAATGGGCAGCCTTGAAGACTCTATAGTCTTATTCATGATTCAATGCAAGGAAAATTTATTTGAATTCTCTCATCTTCGTGTCAATGTTGATTCGACTAGCAATAATTTTGGGCGAAAGACTTCCTCTTTTTCCCCCCTTTTTTCTTCTCTTTGAAGCACCTGCCTTTATGCTAGTTGTGTATTACTTACTAACACTTCCCCTTTTAGCTTTTACTCTTGCATGGTTTAGTTTGGCCGAAAACATTGCTCATTAAAACTATTGTTTGAGGATTAGTTTTTACCGTTTGCTTGATGGACTGTTTAGGTTGGAAATCATTTATTAGAGGGAGGAAAAAAATTATTTCTAAAATCTGCTCTCAACAAAACAATATTAGTATATTGGAAACAATATCCAAAAATTAATAGTATTATATTGGAAAAACAGTATCCAAAAAACAAAACGATAGTATATTGATATTCCATTGATTTGAATTATAAGAATTGATGGTGAAAGAAAGATCTGCAAGAGAAATTGGTTTTGGACATATAAGCTCTTCCCTAAGCATATCTATCTGTTCAATATAATGGAACATTTTGACCTCTTTGATTCTAAGGACTGTTGTCTAATGGGCGATCCAATAGATTAACGGGTTCTCATAATATGTTTCCTAATTCAACAATTTGATGGTTGACTTATCGAACTGTGATTCGATTCTTTCGTCCCAGGATGCAATTTCTTTTCATCTGAAAACACTTGGTTTTGCCATCTGACATGTTCTATCCTGCTTACCTGAAATAGTTTGAAGTATATTATCTTTGGTTCGTACACCATATGATTTTGAATTGTCTTGGCCCATATCTAGGAATATTCTCAGATTTAATTGTTGTTTATATTCAGATTGGTCCAGAGCAGATTGAGGCGCTGTATCAGTATGCAAAATTCCAATTTGAATGTGGGAACTATTCTGGTGCAGCAGATTTTCTCTATCAGTACCGAGCTCTCTGCACCAATAGTGAACGAAGCCTCAGTGCCTTGTGGGGGAAACTTGCGGCTGAAATTTTAATGCAAAACTGGGACATTGCACTTGAGGAGCTCAACCGTTTGAAGGAGATAATTGATTCTAAGGCATGCTTCAATCCTCCTATCTGGTTTTTGTTCTCTTTTTTTTTTAATAATTAGTTCAATAGTTTTGTTGTGAGCATTTTTTTGATTAGTTTTTTTGCAGGCTTTCACATCACCTATTAATCAGGTGCAGAGCAGAATATGGCTGATGCACTGGAGCTTATTCATCTTCTTCAACCATGATAATGGTAGAACACAGATAATTGACCTTTTTAACCAGGACAAGTAAGTATATCGGTCGTTCTCACTTTTGTATTTTCCTGTATCTATTTCTTCACTTGTTTTTGGATGGCCGTTGCTTGATGAATTTCACTTCACAACTATATAAATTGGGGAAAACAGATCCCTAGTATGAGAAGTGACTTTTTGCTCAATATTTCCTTTTTGATAGTTCCTCCAGTTTTGAAAGCTTGCAACGTATGACCACTTTGTAGCTTTATCGACCAAATGTTGCAAGCTTTTAAAATCGAAGGAAATATAATTTGCTGTTGTACCCTATAGTACTAGAATCATTTCTCTGAGCCTTTAGCAAAGTGCAAAAGCTAGTTTTTTCACATATCAATCAAACAAAATTCAAATCAATCAATATATGTTTGTTTGCAGATATCTGAGTGCTATTCAAACGAATGCTCCTCATCTTCTGCGTTATCTTGCGACAGCATTCATAGTGAACAAGAGGAGAAGACCTCAGTTCAAAGATTTTGTTAAGGTCATCCAGTTGGAGCAATGTTCATACAAAGACCCTATCACTGAGTTTTTGGCTTGTGTTTATGTCAACTATGACTTTGATGAGGCACAAAAGAAATTAAGAGATTGCGAAAATGTAAGAATCTTCTTCATCTTAAACCAAACTAAATTTTGATGGTTTCTCTTTAGTTTTTATTTTGCTCAGAAGTAAAACCGTTATTACTTCGTGGGTTAGATTAATATTTTAAATGGAAGATGGAACTTGTGGATTGAACTTTGCATGTTTGTTTGAGCTTGTTAATGCCTCTTAAACTGTTACTCTGTCCTCTGATTATCTTTCACTTGTTTAAGATCTTATCACTTGCACATGGACCCACCATTATCTGGGCCCATGTTACAAGTAAAAAAACCCCGAGTAAGTATATAATTATAACTATTGATCTATACCCCTAATGTAGAAGGTAAAAGAACCAGAGGAAGCATATATCTGTTGATGTCTACCCCTAATGTGGAAGGTGCAACTGATTTGAGTGCTACTGATCACATGCAACATCAGTGTAATTTTGTAATGAAAAGTTTGTTGGAGGTCAAGAAGTAAAGCAGACTGCGTGGGTAGACCGTATACTCCCTTTGTTCTTCCATGTTTGTCCAGTTGACTTGTCAATAAGAGGGACTACTGACCGATTGGTATTTTGTAGGACCTAGGAGTGAGAATGACTGATTTATTGCAGGAACTAGGAGTTGTGGGAGTAGTTTGTTAATATAAGAGGTTATAGTTTACTGATTGTATCACTGTCTAAATCTGGGATTTTATTTCTGAACTGTGTCACTGTCAAACTAAATAATAGACCATGGGTGGATAACTAGACAGAGTTGTGTTCATTTCTTTTTTTTTTTGATGTTTACATGTTATTATTCACCCTCAATTTATGCACTTAATGCCTTTTCAGGTTATATTAAATGATCCGTTCCTTGGAAAACGAGTTGAGGAAGGCAATTATACAACTGTTCCCCTTAGAGATGAGTTCCTTGAAAATGCTCGCCTATTCATTTGTGAAACCTATTGCAGGATACATCAGCGCATTGATATTGGGTATGTTCATTCTTTATGATTCTTGAATATGCTTTTCAGGTGATAATTAGCAACGGTTGAATTGCTATGGGAGAGGGGTTAGAGCATTATGTTGTTTGAAATACTCTCTTGATCCATTCTATTCTCTCAAAAGATGTGATGTTATATGTTATAAATTCTGTCTACCACCCTTGCAAATTACTCCCTTGGGCCCTCTAAAAAGCACCATTTGACTCAAAATAATTCTCACACACTCAAGTCAAATTCTGCTTTCCAGTGGGACAGAGGGAATGCTAACTTTCTTCACTAGGATAGGTTCAAACAAAAGGCAGAAGTATAACTTTGCTACCTTTTTTTTTTTTTTAATTCCCAAAAAAAAGGGAAAGTCTTTTTAAGCAAGCATTTTATGCCTGATGATATAATTTTGCCCTGTTCAGTATATTAAGTTTTCATTCTACTTGATTGGCGGGTAGGAATTCTGGTTTTGCTTGCACTGCATATCTTTTACTTACCCTGCTCAGTAGATTAGGATGTCTCGGTATTGTTTTCATACTTTCTACCTCTGTAGTCTCTGCAATTTTTGTTACAAACTTTTCAAAGACCTGTAAATTGCATGGCTGATTGGTGACAAATATGGTTGCAACTTGCAGCCTGTAAAGACATTTTAAAACATGGTAATTTGGATGGTGCCGTACTCATTTTCGACTTCCTGCTTCCTGCTTCCTGCTCTTCCAATGTTGTCGTGTGCCTAGGATTAGGTTTTACAGCTTTGGATGTTTTCCAATGTGTTTTCTGCTAATATCTGGTGTATCCGAAGCTCTTGTTGCAAACGTTTGTACTTTCAGCCCGTTTGCTTGCATTACTAAATATTGATTATTTAATAGTTTTGGAAATAATAATTTCTGTGTAATTATCATTTTTAGAGTCCTTGCGGAGAAATTGAATTTGAGTAGCGAGGAAACTGAAAGGTGGATTATGTCTCTCATACGCACTTCTAAGCTAGATGCCAAGATCGACTCCAAGTCCGGAACCATTCTGATGGAACCAAACTACCCTAATGTGTATGAAATACATTCTCCTTGAAAATTTCGAGCTCCCTTTTCCGTTCCTCTTTTGTTATTTGGTTTGTATTTTTAGCACTTATACGTAACTTTGATTTCCGTACCAGGTACGAGCAACTTATAGATCACACTAAAGCACTGTCGGGGCGCACATACAAACTAGTGGGCCAAGTTCTTGAACAAGGACAGACACAGGCAGCGAGATAGTTTTCGAAGTCGGAGTTGCAGATCCGCCTGTGGGTTTGTCCTGTTAGAAACTGGGAACAAACTTCACCATTTTTTGTCAATTTCAGATCCAGTTTTAATATCCAAACTTGCAAGTTGCATTATGTTGCATACATAATAATTTTAATTTATTCGTAACTTTGGTATTTTTTTTCCCAAAATTCTAGTATGAGACGTCTCAATGAGAGACGTGTCGTATACATGGATTAAATAGGCAACAATGCAAATTATTAGCATAAGAATTTTTTGTTTTGAGGTAGTCTTAATCGTATTCTTCATTTTGCTTTATAGAATTTTCGCTGCATTTCCCTTTTTTTATTTTTATTTGCATATTTAATTATTTTTTTGCTTTGTGTTACGCTTTTTAAATATTTTTTCTAATTCTAATTCATATCAAACAAGATTAATGAAGGAAATTTGTTAATGTATTTTATTTGTTGAAATTCCATGTGATGGAATAATCAAATAAATTAAATCTGAGGTGATAATTAAATGCCCAAGCCAAAACCTCTTTCATAAATGTCCATTTCAAACACATCAAAACTAGCAATTCTTTTCATAATATTTATATAAATAACATTTAATAATCCAAGAAATTCAAGTCCACTTGTGATGACTTACATTGCCAATTTAATATATTAAAAAATATTTAAAAGAAAATTAAATTTATAATTGAAGAATTTGTTTCACATTTGAAGATGATTACCTATACCATTACTCTATTTCCTCAAATAAAAATGTCTACTAAAAATGATTTTCCAAAATCATTTAATTATGTCAACACAACTTTTACTTCTTATAGCTAGTAAAATTATTTAATTATGAGAATTCCGAGTTTGCGATTAATCACTTTCTCTTTCACCTTTATAACAGGAGTTTGATCCTTATTAGTCCCTCCTATTCACTCAAGTTGTCCTATTTAGTTTTTCACTTATCGAGACAACATTTTAACCCTTAATATCTCAAATTATTGTTAATTAAAAATTATAAATGTTGATATTAATAATCTTCATATTGAGACGAATGAAACAAGATTCCACATGACTATGTTTTAACTTATAGATTAAGAGTAAAATACAAATTAAGAGTGATATGTGAATAGTGCCCAAAAACAAATGGAACAACTTGATACTTGAGTGAATAAGAGGGAGTATTATCAGAAAAAACTAATTTCTTTTCCACCTGACTTGTAATGATTCTGTAGTCTATTCACGAATTTTTTTTCTATTAAAGTGTGAATACGGTCCTAAAAAACTCCCCAATATCTTGTTTTACTTGATAACAAGCTAAAAAAATTAATAAAGTAATTTACAGTCAAAGTCCCTAATAATTATAATTATTAGATTGTCCTATACATGATTACCACTTGTACTTCTAATTAGCTCATTAATTACCATAGTCATTATCGCTCTCGTCATACCTTAAAACTCTTTTAATACAAAATTTGTTTTATTCGGAAAAAAAAAATATTATTTTGTATTTTAATAATTTTCTTTGTTGTTGTTGTTCAATCATTATCACTTTGAAAACAAACTATAAGATAATACTATTTTTGACTTTTCTAGTCAAATATTTTGCCTATTATTTTCTAAAAATCATAAAGAGAAGTCTAATTTTCAATAATTCTTTAATGGGTGGTTGAACCTGAAAGACGTCTTTCAGAAAGACGATCTCTATTTGAACTGGCCCATAAATAAAATGTAGAGTAAAAGTAGATATTAAGCTTTAATGGGTGGTTGAACCTGAAAGACGTCTTTCAGAAAGACGATCTCTCAAGAGACTAGCTGATAATTCTTATCCATTTAAAAAAAGGAAAAAGGGACTTTTATTTAAGTTGTCGACAAAAATCGTTCATTTGTCCAAAGCTATATAATATCATATATGTAGGGTGTGTTGGATACACCTTTTTATATAGTTTTGAATTAGAAAACTACTAATTACAATTATACTAATTCTTTGTTATGGTGAGACAATTTATATTAGTTTGGCCTAAATTATAACTATTTCAAAAAGATAAAAAAAACAAAAGATTTAAAAATGGTTTTAAACAATTAATGTAAATTAGTTAACAATTATTTTAATGAGCCAACTTTTTAGGCCTGTCTTATAGTAAAACGGTTTCATACAAAAGTTGTCAAGGAATCAACTCAACTAAAAGCTTAGATGGTTGAGGCCCCAGAATATGTTATATACTCTAACACACCTCCTCACACAAGAGCCCTTTGGACTAGAAGTGTGGATGCAACACAGACTTTCCTCATACCTGTCACTAAATATTCATTTTAAATGAGGGGTGGTTGATATGTGAACCCATAATCTTGTCACGCTGACTTAGGATACCATGTCAAGGAACAAACTCAACCAAAAACTTAAGTTCATGATTGAGGCCCCATGATATATTATATACTCTAATGAAAGTATCATCATCATCATCATCCTATCCAGTGTTTCCCGTCCATAGAGAACTATAGACAGGGTCTGGGAAGGGAAGGACGGCGGCAACTCATACCCATAAAGGAGAGCACGACCAAAAGGAGTCCCCCGACTCGATAAAAGATGAGGATAAGAACCCCAGAATATACTCCCAAGGAATCAGTAATCTAAAACATGAATAAGACGCCTCCAACTACCCTTGTCCCTAGTCAGGTCCTTAAAGAGGCTTAACTCGTGCATGTCAATTTTAATTTGCTCATCCCATGTTCTCTTAGGCCTTCCTGACTCCTTTTACCCTCTACTATATTGCTTTCAACTCTAACGAAAGTAATTGTTACAATAATAATATAATATATTCCCATCCATTTTTGCTATTTAAATGTAAATGCATGTTCTATTACTAAAGAATAAGGTATGATTAGGGGAAATAAGGATAGTGGGAAGCCAACTATCATATGATATGGCCACAATTAACAATAATGCATACACCAAATTAAACTTAGGAGTTATGAATCTATCTATTTTTGTTTCATCAACTTCTATCCATAGTAAATCATATTGAAGTATCCTAACTTTATTTTGGAGAGGAGGCACTTAAATAAATGAATTTTCCGACAGTAACGAAATAAAATATATATAGATGAGAATGCGGATTA
The DNA here is from genome assembly GCA_019776075.1 of Amaranthus palmeri. Lineage (NCBI taxonomy): Eukaryota > Viridiplantae > Streptophyta > Magnoliopsida > Caryophyllales > Amaranthaceae > Amaranthus > Amaranthus palmeri. The sequence continues at coordinate 200,004 of JAAKBH010000036.1, read as the reverse complement.
AAAGATTAAAATACAATTGTTTGTAGAATTGGAATTTTCAAATTTTCTTATAGATATTATCAGAATAGGGAAAATTCAAAAATTGTCGTCCCTAGCATGCACTCCCCTTGATCCGCCTTTGCCTCCAAGCCTTAGCCGTGAGAACTGAGAGCTTAAAAGTCAGAGGTGAGGATTTGGAAAACCCTAATGAGTTACCCTAATTCTTTTGATATTTTCAAATCTAGAAACTACCATATCTTTGCGGTTGGAAAACTAGATTCATATGTTTTTATAAGTTGAGGACTGGATCAGATGCACTCGAACTAGATCAATTTCGTCATGATCCATTTCAGGTTTGAACATCGTCTGGTCCAATTTTATATACTTCGTACATATTCACCCCTTCGTCATATGTAGAAATGCCAGAAGTGAACCCAAAAGCTGAGTGAAAGTTGGTGGTTATAAATCGAAAATTTTAACCTATAACTCAAAAGTGACCCGATCCAATAGAAAAATTAGATCAAGTTTGACGTAATCTAAACCCGATTATCATGACCCATTAATCATGTTTAAATTTTGTGTATATAATATATATTTCCACCCAAAATATAGTCAACCCATTTTATCAGATGCGAGTTATATGGTAATTACTCTTGCTGTACTAAGAACATATTATATAATAATATAAGAGTAATTAATGTTGTTGGAAAAATGATTCACAAATTTTTGTTAGAGACGGTTTTTCTGAGAGGCTATTTTTAATTGGGCCGGCTTAATATATATATATTTTGAAATATTATATAAGTGAACATTAAAAATAATTTAAGTAGACTGTAGACATTTAAGATATTGTGTTTAGGTATTGAGGATAGAGTAAGTAGGCAATAAGATAATATAAGTAAACATTAAATTTTAATGGATTGGGTCTGGGAGACGCCTCTCAAAGAAAAACGGTGTCTCAAGAGACTAGCTAACAATGACTAGGCAGACTCCGATCAAAAGTATTATTTTGACACAAATTTTCATTTAAAACGATAACACATTGAGACAGTAGTCCAACTAAATTAATTATAATATTGGCTATCTCTCAATAAATCGACTTAAAAAAATTTGTATTTTGATTGTCTTTGTCCACCTGGAAAATCTCAATTCGACTTGTATATGTGGAAACATTTTGAGTCGTATTTTTTCTGAGGGACAAAAAAAATAATTTGTAATTGTTAGACTATTTGTGGATGTGCGTGTTTGCACAGTGAAAACTATTTAATACAACAATTTGTTAAAACACCATTATCATATCTAGTGTATCCCACTCATAGATAAACTATGGTCAGAGTCTGGGGAAGGAAGATAGGCGACAACTCTTACCCATACAAGAGAGTACGGGTATGACTCGTATGAGTTGCCGTCAATCTTTCCTTCCCAGACACTGACCATAGTTTATCTATAAGTGGGATACACTGGGCATGATGATGATGGTGATGTTTTAACAAATTGTTGTATTAGATAGTTTTTGCTGTGCAAACACGCACAATTTGTTAAAACATTTATTTTAAATGTTAGAAACCTCGCTCTTTTGAATCTCATATAACAATTCGTATTAAAATATTTTTTCTCAATGAAAAAACACTCATTTTTTTTTAATTTGGAATCTTTATATGAACTTGTCTTACAAATGAAACAGTTTAATACAATTTTTTTTTTTTTTAATATTCCGTTTACTTTTCATCTATTTAATTATACAACAAACTAGTTGTCATATTTTAATATATTATTGTTTGAATTATTCCAATAATTTGAAAAACATAAATTAAGTTTATTAGTCCTCATCGTACAATGTTGTCGATGATGCGTTTTCGCTTAAGATCGACACTTGGGTCTTTTAATAGTATTTATTCATTTATTTTAATGATAATAAGACTATAATTATATTATCCCTAATTATTTTTATCATTATCAATTATTATGCACATTTGTTTTAGGTATGACTGAGCTAATAATTTATATATTTTTGCTATCATGATTATTCAAAATAATACTAAAATTTAGATATGTTAATTAATATTTGAATTGTTATTGAAGAATAATTTTTTAAAAAATATTGGTAAGAATAATTACAATTGTGCATGGTGTTTTTAAATAGTCTTAAATTATAAATAAATTCAAAAATGATTTCAAGTGATAACAAATTGTGAAATTGATTGATATTTTGTGCTCCCTCATCTGTCTCAACTGGTCTTGGACAAGACGGTGTCATAATGAGACCGTTAATTTGGGTTGGCCCAATTCGCGTGTGTGACAGTATGGTCATTTTTTTTCATTTTGTGGGCATTTTTCAATTTTGATCTTAAAGGTATCAATTTTACATTTTTCAATTTTACATCAAATTGATGGACTCATAATGAAACCGTCTCGTCCAAGTTTTTGTCCATCTGTCTGGATTTGCTATATTGTCTATTTCATCATCATCATCATCATCATCATACCCAGTGTTCCCGCACATAGATACTCTATGGCCAGGGTCTGGGGAAGGAAGGTCGACGGCGTCTCATACCCATAAGGAGAGGGCGGTCATAAGAGTCCTTCGGCTCTAGAGGAGTCTTCAAGGATAGGACCTGCAAAAAAACCGAAAACCTGCATCTTACACCCACGTTAGCCAAGCATAGGGATTAAAAAAAAAAAAAAAAAAAAAAAAAAAAAAAAAACCTATAAGCGATATAGGTAAAAATGGAAGATATTAATAGTCCATAAATATTATGTTGATATAATACTTATGAATTATGATTCCCTTATATTTTACATCAACTTTATTTTAATATTTTTATAATGCTCATAATCATCTCACGTTTCCTACTAAAATTCTTTTAATAATTTTTAAATGTTAATTTGTAGACCCATATTTTCTTACTAATTTTATTTTATATTTTAGATATTAATAGTCCATATTTTTTCTCCATAAACTTCAATTCACTAAAATAATATATTCACCATCTAAAAATTATAATTTTTTTAACTTCCCATAAACATTCCCTATGAAAACATTAAACAGAAACGGAGGGAGTAGTACATATCAAGACTTTGACATTGTTATATTTGATCCGTTCTGAAATGCTCGTTAAATTATAGTTACTAAAGCTATTAACATTCAAGCTTATTTTATATATTGCGATTAGTAATGTAATAAAAAAATATAGTCAACTAGATATTAAATCGCGTAAAAACTAAAAAGTCAAATATAGTTAGTATAACAAAAATGAGAAAGTATATATTTGACCGATCTCGAGCCGAGGGTCGAGGGACTAATCAATCGCACTCTCCTCTATAGGTATGACCGTATGAGTTGTCGTCATTCTTCTCTATCTATGTCCTAATCATAATTTTATATTAGCGAGATACACTCTGTATGATGATGATGATATATTTGACCGTTGAAAATATCTTCTAAAATCCTATAGAGCAAATAAAGCCAAAATGAAAGACAAGTCAACTACGGTGTCCACAAGACTTAATAATACATTATAATTAAAAAATTGAGCTAAGTACATGTGAAATTTTGTTTGTACATAAAAAACAACTACTTAATAAATTAAAATAATATAGTAGGCACACAAAATATATATTATCTTCAAATTTTGGTATTCTATCATATTAGATTTTCGTTAATTTTTTTATTTTATTATTTGTAATTCAGATTTATAAAAGATTTTTTGTAGTCAATTCTTTATTTTCCGGCTTATTTAAAGCTTATTTTCAACTTTATCCAAATGTGAATTGACATATTATTATAGACGAAAAAAAATAAATAATGACATGATCCTGAATAAGAAATTTATTTTATTTCCATATTAATCAACAGTCGATTAGTAAGGGTAAAAAAACGGGCTATCACTTAAGGTCCCAAAGGTTTTAGAGTTCAAAAAATTTATTTTCATGTTTAAAGTTGATATTAAATTCAATTAAATTTAAATATAATTTATATTTTGTGCTAAGCTATATATGAGTTATAGCGTTTAAAAAGTAGTTTAAGTATCAATTACAACAAAAAATAAAAATTATTATTTTATTCATTACACCTTAAATTTTTAGAAATCCTTTCGCGTCTCTCCTCAGAGACCATCTTTATAAGAGACGGCTCTTTAGGCCCAGGCCTACTAATTAAAAAAAATTGAAAAACTTACGCGCGCGGTTGAGCCTATTTGGAGTTGGTGTTATAAATATTGAAATTGGTATTATAACCTATTAAAGTTGGTATTTGGAGTTGATGTTATAACCAATTAAAGTTGGTATTATAACCTATTTGAAGATAATAATACAAATTATAACAGATTATAATACCAACTTCAATAGATATAACACCAACTCCACATAAGATTACACAGCGCGAATTTTATTAAAAGTTTTTTTTATGTAATAATTGATTGGCCCATTTAAAACGCATCTCTTATAAACACAGTTTCAACTTTCAAGTAAGAATTTGCGTTTAGTTTTATGCTCCAGAGTAGAAGTGTTCAAAACAGACCCGATGACCCGATAGACACCCGACTATATAATCGAACTCGATTTGACCCGACTTCAAAATGGATCTACAATTATGTAAAAACCAATGTGAATACAAAACCCGATTTTATACCGACCCAGAACACATGATCCAAAATCAACCCGATGACCCGAATGAATGACGCTATCTTAAACAAGATTCTCTTTTGAATGTATGTAGCAATGTTCTTGCACTAGTACACGTCTAAGTCTTTTGGACTTGGACATTACGCATTAGCTGGACTCGTATACATTGGACCAATAATTATAGGTCTCCATTATTTATAAAATACAAATTAAAGATTATAATATTCAGCGAAAATTATTCATGTTGACTTTCTTTTCAAAATTTTAAGATTAAAGATTTTCAAAATATTAAAACAATCTTGATTTTCTTAAATTTATTTTATTATTTATCGTTAAAATATTTTGTGATTTTTATTTTTGGTAATAATATTATTAGAATATATAACATATACTTTTTTCCTGGACTGTCTCGTATAAGGAGGACATATAATATATCTACACTTTTAATTCCTATTAGAACACAAAAATAACATAAATTTAACCTATTGACTGAGTTGATTTTTTCAAAAATATCTTTGAATAATGATTTTAGGGTAGCTTATGGTACATCATCTCTACTTTTAAGTAATGCTTAATTATGTCGAAGTTAAAACATAGTCATGAGGGATCTCATTTGATTTATCTCAATATAAGGTTTATAAATATCAACTTTTTATAATTTTTAAATAAAGAATAATTTGAGATATTAAAGGGTTAAAATATTGTCTCGGCAAGTATGAAAAACTAAATCGGACAAGCAGGGTGAATAGGAGGTAGTATTATTTTTAGAGGTCTCTTTGACCACATTTCTTCCGCTCTCTTTTTGAAGGAGATGTTGGTATTAGAGGTGTTCATTCGGGTCATTGGGTTGATTTCGGGTCAGATGTATTGGGTCGGTTTAAAATCGGGTTTTGTGATCACATTAGTTTTTACATAATTGTAGATCCATTTTAAGTCGGGTCAAATCGGGTTTGATTATAAAGTCGGATGTCTATCGGATCAACGGGTCTGTTTTGAACACCTCTAGTTGGTATGTTTGTCTTCTATCCTTTTGGACACTACAATATTCAGCGAATTTTACTGAGTATGATGATATGTTATGATATAATACAATTGTCAAAAGTATTACTTTACATAACTAATAGACAATTAATATTTAACATATACAATTATATAGCTACAAATACAATTATCTACCAATAACAACGACTTTGAGGACTAATAGTTACCTTACAAGTATCTTATTGCTCCAAACAAATCCTTGATCAAATTATTGTTAGACATTATTAGAGCTTTTTAGGGTTGTTAGTGTTAAGTTAAATAAGGTCAAACATTATTTTATAAAAATTATCGCGACCTAGACGAAATAACGCACAAAGCAGGGTTCGGGTGAGTTTTTTTTCTTAAAAGATGCGGACAAATCATATTCGTTCCCCCAAAAAAGGAGTAAAGAGAGATGCGCACAGTCAAGAACCCCCAAACTGATACCTGCGTCTAATAGGGATCGATCCCTAAACCTTTTACTCTACATGCAGATGCTTTTATTATCTGTTAAGACGCCTCTATTAATTAAATTACTTCTTATATAAAATAAAATAATAGATCAATTATTTATATATTATTGTTGATTACTTGATTCCAAGAGATGCCTAAAAAGTAGTTAATTTTTGTAAACACGCTTGCGTATTCGGTATAAACGATTATGTTCTCCCATTTTGGAAAATTTTGATTATAAAAGCAACTCAAGGTAAAGAAAAAATAAACCTTAAAAAAAACCACATACAAGAATATTTTTTTGGCAAATAAATTTTTATTACTCACAAGAAAAACTAAAACAGTAAAGGTAAAAGATACTCGTAGTAGGGGTGTTCATAATAACCCGATCCGATTATTCCGACCCGATTTATCCGGTATCCGGTTTTAAAAACCGGATAATTTACCCGGTTTTCGCAAACCGGATAATCCGGGTCGGGTACCCGGTTTTAAAACCGGATACCGGATCCGGATCCGGGTCATGATTTTTTGAAAACCGGGTACCCGGTATCCGGTTTTCATTAATTATTTTTTTTTTTTTACTTTTTTCGTAAATAAAATTATCATAATATCTCTTAAGCTAACCTTGGATTGAATATTTTTGAAGAGTTAGTATTTGAATTTTATAATTGTTATTACTTAAGCCCATGAACAATAATATTATTTTTTCATTTTCTTAATTAATCTTTTATGACTAATTATGTTAAAGATTTTTAGGGAGTTTGTATTTGAATTTTATATAAAAAAATATTTTAAGTGAATATAGAGATAAACAAACGTATGGTTGAACGACAAAACGACAAAAAAATAAAAAATAAAAAATCATTCTAATAAAACCGGGTATCCGGTTTCCGACCCGGTTTAACCCGGTATCCGGATTCCGGGTACCCGGTTTAAACCGGGTCGGAACCGGATCGCAATTTTAGGTACCCGAATTTCCGGATCCGGGTCGACCCGGTACCCGGTTTTGAACACCCCTAACTCGTAGTATCCCGCACAAGGCGGGATCCGAGTGGGGGTTTTTCTTTTTCTTGAAAGATGCGGAAAATTCATACCCGTTTCTCCAATGAGGGAGTAAAGAGAGATGCGCGTGGTTAAGAAACCTCCAACCCCTACAATAAATTTAGCTTTTTGCGATATTGGATTTAGTGGCATTAGAAAAATGCCACTGATTCATATTTTTAGTTTAATAATTAATGGTTTTTATTTTTAGTTCCACCATAAAGTAATTTAGCGACACATAATTTGGTCTTTAGTGACATATGTAATTGTCACTATAGTCTATAGTGGCATTTGTGAAAAACGTCACTAGATCTTATGTCGCTAAAAGCTTTAGTGTGACTTTTTAATATGCTGTTAAAGGGTCTAATAAATGTCACTAAATGCTCTATTTACACTATAAGAAATCGGAAATAGCGACATTTAAATTAAATATTGCTAAATATATCCCACTAAAAACAAATTATGTTGTAGTGAACTGATACTACAACAGTAAACATCGAACCCCAATATATCAATCAGTTTCAATGATCGTCTATTGTTGCATCGTCAATATAGGTTGGACTAACTGAATATAAGTCGTATCAAGTTTGATTAAACTTTCAGATCCTATCAAAAATTAACAAGGCTAGAACTTTAATGTTATATATTATCATAATTAATTGGTCATTAAATATTTCAAAATTTTTCATTAAATAAGCATTAATAACATTATTAATGCTTGATTTTAAAAAAAAGTCTCAATCAAACCCTTTATTTTTACACCTTAGTTATTTTCAGTTTAGTTCAACTCATAACTTTTACTCATTCTTCTCAATATTCTTTCAACCTAGCTATCATCATTTATATAGTTCAATTCATCTCTTTAAATGATAATAAAAGGTCTTTAATATACAACATATTATATTATATGATAATAACATATTATATTCGTCTTACCGAAAGATAATCTCTTACAAATAAAAATATGAGAATCTTAATTTAATCTAATTATTAAAGACTTTTTCTTTTACATTACCCACAAGATACATCAATTCCTTCAGAGGTAAAGGTAAAGGTAAAGGTAAAGGTCATTCTCAGTGTCATACACAAGGCAGAGTCTGGGTGGAAAGTTTTTCATTTTTCTGATAGATGCGAACAAATCATACATATTCTCCCAAGAAGGGAGTAAAGAGAGATGTACGTAGTCAATTAGAAACCCCCCGAACGATACCTATGCCCACTAGGAGTCGAACCCTGAACCTTCTACTTCACATGCAGATGCTCTGTCAATTATTCCTACCTCCAATTGAAAAAACATTAAAACTAAAAATTTATACAACATTTATAGTTTTACATTATATCCCAATATTTTCTTTTAATATTTATTATTATTATTATAATATAATAATATTTTTTTAAACCATAGTCAAGTTGACCAACTACTATATTATATGATGGTGTATATATCAAGATAGTTACATTAATAAGTTTAGCAATTCCCTATATAAACTCTTAGTGAGTGAGAATTCAAAACTCACATCCCACAAAAACACAACTAGTTCTTTCATAACATAACTTTGACGTCTTCATCGTAAAACCCACTATCCAATTTCATTCGTAAGTGCTCTCTATTTACTCTTCTCTCAATTATCAATTTTTTATTATTTTCTTAAACTAAATCGCAACAGATCTATGCCCAGTCAATATTGTCAATTTAAATCATATACTTAGATATACAAATATAAACACGCGCAAATTGACCCAGGTTCAGCAAATATTATCGACATTATTTGATTTTATGGGCGAATCAAAGATAATAATATAATATGACTCGAACATTTATCTCTATATATATCTGTCTATTTCTACATAATTTAATTTTAATAGGAGTTTTATTCGAATTTAGATTTTTGGGTTGTAATATATAAATAAAATCATGTAAAAACAAGAGTCAAACTTTAGATCAAACACTTATATAGTCAATTAAATTGTGCTTGGTACAAAAATCTATACAAAATAATGACAAAAAATACACCATTTTTTCTACACTCATTTTGTTGACTCATTTTTTCTACATATTGATAATCTAGTTCTCAAATATCTTATATATTATTTTTGTCGTTTTTTTCGTTTAGAGGTGTTAATTCAGGTGATCAGAATGGCAGACGAGAAAAGGGGATTAACATATAGCGTTGATGATGCGTTAGTAACGATGGGATTTGGGAAGTTACAATATTTGGTGTTAGCATATGCTGGGATGGGATGGATTTCAGAAGCAATGGAAATGATGATTTTATCATTTGTGGGACCCGCTGTTAAATCTGCTTGGAAACTTAGTAAAGCTCAAGAAAGTTTGATTACAACGGTTGTTTTTGCTGGTATGCTTGTTGGTGCTTGTGGTTGGGGTCTTGTTTCTGATAAATATGGTAGAAGGTAAGTATCTAATCATTTTTGTTGTTTGATTCTGGTAAAATATATAACGTATTTTGGAGCCTTAATTGTAAGTTTAAGGTTTTGGTTGAGTTGGTTTCTTGATTTGGTATCAGAGCAACTTGATAAGATATTACGGGTTAAAATTTAAACCATGTTAGAGTATATAACATATTCTGGGGCCTCAACCATTAGCTTAAGCTTTTGGTTGAGTTGGTTCCTTAACATGGTATCAGAAGCCAACGTGACAAGAGGTCACGGGTTCGAATCTCAATCATCCCTCATTTAAGTGGAATATTTAGCACTATGTATGAGGAAAGCCTATGTTACATCCACACTTCTAGCCCAAAGGGCTCTTGTGTGAGGAGGCGTGTTAGAGTATATAACATATTCTGGGGCCTCAACCATTAGCTTAAGCTTTTGGTTGAGTTGGTTCCTTAAGAAACCACCCTCGTTTAAATGGAATATTTAGCATCGGGTATCAGGAGGGCATGTGTTGCATCCACACTTCTAGTCCAAAGGTTTTTATGTGAAGGGATGTGTTAGAATATATAACATATCATGAGGCTTTAATCATAAGCTTAAGCTTTTGGTTGAGTTGGTTCCTTAACAATTACGATTGAAATTTTATGTTACAATATTTTTCTTTTTGATGTGTTATTATTATTGGGGTGAATTCAAAATTTACGGTATTAATGGGTTTTAAGTTTTAACCAAATAAATCGGGTTATGACTCCTCTGGTTTACGTGTTTTGATTCATATAGTCGATTTGTTATTATTGTTTATTGGTTTGAAATGATTTTTAAGCTAAAATGGTGAATTTTTTTATTAAGGCAAAGATATGAGATATATTTGAATAGGTATATAGAGCTAAAAATTAAGATACTTCTCTATGTATTAAATTTTTTACTATGCAATAATTTACCATGATACGATAATAAGTGTGGTTTTTTCGAATATATATTTTATTCGATTATTTTTAATGTGTATTTTTGGAATTGTAATTAATGAATTTTATCTCTTAAGAAAAGGTAACAAATTCATTAAAAAAAAGAAATAGGTAGCAAATAATAAATTATAAATGATTTATTGTAATTATATGTACAACAATAATTAATTGCAGGTAGAAAAAGGTAACAAAATCAAATTTCAAAAAAAAAAAAAAAAAGGTAACAAAATCAAAAATAGTAAATTCTATAAAACTGAATTTTTGTAGTCACTATTAGGTTTGTATCAAATAGAGTTGTCCTAATTTTACATGTACTTAAATTACTTATACCATGTTCTCTTCACCTTATTCTTACTATTTAAGAAAAAGAACTATATAATAGAATGACATGACTAGTTAAATTTGTGCATTTTTTATTGATTTAACCAAAATCAAATATAATTGAATTTATTTAAAATAATTAATATACAAAATCAAATTAGATTGCTAAGATATTTACGTATACATCATAAATAAATTCACAATCCGGGATTTGATTCTCACATAATTTTTCCCCTTTCCACAACCTACCTTGTAACAGAAAAAAAAAAAAACTTCTAAAATTATTAGATTTAATATTATACCTAAAATTCGCCCGAACACTTAATAGTTTGAAAAGTGCTTCCTCCTCTCCTTTCCCTTTATATGTCCAATTTCGTGTTTGCGTACTTAAATATTAAAGCAATTTTTAAACTTAATATTATAAAATATGTAAAAAGTGTATTTTTTAAACTCTATCCAATAACAATATCTAATAAGATCGCAATAACTTTATTCAAATTTCTCTATTACAATAAAATATTCTAAAGCAAACAAATAAAAATAAACAAACTTTAATTTCTATATATTTCGTTTTATTAAATTTGCAACATTTTTCATTTTAGTCTGTCCCTTTAAATTTGCATCATTTCTACATTCGAAAACAATGATTCACCACCTTCTTTTTAATCTCATCCATACATTTTAATCCTCTTTTAATTTCATCCAAACATTTCATTATATCTCTTTATTCATTATCATCTGATTAGAGGTGTTCATTCGGGTCATCGAGTTAAATTCGGGTCAAGTGTTTTGGGTCAATTCAAAATCGGGTTTTGTGTTCATATTGGTTTTTACATAATTATAGATTCATTTTTAAGTCGAGTCAAATTGGGTTCAGTTATAAAGTCCGATGTCTATCGAATCATCGGGTTTGTTTTGAACACCTCTACATCTGATGCAAACGCAATGAGACAGATGAATAATTAATAAAAAAAATAAAAAAGTTGAGTGATGAAGTAGATTTGGTAACCCATGAGTACCTTTTCCCGTGTGGGAGTAGTAATCGAAAAGGCGTTATTTTTGGCCTTTATGTTGGGCGGTAGCCGGTTTCATTGAAATTGGATGATCCGTGTTGTTTTGTAAGATGGAAACATCAACTCTCTTTTTGTTTGTGTTTTATAAACAACAACCACCTCCCTTTTTGGTACACATATAATATAATAATACTTAATCCACTCGCTTTTTAACTACTCGTATGGCTGATATTGACCGCTTTTCTCTAGTATGGCTGATATTAACCGCTTTTGTCTATGAAGGGTTCTCACCTTCTGGGGGTAAAATTGACCGTTTTCTTCTTGTATTTCCTTGGGTATGGATTGTCCGTCACCTTCCTCACACAGACCCTGTTTTCGAGCGGGATATTGGTTGATGATGATATAATAATACTTAATCGACTCGCTTTTTAACTACTTGTATGGCTGATATTGACCGTTTTTCTCTAATATGGATGATATTGACCGCTTTTCTCTGTGAAGGGTTCTTACCTTTTGGGGGTAAAATTGACCATTTTCCTCTAGTATTCTCTCACAGGGGAGTATGGGTGTGGACTGTTCGTCACCTTCCTTCACTCAGACCTTGTTTTCGAGCGGGATATTGGGTTGATGATGATATAATACTTAATCGACTCGGTTTTTAACTACTCGTATGGCTGATATTGACTGCTTTCCTCTATGAAGGGATCTCACCTTCTGAGGGTAAAATTGACCGTTTTCTTCAAGTATCCCCTCTCAAAAGAGTACGGGTATGGCTTGTCCGTCACCTTTCCTCACCCAGACCTTATTTTCGAGCGGGATATTGGGTTGATGATGATGATATAATAATACTTAATCGACTTAGTTTTTAACTACTCGTATGGCTGACATTGACAGTCTGTTTGGTAATCGATACTAATTTATAAGAATGATAATGAAAATTTAGTATAATTTAGTAGAAATATCTTTTGACGGGTTTAATAATTATGAATATACTCTTAACTTATTTTTATCCTCCAAACAAAAGCATTTTATTTGCTAGTAAAAAATAGTTAATGATAAATAAATTATGAATTGTTCCTACTACTTGGCCGGCTTTATCTCATTTGACATGTGAAACACTACTTGCACATCCAATCACACACAACTTGTTGACCCTTTTATTATTTTTATTTAATTATTATTATTATATATTAGTCTAATAAGATAAAATTTATATATATAAAAATATACTTCTAGTATTAATTAATGTATGTTAGTCTATTTACTCTGATAACGTTAAACATTATCACATGGGATGCATGTTCATCACCTCTTGTCTTTCTTCCTTCAATTAAATCTTAATTAATACTCCTAGTATTTAAATTATTACAAAAAAATTTAAAAGAAATGGTTTTATAATGAGACTATTTTTTAGACTGAACTAATATATACTTACAAGTCGTTCTTTTTTAATCTTAAAGTTATTATTTATAATTTTAATTATAATTTTAATGTGATCACTCACAGTTTTAAAGTGAGCACTTATAATTAAAGTGACTAATTATAACATTAAAGTGATTACATGTTGTTTTAAGTGATCTCTTTTTATTGCCTTAAAGTGATTACTTATAATTTTATAATTTTAAATCGTTTACTTACAATTTTTTTAAATAATCAATAAAAGAAATGGATTAATATTTGTTTAGTTCCGTCTCATAATGAGACGATGTAATACTAAAGTCGATGATATAATTAAAGGCCCTTGGATCATTTTCTAGTTCAACTGGTCATGGATGAGACAGCCTCACAATGTGACCGTCAATTTGGGCCAATCAAATTTGCGCGTATAACAACTTGGGCATTTTTTTTTTCTAGGCGTTTTTCAATTTTGATCTTAAAAGTATCAACTTTGACCTTAAATGTATCAATTTTTAAAATTGATACTTTTAAAGTCAAGATTGATAAATGCCCAAAAAATTAAAATGTTATTACACGCATTAATTAGCCAGCTCATATTGACAATCTCATAATAAGACCGTTTCCTCCAATTTTTTGTGTTCCTAGTTTGTCTGTTTTTAGATGGTTGATGGAGTATAGCCTTTTCCTTTTCTACCTTCAAGGCCCAAACAAATATACACTTTTGTCCCATAAAGTTAGCTATCTAAAGTATATATAGTTTAAAAACAAAAAAAGTACATATAGTTTTTGTTTCAATCTTATGAACATTTTGTTGAAGAAAAAAATTGGGTTATTAAAATATTATTTAAACGTAAAATTATTTATATCGGATGAGTGAATGATTTGATTGTTAATATCAGTTTTTTCAAATATTTTTATACTCCCTCCGATTCATTTTAGATGTCTCATTTTCTTATTTGGCAGAATCATATCAAATTCAATTGTCTCATTTCCTTTTTTGTCTATCTTTTTTTACCTAAATACCCGCACTTTTCCAATTCCCAATACCCCACTACCACCTTTACAATTAATTTAATCAATTAAAATACTCAACTACCACCTTTTTAATGGACCCCACTCAACCCTTAAAATTCGTAAAATCCCAAATGAGACATCTAAAATGATTCCGAGGGAGTATTATTATAATCAACTTTACAATTACGTAATGCAATATTGTAATCTAATGCAATCTGCTATCATAAACCTGTTTAAAGTGTTCGATTGCACAACATTCTTAAATGAAGATGTCTCAAACATCAGTTTATAAGTTTGATTACTACTCGTTAGTCGTTACATCTAAGTTTTGAAAAAAAAAATAATAAAAATTATTGCGTATTTTTACTCCATATCCAGTAAAATAATATATATTAAATATTTTTTTTTTTATTTCAGAAAGGGATATCTATTTTCTGCTGTAGTAACAGCAGCAGCTGGTTTTTTGAGTGCAGCTGCGCCAAACTACGCCGTTTTACTAGTGGCTAGATGTTTAGTGGGCCTTGGATTAGGAGCAGGCCCAGTATTATTAACTTGGTTTCTAGAGTTTGTACCTGCACCAAGTAGGGGTACATGGATGGTTCTTTTTCAAGCCTTTTGGACCGTTGGATCCATTAGTGAAGCTGCCTTAGCATGGGTACGTCACTTTTTTTATTCAAAAATTATTGTATGAGACGGTCTCACTGACAATTACCAAAAGATGCGGCTCATATAAGGGCTAAATAGTCATTCTCATATATAGTATGAGCATGTGACCTAAAATGACCTTCTTAAGGTTGTCTTACCGAAAAACGGTCTCTCACATGAGTATCTACTAGTGATTCTTGTGAGAGACTGTCTCTGAGAGAGACGACCTCAAAACAAGAAGCCTACATTCTTATTTTCTCTTTAATTTGTCTAAATTGGGCTATTTAGCACATACATATGGTGTGTTTATCGGAAAGACCGTCACACACAACAATTTGTGATTTTAAATTATTTAAGGGTACGTTTGGTATCTAGACATCCCTTACGACTCGTTTTATATGTGGTATTAAACGTCGGTAATGAAAGTGAAACCTGGTGTAATTTTCGCTGCAAAATCTCTTACCTAACTTGATGGTTATGATTGTCCAATTTTAATCATCTCATTATATTCACAAAATTAATTCCAATGAGAAATGTGGTATTATTTTTTGTGATCAAAGTTTCATCTCCAAGGGAAAGATATCAAACTTTTGATGAAATTTTACACTATAAATCATTTTCATTACCACCATTAATACCATTAACGAGATCGTTAAGATTAGGGTCTAACTTCAAACCCTACCAAGAACCCTGAAATACCCATCTCAAAATCAATGATATACTTCAATCAAACATCATCTTTAACAATTACCCATTTTCAGATCAAAAATTTCTAATCAATAACCGTGATTTGTAAATTACCATAAAAAGACAAAAACAATAATAATAAAATAAACAAAATCAAAAAAAAATTCTCATCCCATCGAATCGTACCACGTAAGCGTAATTTATTAACTTTACAAATAACCGTTATTTACTAACATCTCCTCTTTTCAGATCGTAATGCCAAAGCTAGGATGGAGATGGCTACTGGGTCTATCAGTCCTACCCTCATTCATCCTTCTAATATTCTACATAATCACCCCAGAATCCCCCAGATACCTAATCTTAAAAGGCCGAAAAAAAGAAGCCCTACAAGTACTCGAAAAAATTTCCAAAATTAACGGCAAAAATCTACCCCCTGGAACCCTAATTACCGACATAGAACTCCAAGAAAAAACCACCAAAAATCAAGATCAAAATCAAGATCATGAAATACCCCCCAAATGGAAGGATTCAGAAATGACAGTATGGAAATCTGTAATGCTTTTATTATCCCCAAAATTAGCGAAAACTACACTTCTTCTTTGGGTCGTCTTTTTTGGGAATGCGTTTGCGTATTACGGGCTGGTTTTGCTTACTACTCAGTTGAATAATAAGGATAATGTGTGCGGGAAGACTGAACCGGCTGTGAAGAAACCGGATAATTCTAAACCGGATATTGATTATAAAGATGTGTTCATCACTAGTTTTGCTGGTAATGTGTTGATCTTGCATTGTTTATATATACTACTTATTACGTTTCTGTTGCGGGACCGTTTTTTGTAAAGATGACTCTCAGAAGTACAGCCCAAATCTATATTTAGAGTTTAACAATATATATTTGGAATTGGATTGTACTTTTGAGAGCCGTTTTTATAAAAGACGGTTTCAACTTTCAAGTAAGAATTTGTGAGTTATTACGTTTTTTATTGATTTGTTGAGGGGTTGGTTAAGCGGGTTTTGGGTTTAGTTGTTTTTTGTTGGGGATCAGGTTGGTTTTGAGTTGAGTCGGTTTTTTTGGTCGGGTTTGTTCGGCTTGCTTTTTTTTATTTTTTATGGATTTGTTAAAAGAGTTTGCCAAATGGGTCATGGTATAGTTGTTTTTTATTTGGGATTAGGTTGATTTTGAGTTGAGTCGGTTTTTTGGTCGGGTTTGTTCTGCTTGCTTTTTTTTTTTTATGGATTTGTTAAAAGAGTTTGGCTAGTGGGTTTTGGGTCTAATCGTTTTTTATTCGGGATTAGGTTGATTTTGAGTTGAGTCGTTTTTTGGTTTGGCAAGATTTTTTTGGTTTTTATAAAAACGTTTTTTTTGATAAAGTTCTAATATAATGCGGGTTTTTTTTTTTTTGAAAAATATATAATGCGGTTTTTAATGCTTCAATAGAGAAATAAAAAATCAGGCATGAATCATAGTGACTTAAAATTGATATTTTTTTACTAATTTGGGAAATTTTGTCAAAACAACTGAATTTTGATAATATTATTTATTTCATTTTTTTAGTCAAAATTTCCATTTTAAATTTCCGGGTTATTTAACTAATGAGTATTTATTTGGATTTCGGGTCAATTTTAAGTCGGTTATCAGACTAACATGTTTCGCCTTTTCGATTCATCGTAGAACTTCCTGGACTAATAATCGTGGGTGTCCTAATCGATCGACTGGGTCGTAAGTACTCAATGGCAGCAATGTTCGTAGTATGTTCCATCTTTTTATTCCCATTAGTAAACCATCGTTCAAGCACAGTCACAACAGTTCTTATGTTTGGTGCTCGAGCATGTATTATGGGCACATTCACTATCGCCTTCATATTTGCACCAGAGGTACGTTCAAATACACAAAATGATCTTCTCGACAATTTTGACTCATAACACGTTCTATTTCTGTTTAAATTTATTGTAAATGCTAGCATATATCGGGGAATAATGATGAGGTGCTTGCATTTCATAAGCTAATTAAGGAGATGTCATTGCAAAATCACAATATGGCGTTGGGATGGTTCTTCTTAGCGTATGAAGTGTGTGTACCTCATATTTCTCTGATAATATGATGGCATTGACAATATGACCAGCTAAACTTAATATGTTATCAAAGTTGATGGTTCATGGTTCGATCAAAAGTTAAAATGATAAGTTCGAAAAGAATGATGTTCCTACCTTATTGTTAGTCTCACATACGAACTTGACGGGGGTTCGCGTGTGGGGGTGTTGGGATAGTATATCCCACATCGATGAATTAAAGATGTTGTGCGCGCTTAATAACTCATTGATCTTCAACCCATTGATTGGGATGATATTTCTTTGGCGTATGAAGTGGGTGTAACTCGTGTTTCCTTGATAATATGATGGCGTTGACAATTTTCGATCACTTATCGATTACACTTGTTACGTTGTACAGATATACCCAACATCTGTTCGGAACACGGGATTTGGAACAGCGAGTTCAATGGCTAGAATAGGCGGTATGGTGAGCCCGTTTGTGGCGGTAGCATTGGTTCAAGGGTGCCATCAAATGGCTGCAGTCTTGTTTTTTGCGGGGGTAGTATTAGCTGCTGCAGTATCTGTATTATTAATTCCACACGAAACGAAGGGACTCGAGCTCACTGATAGCATCGCGAGCAACAAAAACCAGAAACCTAAGGTGCTTACACAAGACCAAGCTGTATGAACAGCCGGCAGGATCGAGTTTTCTAACTGCATACACTACTGTATTGTTATAGGCCTTGTTATTGTGAAAATAGCGCTATTTTTGCTATTGCATTTTAAACCTTTAAACAAATTCGTTGAGAGATTGTTATGTTTGATATAGACTACTTCGTTTAAATCGCCTTTTTTTTGCCCATTTCGTAAAGTAAGCGGGGCAAAATCAAAAGAAATGAGGAGTGTAGCTCATAACATAACTTGTATAATTATTTGAAGATGAAGTTTTATGTTATATATATAAGGTTTCTCTTTGTACGTTGGCTTGTTATTTTGTATTTTTTGTTGTCAAATTTTATATAATGTGTTTTTTTTTTTCAAATATTGTAAAATGCATTATTTTATTTAACCAAACTTTGGATCAATTAGACATTAATTTTAGACGCCAGGAAAGGGATTAGGAACGGTGGAGGGAATAGCCGGCAAACTAGTGTGAATCATGTTGCATGTGCTTGGGTGTGCTAGAAATGAAACTAAGGATGACAACGGGTTGAATCTGGACACCTGGATCTAAATTCGTTTCCAAGAGCAAGATTCAGATTCGAACC
This sequence comes from Amaranthus palmeri, assembly GCA_019776075.1. NCBI lineage: Eukaryota > Viridiplantae > Streptophyta > Magnoliopsida > Caryophyllales > Amaranthaceae > Amaranthus > Amaranthus palmeri. The sequence continues at coordinate 181,152 of JAAKBH010000036.1, read as the reverse complement.
TAAATCCGCGGGTCTAGATTTTCAAGTCCCATATCCGGATTCGTGGATATTGCGGATCTAGTACCGGATTTCGGTTCAAAACAAGTCTAACTTATTTTTTGTTTTTTTTTTTGTAATTTTGTTCATTGTGCGAGAAAGAGGTCCCTTATCTCTCTTCTATTTTGTTTTATGGACTTGATATTTTGTTGCTTATGTGCCAACATATTGTAACCATGTGCTTAGTTTGCTCTCTTGAGCTATAGTTAATGCTATTTTTGCAAGTAATCTGGTATGTTTTGTTGATAGTACTATATGGAACCTGTTGACAGTGGTGATTTTGTGGTTGACTTATGAAAAAAAACGGATGTGCTTTACCAAATAACCCACAAGCCCAATATATTTAATTAAAAAAAAGGGTCCTCTAAATCCGCGGGTCCGGGTCTGGACACTTTGTTGAGATCCGAATTCGGAACCGCGAAATATAAATGATCTGGATCTGATGGGTATAATATTTTAGGACCCGGATCCGTGAAAACGGATATGAATCCTCGAATTCGGGTCGGGTCCAATACTCATTGTCATCCCTAAATGGAACAATATCAAATAAAATACAACCGATTTTATGACAGAGCGTTTTTTTAAGAGACGTCTTTCAGGACCAACCCTTTAAATCTTAATGTTCACTTATTGTATTTTTTATATCTCACTTATATTATCTTTAATACCTACGAACAATATACTTAATAGTTAATACCCACCGAAAAAGTACTTGCCTACTTACAATACTTTTAACATCTACCGAGAAACTTAGCTTATTAGCCTACTTATCATTTTCTTAGTGGCTAATGCCTACTTAAATTATCATTAATATCTATTTACAATATACTTAATGCCCACCACTTTGTATTTAAGTACTTCCAACATTCGAAATACCTAATTACAATATTCTTAATATCTATCGAAAAACTTACTCTGTATTTTTTTAGGTCAACCCAATTAAAAATGGTCTATCACAAGAACTTGTGAATAAAAATATAAAGATGGGGCGTGAATATTTTTTTTTTTTTTTTGAGATGGGGCGTGAATATGGGAATGGAGAAGAGTATAACAATAATTTTTTACAAAAATTAATATTATCATTATTTAGCTTTAAATTTCATTTCATTTTCCTTATATTTTATTTCTAATATTTTTAATTTAAATAATAATGAGTTATCGGTTAGGATAAAAATATCCAACCATATATTTTTTTTTCTAATTTAATCATGCAACTTTCAAAAGGTAATAATAATAATAATAAAAAAATTTCTAAATTCAGAATTCAAAATTTAAAATTTAAATTTTGCCACCTAAAATTCAAATTAATTAAAGGCTTATCCGTAAACCAAGGATGATAACCATGGTTAAATGAAACAGCTACGCTGTCATCTTCGCTGTAACAAACTAACCATGGTTAAATAAAGGTTAAACTCCATACTCCCTTCATTTGTAAGTATAAGAACCGCCATACCTCCATTTCTCACAAACACAACCCCTCTTTATTCGCTACATTTTCCTCTCTGATTTTTCAAGAAGGCGTCTTCATAAACGCCTTCGATTTTTCTCCATTTTCTGCATTTTTTCAATCAAATCTACGTACATTTTTCGTTTCGGATTAGCTTTTTTTAGCGAAAATGAGAGAGTGCATTTCAATCCACATCGGTCAAGCTGGTATCCAGGTCGGAAATGCCTGCTGGGAGCTTTACTGTCTCGAGCATGGTATTCAGGTATATTTGATTCTTTTGTTGTTCGATCTGTTTAATTCTGTTGATTGGATGTTGTTTCTGTGAAAATAATAAGTTCATTTTGATCTGGTTTGTTTTGTTGATTTTGAGTTGTTCATGCCGATATGTTTGTGGAATGTGTTGATGTGTGATGTTTGAAACCAGATCTGGTGTTTAATCTGTCAGATCTGTGGATAGAGCATGTAATGTGTATATTTGTGTGAATATGTCGGTTGAATTTTTGAACTTCAGTATAGAAATCATTAGTTGACACCAATTATACGCTAGATCTGATAATGGTGCTTTTTGTAATGATATATACATGGTGGTAATATTGTCCGAGATGATTCCGTATTCGCTCAAATTGATATTTCCTATCCATTAGTATGTAACCGTTGCTGTTGGTCATCGCTTTAAAATGTGAATGTTAAGGTATTTACAGATCTGGATTAATTTGAAATACTTAAGAATATTATTTTAGAAAACCGTTAAATGCTTGGTAAAACGATTGTTGATTAAGTTCACATGTTGTGAACAATATTTGTACTAAGAAATGTTTGGTGATTTGTCTTCATTGGATCTGCAACTATGTTTTAAGAGAAAATGCGTGATGCTCTGAACAACAACAATAATTAGAGTTTCTTGTTATTCGAGTGTGATTGTTCCTATATTAATACCTGATTATAGAAGAGCATGTATGAACATATGAATTTTTGATGCTTGGAATGTCGTACTTTCTGTTTCTTTTTTTATGAACTTTTAATTAGAATATGACTTTACGACATAATAATTGATATGTGAGGTCTGTAAATCATTGCTGTGGACCAGTTTGCTTCTTGATTTGCCGTATTGCTGTGAAAGAATTGAATTCATTATTCAGGCTAGCAATTTGAAGCATCAAGTTCTTAGTACTTTTGATTGATTAATGAAATGTTATACAACATGATGTATTCTAATTGGTTGTGACCATCTTGCTTTGATAGGCTGATGGCCAGATGCCTAGTGACACAACCGTAGGAGGAGGAGATGATGCCTTCAACACCTTTTTCAGTGAAACTGGTGCTGGCAAGCATGTCCCTCGTGCTGTTTTCGTTGATCTTGAGCCCACTGTCATTGATGAAGTGAGGACTGGAACTTACCGTCAGCTGTTCCACCCAGAGCAGCTTATCAGTGGAAAGGAGGATGCTGCTAACAACTTTGCCCGTGGTCATTACACCAGTAAGTAGCCTGGCCATCTTTTTTTACTCCTGGGCTGTATAATTGGCCTCTGTATAGCTTTGTACTGATGATGTTTTCATTGGCAGTTGGTAAGGAGATTGTTGACCTCTGCTTGGACCGCATTCGCAAGCTTGCTGACAACTGCACTGGGCTCCAAGGTTTCCTCGTCTTCAACGCTGTTGGTGGAGGAACTGGTTCAGGTCTTGGATCCCTCCTCTTGGAGCGTCTTTCCGTAGATTATGGCAAAAAATCCAAGTTGGGTTTCACCATCTACCCATCTCCCCAAATCTCAACATCTGTTGTTGAACCTTACAACAGTGTTCTCTCAACCCATTCTCTCTTGGAACATACTGATGTTGCTGTCCTCCTTGATAATGAGGCTATCTATGACATTTGCAGGCGCTCACTTGACATTGAGCGTCCCACTTACACCAACCTCAATCGTTTGATTTCTCAGGTATATGGTTGCTCATCTCTGCAACTTACAGCGCATGGCGACTTGTTTTATACTTAATGGAACATGTTTATTGACTGTTGTATTTCCCTATATTCAGGTGATCTCATCTTTGACTGCATCTCTGAGGTTTGATGGTGCTTTGAATGTGGATGTTAATGAGTTCCAAACCAATCTTGTCCCATACCCCAGAATCCACTTCATGCTTTCCTCATATGCACCTGTAATCTCTGCTGAGAAGGCTTACCATGAGCAACTCTCTGTTGCTGAGATCACCACCAGCGCCTTCGAGCCATCTTCCATGATGGCCAAGTGTGACCCACGTCACGGTAAGTACATGGCTTGCTGCCTTATGTACCGTGGTGATGTTGTCCCCAAAGATGTCAATGCCGCTGTGGCCACCATCAAGACCAAGCGTACCATCCAGTTTGTTGATTGGTGCCCAACTGGTTTTAAGTGTGGTATTAACTACCAGCCACCAAGTGTTGTTCCTGGTGGTGACCTAGCCAAGGTTCAGAGGGCTGTTTGCATGATCTCCAACTCCACCAGTGTTGCTGAGGTGTTCTCAAGGATTGACCACAAGTTTGACCTCATGTATGCCAAGAGGGCTTTCGTTCACTGGTACGTGGGTGAGGGTATGGAGGAAGGTGAGTTCTCCGAGGCTCGTGAGGACCTTGCTGCTCTTGAGAAGGATTACGAGGAGGTTGGTGCCGAGGGTGCTGAAGATGATGACGGTGAAGATGATGGTGAATATTAATCAAGTCTCGAGTTTAAGTGAATGCTTAATTGTTGAAGGAAAACTATATCCATTTTGTTGTATCATGCTTTGTATTGTGCGAATTGTTGGTTGAGACGGTTTACTAATTTGTGTTCGTGAACTAGTTTCTGTCTATGAAATGGTTCCTTAAATTGCGGTTTGATAGATCGCAACCTCAATGAATTGCGAACACCATTTGTTCTCGGCTGAACCTGATACGTTGCACAGATGCCCAACGTTGCTCAATGGACCTGTTAGTTTTGAACTTGAGAATTGTGACATTTGAATAATGGAAAAGGTCTTAAAACCACACTATCTTTGGTTAAAACTCAAAAGAATGAAATAGAATTTCACGCGAGTATGAGCCTTTGAGGCGATCTCCTTGATCCGAAAACCATTTCCACATTTTTAGAAACGCAATTTTTTAAAGGAATTAGATATTAGATATGCTAAAATAATGAAACAAAATAATAATAATAATAATAATAATAATAATAATAATAATAATAATAATAATAATAATAATGATGATGATGATGATGATGATGATGATAATAATAATAATAATGAAACATTAAAATGGAAGGTAGTTTTTTAAAGGCGATCTGTTTTTTCTTTGTCTTTTGTATAAGGTAGACTATGGACTTAATTTCAATATTGAAACAAAAAATGGAAGGTAATTTCTATATTTTTTTTCTTAAATGTAATGAATTTTAATGGGTTATAGCATTAACATTCAATTTTCTAATTTATCGAATTCTTAAGTAATATTTGATGTTTGATGTCATTGTTAAAAAAAATAATTTATAAAATTTTGAATAAATATTATCTTGAATTTGTCGAATTTTTAATTAATATTATCTTAAATTTATCAAATTTTTTATTGTAATTATCTTGAATTTTTTGAATTTTAAGTAAAAAAATATAAAAAAGCGTTTATTTTGAAAAAGGGTCAAGTAGCACAAAATGGGTTACTATATTGAATTTTCAAATAAATATTTTATCAAAAATTAGATTTAGAATATTTACCAAAAAATCATATTGATTGCATTTGTGTCAAATAATCTTTGAGTTTGACGATTTGAGAAAAAAAAAAATCAAAACTTTGGAGAGAGGGACAAAATTAGTATTCTATATGAATATATGATGTTACCCGTACCACCCATATTGTTTCTGTCGATTGTACGTATTGAATGGTCTTTAGCTCTTTTGCACTTTGAAAAAACAAATTCCTATAAAAGACGTTTTCTTTAAGAGATCATCTCTAATTGAATCGATTTATAAGAAAAATGTAGAATAAGAGTAGATATTAAGCTTTAATGGACCGAGCTTAAAATATGTCTCTTAGAAAAACGCTCTCTCAGAAAACCGGTTGAAAAAAAAAGGTTTTTTGTGGTCTCTTGACTGTTCATTTGTCCATCATCATTAAACAAATGGATACTTATAGTTCCAATTACTTTATTTGATTGGTTCAGTCTTTGACAAACTCAATTTTCATCGCTTAAAGGTTTAATTTCATTTAACTTATTTACCTTATCTATTGAGATTTTATAGTCTATTTCAAAAAAAGTTAACGAATTTTTGGTAAAACCTTGACATTTCTTTCTTATTGCAAAGGTGTCTCTTTTCAGTTTTCATGATCTTGAATTAGTTGTATAATTGAGGAAATAGAAGTAGGATTGTGTCTTATTTAGATATGGTATCTTATAAAACAAATATGCCAGCTTGATAAAAGAATCAAATAGAAGTAGGACATGTTCTTTTTGAGACATGATATCAAGTTGTAACATGGGACTAAATTTTACACTAGCTTTTTATGGTTCATTAAGAATCTTCTTGTTATGAGAGCATATTCAACATATTCAACCGCACGGAGTCAGAATATTTAGGGTATTAATATTAAACTATTTAGTATATGTTAGGTATTTAAAGATACAAAATTGTTAGAAGATATCATAATTTTTAAATTACACAGTGCCTTCATAGAATTTCTCAATTTTTGCTCTGTCCTTACTTCTTGTACCATTCCTTGTGTCATTTGACATTACATCAAGTTGTAACATGGGTGTATACTTTAATTTTAATTTAGGTATGGAAGAATTAGACAAAATATAGACGGATGAAGATGGAAGGAAGAAGAAACAAGTTTGTGAATTAGATTAAAATAGAGAATATGAAATCATATTCATAGATAATAAAATAGCTAAGTCAAAGAAACAACCTAAGATGAAAAATATAGCAAAATCAAAGGGACAAAAAAAAAGATCAAATATTGTTTTATTTATTTTTTTAGTGATAGTCTTTCTCGTTGATTCGACCTAAAATGAAAATATAGCAAAATCAAAGAAACACAAGACATACTGCATAGTGTTATTTTAGTGTGTGGTTCCTCGAATACTCTTTATCTGGGATTTGAAAATGTTGTAAGCATGGGAATCATATTATGTTAGAGATATAAATCATGTAATGTAGACAATCCATTGTACCTCCTTTGTGTTTGCCTGTATATCTTTGAATATCTTTGAATATAGAATCATCATCATCATTCTACCCAGTGTATCCCGCTCATAAATAACTATGGACAGAGTCTGGAGAGGAAAGGACGACAACTCATACCCTTAAAGAAGAGCACGTCCACTCTTTGAATACAGGACATTTATATTAATGTTGCACATTGAACTTAGTCTTGGTAATACCTTTTAAGATTATATCGTAGATCACATAGGCTGAATTCAGAATAACTTTTGTGATCAGGTGCATTAGGGGGTGAGACCAGAGAGCAATGAGTAGCACAGTTTCGGAACATGAAGTATTCAAAGTCTGGTGCAACACTTTTTCGAGAATATATGAATATGAACCATTTCAGAGTACAACAGCAGAGGAATGTCAAATGAAGCGGAAAACTATGTGCTCGATGCTTATGAGAATACAACACAATTACATCACTAAACCTAGTGGCAAAACTACGTTTTCTGTTTTAAAAAAAAATATTTCACAAAAAAGAAAACGAAGAAAGGTCTACACATAAAACATAACGACATGTCAGATTAGGGATCATACTCTTTTAAAGAACGATAATATGTTGCCTTGCTTCGGATCCTTTGAATTTGCTCCTTTCTTACTGCCACCTTTTCCCGTGGCATTAGAAGGTGCTATGCTTCCCACTGCAGGCGACTTCTTAGCAGCGGCAGGCCTGAGGTGTATAATATATTAGCACATGTTTATAACGAAAGCTGTAAGATTTGCAGAACGAAGATACTAGATAATATTTGCAGAAAAAACCATTAGTGTAGGTATATAGGATAATTACTTGTTGACGGGATTTGCTGGACCATTCTCTTCAACCTTTCCGGCATGCCCATTAGAATTTTTCACACTGTCACTACTACTCTTTCCTGCTTTTGTATCCTTCAAGTCTGCCTCTTCACCTTCCCATATCACCTCGGTAACTATAAAATACGAACACAAAAACAAGACCCAGATATCAACACAGTGGGAATTCATGCTAACAGGATTACCTTCAGAAATTACAAGTACACAGGTATTAATTCGCACATATAATCTGACTTTGGCACTCAAGGATTATAAGAACATTACAGCAATGAGAAATCTCCGTTAAGGCATCAAACGGAAACCAATAAGAATGGCCTAATACAAACAAGTAAAAGGCTAACAAAGACATTTCACCGACTTAGGGAAAGAAAAGTAGACAATCGTACCTTCTCTACCTCGCTCATCAATCCGTGTCTTTAACACTTTTCTTCTTTTAGGAGAACCCGGAGCAGTTTCAGGAGCTTTATTCTTTCTATCAGCATCAACCTCAGGTGTTCTTCTCTGAACCCCTTCCAAAGAGGGAATTTTCACATTCTGTTCCACGTCATGAACTGAAATATCTTGACCAGATTTTTGGTTGAGATCACCAACAGCTTTCTCTTCCTTGATTTTTGGTTTACATACCTCCTGTTCTTCAAACTTCAGTTTGCTATTTTTCATGTCCAATGTTCTATTTTTGTGTTTTGAATCTTCACACAGTTTCCAATTCGGTACATTCGGTGATCCTAAATTAACAGCATTTTCGTAATCATCATCATCTGAGTCATCAAAAACTACCCTTCTCTTCTTACCACCATCATTTGAAACTCTCTTGAAATTGACATCTAATTCATCATCACTACATGCAGCCTCTGAATTTTCACGAGCACTGATTTGAGCATCTGCACTGACTGAAACACCTGTTCAAGAATAGCCAAAAAAGTTGAAAGCACGCTATGAGATAAGATGAACCAGAACAGGTGCATACACATACCTATGTACCAAACCCAGAACTCTATTTTCCAAGAATTTTTTTTTCCTAATCTACCATATTTTGAAGGCAGCAATTCTATGACACTATTGACTACTGGATTTTACTAACAATGTAAGCCAAACAAGTGTCAAAACAGTGAAGATAAACCTTAAGATTCCATTAATCGAGCAGATCTCAGTGTCGAAAGATTTCATTGACATCAAGATTTATGAATATCAAATCAGAATCACATTGAGATTAAACGTAAAGTAAAGGACTCTGACATTGAGTTTCGATATAGAGTTCTCAAAGATAGACCAAGACACAAAGCACATATAAATAGGTTCCTACACCTTTTTCTGCAACTGAGTCACCTGCTTTAAAATCATTGGCATTGCATTCGATATGCAGTAAATAAAATAAAAAATACAAGCACGGAGAAAATTTCTGCAACTCAGTCACCTGCTTTGAAATCAGCACCTTTTTCTTCAACAGAGTTAACAGGTTTGGATTTTGACGATGCACGACCCCACAAATTTGCCAAGGAGCTTCCAGTTCCTGACGAGGTCTTATCACACTGACCTTTGCTCTTATTAGGAAGAGAAGTTTTTTCTTTATCTGACTCCTTGTTTTGCAGAGAAGTACCAGACCTGTTAGTTTCAGTTCTGGAAGTAGTTACTTTGGATGACTGTAGAGCTAATTTTGGGCTAGCTTGCTCCAACTTTTTTTGCTGGGGTTGCACATTCATGCTAATTTGGTTAGCAGAACTACCAACAGCCTTACCCGAAAGCCCTGCACTCTTAGTCTGTGGCACTGCAACGGCTGCAGGAGCTCCCTCAACATTACGCTTAACAAAGGAATTCGAGACACCACAGAACCTAACTCAGTAAAAAGAAAGAACAAGTAATTGGAAAGAGTTCATAAGTTGATCAAATGAAGTGAGGGGGAGGAATGTTAAGCAGAGACTAAAGCTAATCTGACATACAAATGCTAGACTAAAAGCTGAAGCTGGTAGCTTCGATGAAAGCAATTTGTCTTGAGGAAAAAAGCAAATGTAACTTAGCTGCAGAATCAAGTACTGTTTTAGCTATTAAAAAGAACAAGGAGAAACTTCTTCCTAGAGAACATTCCGAAATTCATCTCAAGCAGGACCATTTCATATAAGTATCTATTTCATATGGATTGGATGAATATCAAGCAGGTTCTTCAGTCCATTGTTTTAATATAAAGTTTACAGTTCACACTCATCAACGCAAAGCATCGTTTTATTCCATTGCACCTTCTCTCCTCTGAACAATGAATCTACGAACCATATCTAGAGATCTTTGCCAAGAGCATTAAGTTCTAGGATTGTTTGCCAACCACCACCCCCATCATTCCAATCATGACCCAACCCTTTAGGCTTCCATTTCTTATTTAAAATAAATAGTTCATCCCTCCCAGGTCCTAAGTAATAATCATCAAATCAAGCTTTTGGAATTTTTTTTAGAGCCTGGATATTCAGAAGGGAACCCCTAGGCTTCCTTTATAGAGTCAAGGGATCCTGAAGATTGACATTAAGAGTTCCACTCATCTAGGTGAGCCGTGAGCAGGACAAACATATATAAGATGAGATCATACGGGGAATAGAGGGTTGGCAACATGTACCAAAGAGAAATTTATGTAAAAAAGACTGAACCAAAACTATTCAAAAACCAGTTATTAGCAGCAGGGAAAAAAAATTTTAAAAAAATAATAAAAAGACTGGAAACCCATACAAAGGCAAATTTACACAGAACTACATTGCAACAATTTTAAACTTGCCAATAGAATTAGACAACATCTTCCTCTAACAATTAAAACTTATGCACGGCTTGTAGCCAGCTCATGTATACATGTTTCTTTCGAATTGGAAAACCAAACTAAGATAGTAAACAAGGCTGTAAAGCTAGAAAGAGAAAACGAATAGATATGATGAAAGCAAAGTAAAATTATGTCATTCAAATGTTCTCTTCAATTTAAATTAGAAATAAACAAATTTTGAGACAAATCATACAGCAAAGTGTATAGAAATTTAAGGAATAGAGAGTTTACACAGGCAATTGACTAGGTAAGGTTTACCTATTATCTCTTAGACAATTTTCAGCTGTAGTGGGTTGCTTGAAAAGTTCATCAGCTTGAATGAACTCTGCATTCCAAATAGCAGCTGGATCTTTTGGGATACAAGCTTGTACACTGTAGACTTGAACTGAACAATTGCCATCAAAATCATGCTTGGCTTCTGAAAAAATCAACCAGTTCTCTTGAGCAAAAGACTCAAATACTGTTGAAGCTTACTACTATTTTATTGAAGTGTCAACTAGCTTTTACTGTTGTTGAATGCTCTCCATTTAAGCCTTCAGGTTGAGTGGTTTAAGTATTTAAAACAAAACTCATAATTGTCATTTCATTGCTAAAGAAATAAAAAATGTGCAAGATATAGAAGACAAAAGGACAAATGTTACTCTCTTCCATATGCAAAGTTTTAGATGTCGGTTACAACAGTACATCAACTAACTTTTTTGCTGTTTGCGAACGGTTAGATCATTTGATGACATTACATACTACACTAATGATAAAAAATTGCTCTTTGGGGGACACAGAGGCATTCCAAATAACAAACAGATGAATATCTTTATTAATCATCTAAAGCACTTTCAACTCCCTTAACTTCATTTCAAAAAACTCATATAGCGTCAAGAAGAGTAACATAATTTGTGAGCTAATTTACTTTTTGAATTCGCAATTCGCTTAAAATGGCTTAAAACTAGACCAAAACCGATAATAATTCGAGATTAGCAAATCATGTAACACCGAATATACTACTCCATATAGTGTAACCAAAGTTTTTTAGTTCACATAGTAACTTTTCTATACGGTAGACAAAAGTTTTTTTAGTTCACATGGTAACTATTAATATAAGAGCAACATACAGTAGTAGCTTATTTAACCATATAGGTCAGTCCACCGTTAAAAACGTGCCAATTAATATTTTTTTGGCATCGAAGACCACTTAACGTGACATGCAATGCCTACAATCTATCAAAATATAAGGCTACACTTTTTGGCATGAAATGTCACAATTCACATGCTCTATTGTACAAATCATAGAGTTAACATGTGAATCAAAAAACTTTTCACCATGTAGACAAGTCAATAATTAAGGGTTACCAAGTCAAATATTCTTGAAAATATAGAAAATTACTTTTTGAAAAGTAAGTTAAATGAATCTAATGAGCGAAAATTAAAAGCCTAATTAAAGATCAAACATCATTTATAAGCGACCTGCAAGTTTTGGCCCGGGTACAAGTCTAATGTGGTATGTTGGTGGAGCTTTCTTCAACCATCCCGCCAAAGAGTACACAACTTCCAAATCATCCTTTTGTTTCTCCACAAACTCTTGAAGTAACCTACATAAAACTGAGGTGTAAGTTGCACTACTTCAGCATCACAATTTGAAAAATATGCAAAGCATATATGTTCAATGAGGGCTCACTTTTTTGCAACATTTGATGACACTAAAAAGTTTCGACTAAGCCACTTGTAAGAAACCTGAAAACGGGAAGACGACAAAATCACCAAGTATCAAATGTAAGAAGTTTGGTTCAAAAGAAATGGAAATAGACAATAGCATAAAAGTATCTAGTGCTTTGACTTAACCCATTTGACAGGGGACTATTATATAAGTTAAAGTCAGTAAAATTCTAAGATATTCCTCCTACTTATTTACTATGCCAATAGTTAGTTTTTGTGCCACTTCTAATCACGTGATCCTTTGGCAATTATTACAAATGGCTCGATACTATGTTTGAGTAAAGGAACGTTATGATGGACAAGTGTCACATGATTCACGAATCGGAAAAAATAATTTATGGTCGGTTTTGGGCTATTTTTGGATTATTTTAGGTGAATCACAAATTCAAAAGGCAAATTGGCAAGCAAATTATGGTACAACTAGCAAACGATCTTCGTCACAACTATGAGTAAAATATGATATTGTTCCAATTGGGGTGTCCAAGTCACAACTATGAGTAAAATATGATAGAAAATTAATATGTAATTATTCACATATATTCTCCTTCTCTATTCATCATAAAGTATTGCATATGCTCATCTAACTGAAACAGGTATTCAGCCTAATTAGCACATGGCAAAACTGATATAAACAAAGAGTGTGCAACCCCTTCTTTTCCTATTTAAGTTACAATATAGCCTATAGCCTTATTCCTCTTACCTAACTCCAAATATAAAGACAAAAATCAAACTAAGGATAAAGTAATCTAACTAAATAAAATTTTGACTTCCAAAAGATGATAATTTAGAGCCAAGAGGTCCAAGACATGATGAAACTATAGCAATGTGTAAACAGTTAATTCGTTTTTATTCATTCAGGTTGCAGTATGGCGCAGTGATTATTATTGTTATGGTCCACTTGTGAAATAAGCATCTTTAGTCGTTCCTACTATCTAGTAGCTCAAACTACAGAACTGAGAGACAAAACTTGGTGTCATCCAAATTGAGAGATTGGATACAATCTTCTCCATGATTTGGGAAGATATAGAAGTAGTACATATCATCACCCCTTTAGTTTGGAACTGATAACCAAAAAGAACATTAGCTATACTAATGGTAATCAGAAATTCAAACTCAACTAAGTTGTGTTTTGCAAAAAATTATTCATTTCAATTATAGATTTCAATGATAAAATCATAAACGAAGAATTTGAGAAAGACAAGTTTTGAATAGTCATTCTCAACTTAAACCACTTTTAATATGTGAGGATGAAATTGGCATAAATTCGAAGTTGAATTTTTTTAATTTGCTAAAAAGTAAATTTGAGACAATTTTTGATCTTGAATTGAAAAGTGGTTCCCAAACACAACATAAGTACCCTTTCGCCAAAATTTTAGCAAAAACACGAAGTATAAAATTGAATCAACTCCCGAAAAAGAAAGGCTCAAGTTTCAACCCTGTAAATCCAAATTCAACATTTACCATCCCAGGCTCCCAGGCTCCAGGCATACACAAGATTAGTATACTTCGCAATTTTAAGAACTACTTCACCCTTTATCCCAATTAAATTAATTTGGCAGTACTAACACTCTAACAGTTCAAATAGCAATTCCCGCTGAAGAAAACTCAATTCTTGTTCATCAAATTGCACATATAGATTGCGTTGACATAGAATGTGAAACTAGCAAAGAATGATAGTAATCCACATAAATTACACAACTTATTCACATAAATTAATGAAATTCAGGAAATTAAAGCGCGAAAATAAAAGTCGAATTATCATGCATCATCAATTCATCACAAAATTAGGTCAATCAGAAAGTAATGCATAGAGGAAGAGAAGGAGAGTACCACTTGGAGGCGATCAGAAACTAAGGATGAAATGTCTTCGAGAATACCTAGGGTTTCGATTTCCGACATTTTGTGATTTCAGGAGAAGAAAGAGTGAAAGATGTTTTGAGAACTGAGAGGAGTAGGGCAACGCAATTTTCCCGCCATTATCAGCGGCGCACAGCTGCTTTTATATAGTCGATTCGAGTTTAGATGAGATTCCCAATTTTTAAAGAATCGGGTTTTATTTAAATTGGTCTTTAAATTCTCATTAAACTTTTTTTCATCGGCTTATAATATAAATTCTTGTGAGAAACGGTCTCTTTGAAAGATTATCCCTAATTGGGTTGGCTTATCCGGGAAAATGTAGAGTAAATGTAGGCAATAAGTTTTAATGGATTGGGTCTGAGGGACGATCTCTCAGGAGGCTGTCTAATCTTATAATCCTATAATAAAAATAAAAAAAATAAAAAAAATTGAATCGTTGTAAAAAATTTACACTATATAATGAACTTTTTTCATTACTGGTTATGAAAGTGAACGTTCTGTGTGTGATTTACTAAGTAACATCGTTAAAGTGTGTTATCGATAAATAAAGCAAGATTATTACGATTGCTTATTAATAAAATTTTGTAACCAAGAAACTATTACACTATATGTGTTTTCGTATATAGACTATAAGGAATTGTTGACATTCAATGGTTCTATTTACCCGGTTTTCCTCGCTTAAACTAAATCCTACATGAACTATTAACTATAGAACGAACTATTATTATGTTTCCTTAGAATGGGAATTCGGCCTTAATTAATTATTATTGTGAAAAAAAAAGCAATTTTGTCCCCAGTTACTAGTTTTGGATCAATTATAGCGTGTGTTGAACAGGTTCACATTGTAAAAGTATTGAGAATGTATCCTAACTCAATTATTAATATAGTCGACCAATCACCTTTTTAAAAATTAATAATAATAGAGTCCGTTTAATGAATAATGTCCAAATATATAGTCGACCATGACCATGACCATGACCAGTAGTGCCCGAATATATGAATAATGTACAATTAAACTCTTCTAGTTGCACCATCACATTCTTTACAAGGGGAGAGGATATTTGCCCTCTAAGCAACGTATTACAGCAATAAAATAGAGCTCGGAAATTCTCTTTCGAAGATGCAAATATCGATTACACGTAGTGTAACTCTGTAGGAGAGGATTTGGCACGAATGCGTACGAACCAATTGAAGTTTGTACGATTCCAAAATGCATTCGGAAAAGCAGCTTGAATACAGCAAAACGAGAAGAGGCTACACTTCCATCAACGAATGAATTCAATTATGCAAAGATATAGACTTCATCATACCCGCTCCTGTTGTTAAACAAAGGAATTAGGATATATACCTTAAACTGATTAGAAGTCAAGGTTTGGATTGACATCGGGATTTTAGGAGCTTACCCTCGATTGCCACAAAATGTGGGTTTGTAATTGTAAATGAGATTGTCGAGAACATCCTGAGTAGGCGGCCTGTTGGGCGATTTCCTTGCCTCACTGCAAAAGAAATTTGGTGACGAAAATGAGGACAATATATGATCCAATCCAAAGGAATTGACGATAGAGCTGTATATGATCCAATCCAAACGAAACATCACTCGGATACCAAGTTCAAACCAAAATAGATCAAGTATCAAACTCGATGGAAATTACCTTATTCCCACCCGTATACTGAAGCTAGCAAAACATTAAAAAAAGAATCCCGTTTGTTGCTCCACATATAATGGAAGCGAGCGTGGTTAGGGATGTCCGTTTAAGTGGCCAGTCAAGTTTTGAGTGTGATATTTCAGGTTGGGTTTGTTTGGGTGTTGCCGTCAGCTTACCCAACTTGATTTTTATGCTCGACTCATTATTCAGATTGCTCCAATTTTTGACCCAATTAGACAGCCCGGTGTCACATGATTCGCTAATCTCCTCACGAGTCGCGAATCAAAAAAAGCGAATTACAGTCAGTTTTGGGCTATTCTTTGGCAAATTTGAGTGAATCGAATTCAAAAAGCGAATTAACTGGCGAATGAGATCAAAATTTGCATGCTCCTATGTTCAAGGCACAGATTCTAATACCGTCCTTTCATTTTAGATACCCAACTATACATCCGTAATACTTGGAAGTTTCACCAGAAACGTAGCTAAAGTCGAATCGAAAAAGATAAGATGGCTAACCAGCATTCACCTGATAAAAAAGTTTGCAACATGCTGCGTCACTTGAACGGCATCTTCCGAATGTGGAATCATAGAATAGCCCCATTCAAACGCATTCTTCTGCATATATCACATCATGTATTGTTTCGTTAAGAACAAACAATCAATACAGACAACCAGGCAGGAGCAAAAAAGGCAAGAGCAACTCTTTGTTTGTGCACACCGCACAGAGAATTAGAGAGACGTGTGTTACCTCTGGATGCCACTGGAAGGCAGTAATAGGGTAGTGACGAGCTTGAGCAGTTGAGACATATACCTAAACATCAATAATCCGATAAGGGTCCACGCTTAGTATAAGAGAAAAAAAGGGTAGACATTAAAAGCTAGATCAACACGCCACCTTATCATCTTTGTCGGTGCTAGTTGTTATGATATTGAAGAAACTCGAGAGGCGATGATTCCCTTTAAGTGTTTCTGGTGATATGCCATACTGTTGTAAAGCAAAGGAAAATGACTGAATGAGTATCTAGAAAAGATACTTAAAAGAAGTATATGAACAAGGTTAGCAAGACAACATATGGAAGGAAATAAGGGCGTTACGAAAGACGGAAACAAGCAATATAGTGCATACTGAGTTAGTTACTGCCTTCATATGTTTGCACACACTGGAATGATTTTAAGAACCAAAAATTTTCCTTCTTGAATCAACAAAACTAACAAACTTACCACTAGCCATCTGATTTCTGACATCGTATGTGCAAAATGTTGATATTCACTCGAAAGTGGCGTCACCAATATGCTTCACATACTAATTTTCCCTTTCTTGAATAGCATTATGTCATAGAACAAACGAGATAACTCACCCAAGACTAGCCTAGTATGTGAGAAAACTCATTTACTCTATAAACCACACATTTACTCTATAATCAAGCCGCATTGTCGTTTTTCTTTAGGCATCATCCTTTAGAAAGAGAGCCTCAATCTGTTGTTGATTTGTTATCCATTCTTCAGCTTTTTCCCCCTATGGGAATTCAGATTCTAGGTCTTGGAATCCTGATACATCTATACCTTTGAAAATTTCCCATCAATATAATTTTCTTTATCAAAAAAATATTAAACCACACATTAGTTGCCCAAACAACTAATGAGAGACAAAGTCCCGTAACCTTGTAAAGGGCTCAAATCCATTTCGTTACATTTGAACCCCTACAAGGCCCAGCGTCTTCGTTGGTCACAACTGGCTTAACCCAAGCCACCACTCCGAGTTTGATCCTTGTTGGTCACACCTGGTTGACCACCACTCCAAGTTGGCTCTGATCCGTTCGATCGCACATTGGTGGAGGGTGAAGTAGGCCTTCTTCCCAATGGAAGGGGGGGAAGCATCAGTGAAACATCTCTCAAAAAAAGCTAGAATTCTTACCATGCTAATGTCACCCAATATCACATGACGAAATAGAATAGCACATTCAGGCATACATCTTTTATTTGTGTTTTCCGTCTTGTTCCCTTATTGATCATCTATTAAGTCAAGTTTTTTGACGTGGTCTGCTCACCAGTACATTCAAGAATATAATCGTCTGCTCACCAGACCAGTGCCATCAGACTACTAGATGACTGGGTTTTCTCACCAGTAACATCAGAGAATAATCACGGATGTTGTGTATAACTCAAAAAAATTCCTATAATTATAGAAGTCTGCTCTCTAGTAGTCTGCCTTGGGTGAAAGATTATGTCTGATCCAATAAAAGCTTCTTGAGCAAACCTTACCATTTAAAATGTTTGCAGATATGAAACAAAGCCAGAATTTAAGACATGTTCTTGTAAAGAATAATACAAAGGAGAAGTAAGAAAGGCTTGCAGTAGTAATAAACTGAATCCTAACAATATCTTGCTGGCAGACCTCGTTTCCTTATTAGAGAGTGGCTTACGTTTCTAACAAGTCTTTTACAATATATGATATGATGTTCATTTTGGAACATCCCGAGAGGAGGAAGGACAAAAGAAAAATAAAATAGGAGTGTGAAAATGGATTAAATGTGTATAAAACTACAGGAAAACTGTTTGAAACCTCTGTCAGACCTCCCTAAGTCTTTGACGATGAATTAAAGAGCATAAAGAAGCAGTGATTGCAAAACTAGTAGCCTTAAAAGCAAAAAATGCACTGAATGATAGAACTCTGGATATCCATATAGGGAGTGCTGACAAATGGAATAACGCTAGCTAGACGCTACCCATTTCAGTCAAAGATCCGAATTCAATGTCCAAATCACGCAGTAAATGAGTGCCAAGCATTCCAAATAATAGGCGATGTACAATTTGTGTCTATGTATGAAAAACAGTAAACCACATTATTATTGATGTAGTGTAACTCACTTTATGATTTTGCATTACAAGACAGTCTGTGCTCAACTTTATCAGCAATTCAGGAGGAAACCTGCAACAAAATAAATTGACAAAAAATATTGGCATACAATTTAAACGACAAGGAAACTTATGTAAAAACTTCAACATCAACAAAGCTCTTAAATAGCCCAAAGTCATTAAAAAATTCTTAATCACTGGGTCAAGGTTTAGTTAAAATTTCTAATACTCCCTCCGTCTCTATGAGAATGCACTCAAAATGTTTTGAGTGAAATTTGGTGGAAAGGGGAATTGAGTAGGAGTATAAGTCAAAAAAACAAGTGGATGATTGAAATGAGTGGTTAAGATGAAGAGAAATAATAAGTTTGTGAATGAGATTAAAAAAAGAAAGTGGAACCATTGCCAAAAAGGGAAATGGTGCAAATTGAATGGGACATTCTAAAATGGAAAGTAATGCAAATTGAAACGGACAAAAGGAGTAATAATATTTAGAACTTTAAAGGCATTCAAATTATGTAAACCATATAGATACATCATACACCCTTTGTTGCATAATATCTATATAAATATATATAGTTGTTCCAAGTTGGTGGATAAAACAAAAACGGGAAAAAAGTAAGAGTAACATTATAGAATGGACGAAGTTCATAAGAGCGAATGCAAGATATATTGCCTTTTTGTGTTCTTTTCCCATAGTGAATTATTCACCAACTCATGCTTCAATCAGTATGATTTATTGACCACAAAACTTTTGAAAAAAAGGTTAAGAGCTAAAACTTCTACAGATTTCAAAACCATGTGATTGGAAAGTGGAAACTCGACAGTATCAATACCACAGTTACACAGAATAGCATGTGCATATTGAATACCTCTGGAATACGGTTCCCTCTATGCTTACACTGTCAACAAATTGAAGAGTAGATGCCTGATAACTAGCACTGAAGTTCTCGAGGATCTTGTTGTCCTACAATCAACAAGTATTAAAAGTGAAGGAGCATAATTGAGCAGAAAGTAATTTCACTTTTCGCCTATACTAGGAGACGTTTGATGCGGCATAAAATAAAAGTAATACTCCATATGTTACTCGGACTCTTCATTTTGCTTGACGTACCCGTGGCCGATCCTTGATGCTCGGGCATTAGTATGACACTTAGACATTTCATTTTAGGTGTAAAATTGAATATTTAGACGTATCCGACACATGGACATGTACCAGTATCCGACATTAGCACCCGAGTCCAAGTAACATAGCTCCACAGGGGAGTATATTGTCAATAAGCAATACCATGTAAAATTTTAGGTCCTATATTCATTTCTCTTATCAGAAAGCTATGAGTGGTTAGAACCATATATGCTTTTTGAGGAACTTATGATCCAAACAGTTGGAGGGGATGCAAGGGGGAAACAGAAAGATCATCAAAAAGATGTAGTTAATTAATTTACGATCGTGTATAAATCTGAGAATGTCCAATGGTATGGATTAGGTTTATTCAACAGAAGTTCAAGGAGAATAGACAAACATGACATAACTTCCTGGAAAAGAGAAACACTAAAAAAGTGCTGATGAATCACCTTACTAACGATCATTGTAAGCAGCTCGAACCCTAAGCAGATTGCATAACAAGGAAAAAACTGCCCAGCATCATTCTTCTCCATTACTTTCTGCAGGATACAGATAACAGAACCTAATGAATGAAACAAGATACTACTTACGTAGGTATAGCTTAATTGCAAGAGATATTAATCAATTGTCTAATCAGAAGTCCTAGACAAGCAACATATCAGATCAATGAATCTTACTTATGTTACTTGGACTTATCATTTTACTTTGAGAACCCGTTTTAGATACTCGACGTACAGTGTACCTTAATGCATGAATGCAAGATAAAGGCTAAAGATTCGTTCTCAAATTAGCCTCTTACAACATATAGATATGACTAATTCTACAAAGTAAAGACAACAAAAACAATAATTTTCGAACAATATAGAAGGTTATTGAATCTAGAATGTTCTTCAAGGTCCTTGTTTTGTCTAATTTTCTTGTTGAGACTTCTTAAATTACCCTTAACAAATTAGGAGTAGACTTCTTAAAAGATTTGTAATTCCTTGTTGTCCATTATATCTAGTCTTGCTTCTTATTTATGTGAAATTGCAAAACAGTATTTATTATAAATGGTCAATGGAACAACTTGTTTACTATTACAAGGGCAATGTTGCAAACATCAAACCCCCAAAAAAACCCTGCCAAGGCGAGAGCCACTTGGCATTGGGACAACGACATATTGCACTATGGGTTGATCAATTAAATATGGCATGATAAGATAGCGAACATCCCCATTATTTACATTCATGTCTACATCCGGCATTAGCATATTTCTGTTGATTCGGATTTTATGAACCATCCTAGAAAGAAATAAAAACAATATAAAACATCTCCTACATTTACAATTCTACATCAATCGTTAAGCATCACCACAAATTCAAATATAGAAGATCCACTCGAAGAATTACTTTTAAAAAGTAAATCAATTCATTTTTGATACCTGGAATATCTTCTGAACCACTTCAAAGTAGACACCGCGCTTAGCCCATCCACCAGTAAAAAGCACCCCATTCACCAAATCCAATTTCTACAGCAAGACAAAATTTTTAAATGTAACTAACAACCTAATATGACAATCAATCAAATAAATCACTTGCCCCAATTGCTAATTATATTATCTAATCCATAATCCATATCTATGTCTACACAAGAAAATATATCCAAAACCGAGTATACAACCAATGACCAATCCATGATTACCCATATAACAACAAAGAGGCTAATTCCTATAAATAATGGTAAGTATGAAAAAACTAAAACACAAAATCATAGTAGTAATACATGACAAGAAGATTGGTAACAATCCTAAGCCTTAATTCTTCTACAACATGTCAATACCCCAACACTATCAATTGCCTTCCACTTAGGCGGAATTGAAGGGTTCAATCGTTCAGATGTATACAATCTTACCCCCGGGTATGTAGGGTTCGAATGTACACAACATTATCCTAGTAAGAGGTCATATGTATTGACACTTTGTAGCAAACATATCTCCAACTCCCTTATAAATAAGAATTGGGCATGATTTAATAGGTCATTCTAATTAATATAGATTATAACCCATTATAACATGAACCAAATAACTAAATCTTCAACTCCATAACCTTAATTCTTCTAGAAATACATTAAATTCATCTAAAATATAACAAATTAAACCCATCTAAGTAAAGTGTACACTAACTAAAAGGCTGAATCAAAACCCAATAGATTACAAATCTCAAAATAAATTGAAAACAAAGAACAAATGACTTACACTAAGAATAACATCAATGGGATCAGTATAAACAATAGGAATAACTCTAGCCCCAGCAGCCTCTACAAATTTAACATAAGAAGCAGCAATAAATGAAACATTGGTACCATTTTTAAGCCTACCAGAAGCACCATCACCAGGATGGCTGAGAATTCCGATAACAGGGCGAAAATTAAGGTTTGGGTCGGGAGCAGGGCAGATAAAGTGATTTGGGTAAGAAGTAGAAGGGGATGAAACATCTGGGTCAGTAGGAAGCATGATGGGATTGTGGAGTTTTGTAGAGGAAACTGAGGAAGTTAGTAATGGAAGCCATAGATAGTATAAGAGTTTTGATTGGAAGGTAGAGGAAGAAGAAGACGAAGGGGAGTTGTTAGGGAGCATGATGAGGATAATGGTCAATGGAGTTGATTGTTGGGTAATGAAGGTGAATTAGGTGATGTTATCTTGGTTGGAGAAGATGATTATATTAGATTATTAAGCCGTGATAATTCATCACATGATCTCACAGTGGTCCACTCGTGTGGATACAGAACACTCGTAGGCCGTGGGCTTGGACCCACAAATTAACTTGTACATACACTCAGTGACGTTCAGTATTTCCTGAAACCACATGGACGTAGGAAGATTAGCTTATCCAATATATATGCAAGTCAACAACTCACTAATTTATCGATGTAGAATTACGTGTGAAGTATTTCCAACGGACTAATCATGTTTATGCCTTGGCTATGTTTGCAAATTATTATTATTTATTTAAAATTTGAATTTTAAAATATTACTTTATTATTTTGGATAATAAAAAGCTCATTTTTAACTAAATATTAAAATTTCACATTGTATTATTTTTTTTAAAGATATTTCACATTGTATTATTTGATTTTCTAAAGTGTTTTTTCGATCTCTTTTTGTCGACGTATTTGTATCAATTATCATTAATTTTTTAAATGTTGAACAAAATTATCATTAATTTTTTTTATAAAATCTCAAAATTCAATTAATAGGATCACTACATATCCTTACAAAGTTACAATTAACTCTGTATAAATTTTAAAAAATCTATTTTCATTTGACTCTATTTATATGGTCTCTAAATATCTCCTACATATAAAATATTTTTACTATATACTTCATTTAGAGTAATTACAAATATATATTTTTCTTAATTCTCATGAACATTTATTACGAGTATTTGAGATACTATTAAGGAAAAATTACCTAGAAAATCCAACTTATTTGCAATTTCCCTACAATAACACCATCTATTGATTAACCATGAATAACCCCAAAACTTTGAGGGGTATTTTCTTAGTATAAACCTGATGACCGGATTACTTGTTATAACAAGTTATATTTTTTTTTAAAAAAGATAAAATTTAAAAAAAGTCGAATTTTTTTTAGAAAATGTAAAAAAATTTATGATTTTTTTTTTAATTATTTAGAATGTTTTATGTAAAATTTAAAATTTTTTTCCTAATTTTAAATTGATTTTCAGTTTACTTTTTTGGTGAATCACCTACTATAGCAGATTATTGGATTATCCAAGTTTACTTTAGGCAAACACCCCATAAAATTAAAATTATTTATGATTAATCAATAGATAAAATTATTATAGAAAAATCACGAATAAGTCAGATTATTATCAATTATTAGAATTTGTAAAAACACAAATTATTGCTATAAACAATTTATAGCATAGACGGGTAAATATAAGTAAGTCTATTTTACAAATTAAATAACTAATTAAATTTTAAAATCATTAAACTGAGCGTTAAAAGAACGTATTTGCCATAAACAATTTCTCAAGAAACCTTCTATCGTAAAAAACTTGGATAGGAACAAATACATTTGAAAAAACTTTGGAAAAAAGGGCAATTACTAAGAATAGAAGGCGGGAAAATATCGACGGATATAAAAAGTGCCGACTCAGTAAAAGGGTTCGTCTACACTTTTCTGTGCTTCCTCAACTTCTCCAATCTTCAACAATGGAGTCTACTCTCAAAGTTAGCCCTTTTACCTTTCGCAATCTTACTTCTCTCTGTTTCGTTTCTTTCTGCCCTACCGTTTGTTTTCAATTAAAACTTCTTTTACTTTACTTCTACTTTGTTTATAATTCCATTTCATCATGTTCAAGTTAATTTTACTTCTGAATTTCATGTATTCTGTATTGTTTTGTTATTTTTTTATCTGGGTTGTTAATTTATGATTAATTTGATTAATTGGAGCGCAGAAATATTTTGGGTTTTCGTCATTTCGGCCATATCAAAAGGAAGTCATTGAGAAGATTCTGGAAGGAAGAGATTGCTTGGTTGTTATGGCTACTGGTAGTGGCAAGTCTCTTTGGTGAGCTCTCTTATTTTTCTGTATATTTCCATATACTTATAATTTGTTCTTTATTGTTGTGAAATGGTTAGTTACCTTTTAAACTAGGTTAATTTATCAATTATTTTGTGCAAATGAATGTTAGTGATATAGAAGTAATGTATAACATATTATGGGGCAGGGCTTCAACTATTGGAGGTTTCCGGGTTGTATTCGAAATCTTTGATTAATATTGGAATTCTGAAATTCATGCGTTTATGCACTAAATAATTGTAACTAGCTTAATTTTCTGGAATATCTTGATTTTCAATTATTATATTGTTTCTTATTCATAAAACAAATTGATATTATATTTAAACCTACATATACAAATGAGAATATTTTTATATATATCATGAAAATAGCCTGCTTAAGGAGTATTAATGGAAACAAAATATTTGCTTATTTGTTGAATATTTGTCTGTTTACCCTTATGATTTTTGACGGAAAAAATTATCATGGTTGCGAGTGTGTGAAACATGTCATTGCTAAAACTTCATCTTGGATGCAATTTTGATATGTAAAGAGGAGGAAGAGAGCGGAGAATTTAATGTAAAGAACGAAATGTTTTTTTTCTGTTCAATTAATTACATTAATTTACAGCAAAGGTATATAAGTATAAGATTAAAAGAGGGTGCTCATAAAAAAATTCTATTACGTAGGCTATGACGTGGTTAACAAACTTAATCTATCAATTAGAACCTTTAGATATCAGTAAGTAGTAACCTTTTATTCTTTCAAAAAAAAAGTAGTAACCTTTTGTGCTAGTTCACAGAACCTTTCTGATCTTATGTGCTTCTTTGTTGTACCATATGTGCTTTTGTGCTCATGTATCCACATTACTCGTGTGCTTGTTCTGTTGTATCTGCTACTTTTATCCCTGCACAAATATGTGCTTCTGCATCTTCTTCTGTACCGGCACTTATATATTCAACGATAATTGATATTATAGATATAGATACTCCTAGTTGAGACCAACAAGGATCTTTTTGGAAAATAGTTCCTTTCCGTATCGGCCAGGTTGCATCTTCTTTTATGGTTGTCAATTTGATAATAACTCTGTAGTTAAGCATGCTAGGTCTTGAGACTTGAGTGGTCTTTGGAGTGATCTGACATCAGTCTACAACCTTTTTAGGTACTAGGTAGTCACTCTTTATCCGGACGAGGTCCATGTGTTGCAATATTCCCAATAATATGGAGTTATATCAACATTTGTATATGTTCTTAATTTCTAATTATATACTTCTATGCTATTTATTATTTATTTATTTTTCTACTTTTTGATGAGTATTT
This sequence comes from Amaranthus palmeri, assembly GCA_019776075.1. Classification (NCBI taxonomy): domain Eukaryota; kingdom Viridiplantae; phylum Streptophyta; class Magnoliopsida; order Caryophyllales; family Amaranthaceae; genus Amaranthus; species Amaranthus palmeri. The sequence continues at coordinate 155,778 of JAAKBH010000036.1, read as the reverse complement.
TTCTTCTGTCCGTTATTTCTTTAGTTTGCTTTTTGAGAAAATATGATGCTAATTTATCAAATTAACCTTAGTTTTTTAGGATTAAGGCTCATTATTGTTGTTGTTGTACTTTTCAAATTTTTTGCGTCAATTATTCATACATGGAACTATATATTTTAGTTGCTGCCAATGTTTTATCTGTTATTCTATTATCTTTAATTTTTTAAAAAACTCAATGTTGTCTAATTTTTTACTTGATTTGCTCAATGCAGCTATCAAGTTCCCCCCTTGATATCTGGGAGAACAGGCATTGTGGTCAGCCCTCTTATATCTTTGATGCAAGATCAGGTGATGTTCATGATGATTGCATGATTTGTTTATTCCCTTGGTGTGTAACTAGTTGACAAATTATTGATCGATAAATGGTAGGTAATGGCTTTAAAACAACGGGGGATCATAGCAGATTACCTAGCCTCCTCTCAAACTGATAAAACTGTGCAGACCAAAGCTGAGTCTGGCTTCTATAGTTTGCTGTTCATGACCCCAGAGAAAGCATGTGCGCTTTCTAACAGGTTTCCTTTGCTTCACATATCTGCTCTTTATTGCTTTTTTAGTTCATGATTTATTTTTCTTTCAATCATCAGATTTGAGGGAATTATATTAATTTCAAGCAATCTGGTTATCCATTTTAAAAATATATTTTATATATTTTATTCATGTCAATAGTTTTAGTACATATAGAAGGTTATTTGGTCTGTGTAGTTGCGGGTCGAATACAAGTAACCTAGTTTAACGATTTTTGCCCTACTAAACTACTGATGCCATATGGTGAAAAAAAACTTCCCCGAACTGTATGAATTGATATTTAAAATATTTGAAATCTATAAACTCTACTCATCCTCTTGTTTATAAAAGCAGGATAAATAGTGCTTGTCTAGTTGTCTGCTATTGATCTATGCCCTTATTTTACAGCTTTTGGAAAAATATGCTCAAGGTTGGAATATGTCTTTTTGCTGTCGATGAAGCACATTGCATATCAGAATGGGGTCATGATTTCAGGTTACTAGAATCATTTTTTAATGTTATTTATTTTCTTCTCCAAGCTTTCGTTGCACTTAGAACTCTTGATTTTGTTGTTTAACTACATGTTTGTTATTTTCAATTTTATATTACATTTGATGTTTAGGCATTTTGATTTATCTTTCATGTTATACTTATTTATTTGGTTATAATATCTTGTTGCTCTTGAAGTTTCTAGTAGCATCATTGAATTCTAGCCGAGCAAGAAGTCTTCTTTCTATCTGGTTTTTACACAATTACCTTGGTCATCTAGGGCTGTAATGGATTATTTAGGTCCTTCAAATGGTTTGCAATTGAGTGTGACCATGTGAGATTTACTCGTCCATAGTGAAGTCAATTTTCGTTGCTAATTGGATTGGGAACACTTCGGTTAAGTGGTGGATTTGGTTTGGCTTTACACGCCACACTAGTTTTGTTGCTTCTGGGGGGAATAGACAATTATACTATTAGCATAAAATATTGGCTATGATAACAGTGACATTAAATTTATCTAGGATGGTGTTGTTCTTGATCAGTTACATTTACATCAATTGTGGCCTAAATCCAAGTAGTGTTTAGCAGAGCATTCTCCTTGATATGCAATTTTTTATAAATATGTTTGCATTATGTGTTGTTATTCTTCCTTTTTGACTTGCCTTTTCGAATCTTTGCAGAATGGAGTACAAGAAATTGGACAATTTGCGTCCCATTCTCTTAAATGTACCATTTGTGAGTTTGACAGCAACTGCCACAGAAAAGTAAGTGAACAAACTGGTTTCATTTGGATACTTATTTTTACAAAATGTTCTCTTTTTCTAAAAGGGTTCCCGTCCTCGAAATACAATGTTTTAGAGAAATATTGCTCTATCACTTGTCTCTTCTTGTTGTTTAAGTGATAAGGAATAAAGAGGCTAGTTTGTGATCATCTGTAATATGCGTATCATTTTGAAATTTATATGCAGAATAATGAAAAGGATCTTTAGACCGAGGGAGGTACTCTTTTATCTCTTTGTTTCTTGTCGTTCCTTAGGAGATTCATTGTGGATAGCACAAGAGGAGTTACTGTAGTATTTGATCGATTTTATGTTATCTAGTTTCGGATCTCATATTTGTCTAAAAGATGTTTATCTTTTTAATCAAATTTGTACTCAATATTCCTACAATCAACATCTTTGATATTTTCTTTTATGCCTCGTATAAGCTGAAGAACACCTTTTTCTTGAGCCTTTAAGCATTGGGGTAATATAATGTTTTTGCATCATAATGAGCTTTGGGTTATTTATAATCAAACTAGATACTAATGTAGTATGCTGTATATACCCTATTAACAAGCTGATGTTTCTTATTTACTATGGGTTCTAGGGTTCGATCAGACATATGCAATTCGTTGAAGATGAAAGATCCTTTTGTTGCTATTGGCTCCTTTGATCGTAGAAATCTATTTTATGGAGTGAAATCTTGTAATCGAGGCTATAACTCCTTGGATGAACTTGTAGAAGAAGTTTCAAAGTCTATGGCCAGTACTGGATCAACCATCATTTATTGCATTACAATCAAAGATGTTGAGAAGGTATGCATGGTCTTACAAGTTAAAGAAGCATGATGGATACAATTAATGTAAATTATATATCTAGTGAAAAGACTTGTCGAAAGACAATGAGAAATTTTCAAATAATTTTATCATTTTATGTCAAATGAAAAAAGATAAAATGATGCGCCAGGCTCTTGTATTTATGGTCCCCTAAGTTGTTTGGTGGTATTGGAACCACTTGTGTTGCATTGGTTTCAGGAAGATACATTTTAAAAGGGAGATAGAATTAGCAACTTAATGGTAAATGGTAGTAACATTTGCTATTTTGAAATGCTTGATATACTCGAGGAGTGAAAAATTATAAGTATTTGATAATTGTTTGGGATTATGGGAATCCCCTTTTTATGGTGAGAGTACGGAGAGTTCTATTGCAGTCAAATATTTTTTTGTAGTGTATGTTGGTTCTATCAACTATGAGTTGTTTGGTGTAGTTTAGTCCAAAATATTTTTTTTGAAAAGTCATTTGTTGGCCTTTTTTTTTTAGTATTTGTACGATACCCTACTTCTTTGAGAAGTAGAATCAAAACGCTTTTAGTGAGTACTTTGCTTTTCTTTCATATGGGCCTTTAAACCATCATGACTTATAATTATTCATATTTCATAGTAACCAAAGATCAAATATCAGTAAGAAAAATGAAATTTTGAATTACAAGTTGAAAATTATCATCCTTAGTTTTTTTTTTTTTTATGATTATAAATGGTTTGTCCTTCTTTTGCAGATACACCAGCTATTGGAAAGTGCAGGAATAAAGGCTGGAATGTATCATGGTCAAATGTCTAGTGGAACTAGGGAAGAGGCACATAGGTACGTGTGACTACGTTTTTTTGATGCAATATATTACTTTTTATAACCTTGTATCAAATTCTCGCGTCAGCGAGTAAATAAATCTCTTGTAACATATGCAGAAAGTTGAACCATGTTCTGTTCTCGTTCTATCACAAGTTTGTATCTTAGCAAATCATTTGTTCTTTCAGATTATTTATCAGGGATGAACTAAATGTCATGGTCGCCACTATTGCATTTGGGATGGGAATTGATAAACCAAACATAAGACAAGTGATACATTATGGTTGCCCAAAAAGTTTAGAGACATATTACCAGGAGAGTGGACGATGTGGGAGAGATGGAATAGCTTCTATCTGTTGGCTCTATTACATGAGTAGTGACTTTGCAAAATCGGACTTTTATTGCAGTGGAGTACAAACAGTATGTATTTACTTCTTTTTGTCTCCTAAAGCTTTGAAATTTATGTTATTTTAATATGTTAAAGTCACACCTTTGGGCTAAAATATGTAGGAAAATCAACGAAATGCTGTTCTTGAATCAATGATGGCTGCAAAAAAATATTGCTTGCTGACAACTTGTAGGAGGAAGTTCTTACTGGAACATTTTGGTGAAAAGGTTCCTGTAGAAAATTGTGGTATGTTAGTATTTCAGCTTCTTTTACTTAGGCAGAATACTTCCCCCAATGAGAATTTAAATTGGTTAAGATAACTGATCTACTGTATGTGAGACGCTATAGATGAGTTCTTTCATTTAAAGTTCCTTTTACTTACATGTAGAGTTTGATATTGTCGAGTTGAAGTATCATGTTCAATGTTGTGTTGTCAGTTTTTGAGTAAAATGTTGTCGTCAACTTAGGATTTTTTTGCCTTTTCAAAAAGCCAAGAGTGATTGTAGATATTTCCTTTGATCTTAAACATGGTTCCTGTGTGTCATAGAATTTTTCAAAATTTCACCATTCTTTTTTTATTTTTTAGTGTGTTGTTGCTTAATATCACGACAATTTTAATCTTTAGCGTGGCAACACCTTGACTTGTACTTCTTACATTAAACTATCATTTCTACTGTATACTCCATATTCAATTTTGATATTTTCACCTATAAACTTGACAATGTTTTAAATTATTACAATATAAGAGGATGAAGGTTGGATCTTGAGGGTCTTTTTATTATATTTTTAAATACTAGTGGATTCTTGAGTATATTTTGATTCAAGTATGAGTGTTGTTATTGAGCACTTAAGTTTTCAAAAATAGTTGGATCTTGAGGTTCTTTTTTTTTAAAAAATTTATAAATACTAGTGGATTCTTGAGCATTTTTTGATCCAAGTATGAGTGTTGTTATTGAGCATTTACGTTTTCAAGAATCTATAGGCAAAATGCTAAATACAGGTTTACGACTTAATGTTTTTGCTCTAGACATTCTTTGATGTCAAGATAATTTGGAAGAAACAATAATTGATTTTTGTTAGTAGACCGTTTAAAGATCCAACTTTCAAAATGATCAAAGGTGTTGATCTTTTGATCATGATCAAGGATTTGATATCTACAATCTAGGGCAAACAATTATACTAATATATTAAACAAGTAGTTTTGAAAGCCATATCAAAATCATATCACTTTCTCCCTTGATCTTACTAGAATATCAAATCATTTTAGTAAAAATCTTTGAGTAACAATATATTGACACATTAAAGGTTATGAGTCGCTCCAATTGAACACGATCAATCTAACATTGTTTTTCCTCTACCACTATTGCCTCCAAACAAATTGGTGTTATGCAACTTGACGTATTGCATGGGTCATCAAACTAGTTTGATTTCATATTGAAAATAGAAATTCTAGCTTTACTAAATATTCATTCTTTATATATTTCTTAGTTGTATTAACTTAATCAAATTTAGTCTACCGTTGATCTTTTTAAATATGCTTCAATTGATCTACATCATGCTTGCAGGAAATTGTGACAATTGCACTACTACACGGAGGGATCGAGACATGTCTAAAGAAGCTTATCTACTTATGGCTTGTATTCATTCGTGCAGGGGGAAATGGGGTCTCAATCTTCCTATAGATGTTCTTCGTGGTTCTCGGGTAAGCTAAATCAATTATATGCCAAATTGCTTTAGGTTTAAGCCTTTTGTAATATGTACGGCTTATGCCTTATATCAGGAAATTTAAAAAAGTGCCAATTAGTTTAGATAAGGAAATAAAAGCGAAATAAGGTTTAGTAAGTTGACGAAAGTTCAAGATGGTATTATTAAGTTCAGTTTAGATGAGGTGAATCTTTTTTCACATATTTCACTTATTTCAAGAAAAGTAAGTTAAGATAGGAGGCAAAAGGTTAAGATGAGCTTAGATAAAGTTTAAAAAATTCTAATAAGGACTAATAAGTTAGATAAGCTTAAGTAAATATAATCCATAGAGAATGAAGTCTTATTGATCATAAAAAATTCTAAACCCTCGATTCCCTTATTTGCAAGTTTCTTGGTAAATTTTCGTTAGTAGGTTTAAAACAGTCTTAACTCATATGAGTATGACTTTGATCATTATCTTGTTTTCATTTTAATTCTTGAGATTCATTGAAACCTTCCTACCGACCCGAGTCCTATCCGATCCGAATCATGCTCGAAACCAAACTCGATCTAGCTAAAACCGATTCATCCCGAACAAATATTAGATCGAACCGCCTTAAACCTGAACCAATTTTTTACAATGAAGTATGATAGACTCATATTCAATCATCTTATTAGTTAATCTAACAATGCGTTAGATATTTTAATAAATTGAATTTTATAAATACATGGTTTCATATATTTAGAGTTAATAATCTATGGTCAATGTTTATTTAACTACATTTAATCAAATTAGATGAAAATTGATAGAACTTTATAATCTGAATTTCCGGTCAAACAAGTAAAAGTAACAAAGTAATAACGATCACTAATTGATTTGCTTTTTTTTTTTTAAGTATTTTGCTTTAAGTAAAGGCAATCTTGTCATCATTTAATAAATGACTAACAACTTATTTTGATATTGACTTGATCGATAGTAATTAGTAATATGTGGCCAAATTTTGTTTGAAAATCTCGATAGCTCGAATAACCGAAACGTGACTAACCGACCTGAGTGTGACCCGGTGCAACACGTAATTGAAAACAAGTGATCTAAAATACAACCGAACCGAATGATACCCGCCCGAAACCGACCCGATCGCCCGAATGAACAACTCTATCATTGCCATTCATTTGCTTCAATATGATGGTGAATGAAGTGCAATATTGTAGCTTTCTTGTATAGTTACTAAGATAATGATTTAGAGTTTGTCGCTTTCATATGTGCTTTGTCTCCTTGGATAGCCTATGTGGCATATATGGTTTAATATCAATACTAAAGGGGAAGAACTATGCTTAAATTGCTATGTGACAATATTTCATAATCTTCTTCCTCAATCCTCATGTTAATCTTTCTTTATTCTTGAACGCTGACTACCTTTTCTGTTACTGCATTTCTCAGTCAAAAAAAATAGTTGATGCTCAGTTCGATAAACTTCCACTGCATGGTCTTGGGAAGGCATATTCTTCAAATTGGTGGAAGTTGTTAGGCTCCCAATTGATTTCTCATGGTAATTTAATTAGCTATTATGTGTTGATCTTAGGTTAAGTGAAAGGCTTGGTTATTTGTAATGTTAACATCCATGACATGTTTGTTCTACTTGTACCTACAATATCTTTTACTACCAATGTCTGGAAGAATTTCACCAGTATATTGCTTTAGTAGATTAATAATTCTGTGCGTTTATTGTTTTTGTTGGAGTCTGATATCCGATCTATATGTTCGTTGTGTTCGTAACATCATTTCTTGCGCTTCTTTTCCTCTATGCAATTCGTGCATGCATGAAGATACTTCAACATGCTTGTAAAATGTTGAAATCCTCTTTTGATGTAAGGTATTTGCTGACGACAAACAAAAATTAGTTTGTGATCCATCATTGCGTTTGTAATAGAAATTTTGTATGTGAACAATCTCTTGTACTAGTCATCATTGGCTCATAGCTAAAATGAAATATTTGCTGATTAAGTCATCTAACATTCAAGATGTATCAGCTGATTTCTTTTTAGATGAGAAAAGCGTCTAAGTAGGAAAGTATAAAATTCCCTATATCTTTAGGTCTTGAAGAGGCTATTTAATAATTGGGAGAGATAACCTAGAGCCTAAAGGATGATAATAACTAAAGAAAATATAATAGTTTCTTTCCTGTCAGAGGCATCAAAATATATCATTGAATGGACAATTTGGATAGTATCTTTTTCTTTTTATTTGGCATTCTCATAACATCATCTGTCTTGCTCTCTTTTGTTTGTTAGTTGAATCTCATTCCTAAAGTTGGCCTCCAATTGTTTTGGTGACACTGTTTTGGTTGTGTGTTTGTGGTTCATTAATAGATATTTGAATTTGCAAATTGCTTCTTGATTCGCGTGGCGCTTAGGTTCATAGTTAACAAAGATTTAGTGGAAGGACAACTGAAATTTTGCGTTTTTCGTCTTTTCGATGTGTATCTTTTTTGTTTGTTCGGACATGAACAAATATTCTTGCTTCTGTATCATTTTCTGGTTTCTGTATTCGAAGATTTAGTTTAAGTTTGTTTGTTCATAGCGAAGTATGGGCTTCTTGGCTTTTGTTGAAGCTCAAATTCTAATCGATATTTTTATCAACCTTTCATGATAAGCACAGGTTATCTGAAGGAGATAATCAGTGACGTTTACAGATTTGTAAGGCGAGTCATCCTTTTACATGCAAACTGGCTCTTTATACACTTGTTACTCTGTAGATCTTCATTCATTTGTTATTGAGCCTCATCTGCTATCAATTTATTGTGTATGTTTTCAGTGTCAGTACCAAAGGAGAAAAATATCTTAATTCTGCCGGACCTGACTGTCAACCACCTTTATACTTGCCTATTCCTGATGACATGGATGAGGAAGATGGAGGTGAATCGGGTCAAGTTGAAGGCTTGAAACCTTTGTCTTCTGAATGTGAAGGCTTATCAGAGGTAGGTAAAGTTAGTGAGCAGACATTCTTTCATGCTACAGTAACTTGGAGTAATTTATAGTCTTCTATTTTAGTTTGCGAGAAATATGCAAGTCATAGCCTCATAGGTATAGTGCAAAAATTCGGTAATGGTCGTGATCGCGGTAACGAAACGGTGATGCGGATACGGTTATCATAATGCCTAAATATTGGTTGAAACTTGAAAGCATGAGATATCCCTTGATATGGCTAAAAATGCGGATTTTTCACACCTTTACAATGCAAAAAAATATCGGTTCATTTCTTCCTTGAAAACCTTTACGACACGACCGATGTGATGTGGTGCGACCTTGTTTTTGCACTATGCTCACAGAAGAAAAGAGTATAAAGGAATGCATGTATTTTTGGTTTCAAAAAATTTATACTTTTACCAAACTCTCATTAATCATCCCTAACAATAAAAAGAGATACCTCCGTTAGCATTCTAACAAATCTGAACTTTAACCCTTTATTTGGGTAATTAAATGCTGAATAGAAATTAGTAATGCTATTCCTCTGACTATTGATATATTCATGCTATCTCTGTGTTTCTGTTGCCTTGAATTTTACATTCTTGCCAACTGAAGAAAAGGTGTATATATTATAATGAGCATATAACTGAAGAATCTTACCGAATTATAATTGTTTTTGCTTACCGCCCAAGTCTGTATTAGTTCATATTAACTTGGTTAATTGGAGGTAAATCACTTTTGTTTTTCTTTTAACTCAATTGTTTATCTAACCCTATCTGTTTGTTTTGCTCATATTTTTTTGTGAACTTTTGGCTCTTTTTTGTGGTTAGGTTGAGGTTCAAATTTATCAGTCACTTTTAGAAGAGAGGACAAAGCTTGCAAGAGGCACTGGAACTGCTCCGTATGATTTATGTTCTTCCTAATTTTCTCCTTATATACTGGATAATGATTTGTGTTCCTTCATTTCACACAATTTCACAAAGGAAGAACATTTGGAGCCTTAAACTTCGTATTATTTTATAATCTATCTATTCCCTTATTTTCTATCTGCAGATATGCTATATGCAATGATGTTACTATTAAAAAAATCGCAATGGTACGACCATCTACAAAGGCAAGATTAGCAAATATTGATGGCGTTAACCAGGTATGTCCAATGGACAGTACAAACAGTTCTCTGTAGCTCATATCTCTTTCTGGCAGAGCTTCTTTGAGCTATGTTTATACCTTTCTGATGAATTTTAGTTTATTCTGGTTTTCTATTTGCTTTATCGCAGTGAAAAGTCAATAAATTGCGAGACTGTTTGAATTTGTTAAATCAGTCTTTTCTTTTTCGAAATTTTGAGACTTAAACTCGTTGTGTTTGTCATGCTTGTCCATATTTTCAGATAAATAATCATGAATTCTTGAAAGATATTGATTTTATCATATACCTTTAGACTCCTTCAAGTAGCTAACCGTCTACGTCTGTCATTGGCTTTACCAGAATTACCACTCATCTACAGAAAAGACTAGATATTATAGGAGATTGATCAGCAAGGAAGGTGTCATGAATAAAATTTAGCTGCCTCGCCAACCATATAGTTTTATTAGATTAGACCTGATGAACATAACTTCTAATGTCATTTGAACTTAGAACTAATAGGTCTTTCCTTAGGTGGTATTAAATGACTGTAATGGTGATGTATATAATATTTTTATTTGGGAAATCCCATTCCAAAGTTTGGGAAATGTTTATCTATCCCCAAATCTCTGGTTTTCCAATTAATAATCAAGATCCATTTCCATTTCTTGTATCAACTGGTTTAGATAAGTTCAGGTAATCTATACAAAATGGAGCTTAAGTGGTACTCAACCAATCATTTTGTGGAACTGCTTGGAAATGAGTCAGTCATGAATTAGTAGGAAGGGGTGTTAATATAGGAATTTAGTTATAAATAATATTTTAGTAATTAGTTGAAGGGAATAAAATGTAGGTATCGTAGTATAAGTATAGGGGAAAGGGAGAGAATTAGTCATTCAAGGACTGTACTAGTTTTTAGTGGAGTTTCATACTCTTAGGAGAGAACAAGCCTCTCGAATGCTTGTACCTATCTTTTTTAATCGTTCGTTGGTTACATTCTATATTTCTCTTTCTTGTAATACAAAATACAATTTGCAGTTCATTTGCTACATCCATATACATTTTTCTGTTCAATCTTTTGTGATTTCATTTCATGGCGTACTCAATCCATAACAAAGTCTTGTTTAGGTGTTGTTCCAAATTGCAATCTGTTCCAAATTGTATAAAAGATTCTCTTATATGAGATATTCTGACTGTATACCTTGTGATTTTCAGCATGTCAATCTAGTCTATTAATTTTGTTTAAATTACTACAATATCGCAGCATCTTGTCACGACATATGGAGATCATTTTCTTCAAGCTATACGGCGTCTTTCACAAGACCTTAATTTGTCTTTGGATGGGGAAATGAGCACGCAAAGTATTTCAGTGAAAAAGGCGAATCCAGTTCATACGCTTCCAAAAAAGCTTACACCTGCAAAGTTCGAAGCTTGGAGAATGTGGTTTGAAGATGGACACTCCATTGAGAAAATTGCTGTATATTTTTGTCCCCTTATGCTCTCCTTTCCTTATCATTGCATATCCTCAGTGCAGTGTTTATTGTCTTCTCTCGTGAAAGTCTGTCTGCTACTTATCTGGCTATGGCTCTATATCATATCTCTTTTTCTTCCTGACAGAACTTCCCTGGGAGATCCGCCCCAATCAAAGAAGGAACTGTCTACAGCTATCTTCTCGAGGCTTTCCAAGAAGGCTTAGCTGCTGACTGGCCCAGATTTTGTGCTGAGGTTGAGTTAACATCTGAGATGTTCGCATGTATACTCGATGCAGTTAAAAAAGTTGGTTCAACCCAGAAGTTGAAGCCTATTAAGGATGAGTTGCCAGAAAACGTGAGTTCGTTAAAACTTTAGACTTGTTGTGTCGGGTTATGCCTTGTTTTTACTAGTTATCCGAAGCTGATTTCCGTATAGTATAATTTGGAAATCATACTGATTGAATCACCGATGCCAGATAAGCTATTCACATTTAAAGACCGGTCTTGCAATGATAAGTTGTGGTATCACTTGTCCGTCTGAACTCAATACTGCGGGGAGCACAAACGAAGATCCTAGTGCAGTTGTTTTATCGCCACACTCTTTGGCTTCAAGTCATGCCGAAGAATCTTGTGATGTCGATTGTAAGTTGCGGAAGGATGACAACAATGAAGAAAGTGATTGTTATATGGTTAGCTCAAAGCGGTGCAAAATTGATAAAGGAAATGACTGTTACAGTACAATCGAAGCCACACAGAGTTCCATTGTCAAATTCCTTGCAAGCTACGATAATGGGGTAAGCGGTTCTCTATCCTGCTACATTTTTCTTACACAAATCGTTGAAAAATGCTTCTGCAAATTAATTTTCATTTGCGGTATCGTTGCTGCTGTCGCTGCAGGTTTCCTTGCGTGATTTTGTAGAGCATTTTAAAGGATCAAGTGAGGAATCTATACGAACGTTGCTGGTTGAACTTGAAGGCGACTTTGTAATATACCAAAAGAATGGTCTGTATAAGATGTTATAACGGGGTGGTACTACATCCTTTGGATGACGGAAAAGTTTTGAAAATTGATGAATGTCGATCTGAATCATTTCCGATTCAGTTTGTATATAAGTTAGTCTCGTTTATCATGTTCTTTTGCTTGCTTATGTTTTGTAGTATGGTGTAGAATGTATGTATCCTCATTACTAATTCTTATGGAAGAATCCCCATTTTCAAGGTTGATGCTCATGATTCGTTCAAGGTTGTCATTATTATTAAAATCTTGGCCCAGAGTGTAAAAGTATGGTGACGATAGTAATGGGGTTATCATAACGTCAAACAACGGCTTAAAGTAGGAGATATCTCTTGATACAGCTCAAATGTAGTTTTTACACCTTTGCAACGTGGGAATATTGGTTTGGTTTTGTTGAAAAGAAACTTTACAATGCGATGAGATGCAATGCAGACGTGTTTTTGCACACAACTCTTATAGATACCATAAAAAAATCAGACATCTTAATGTTCCACAACGTTTGCCTATTAGAAACATTCTCGTTATCTCGTAGTTCTATTTATATCCCTCTATACAGAAGCATTGGAAATATGCTTGCACAATCATTTCATCTAGGAGTTATTTCAGGAACTACTCCGCTAACAAGGTTGCTACCGGATATATCCGATGAGACATACGGGTTTTTTACAGCATACGAGTAACTTGGCGAAGTGATGTTGCCCGAGTTTAAACTTGTTGAAGATTCTGATATCGTCTCTGAATCAGGCATTAAACTTGCAATATTTTCTAGTTCTCGGACAACATCCATCATTCTTGGTCTTGCATCTGTTTCGTCTTGACAACATCTAAGTGCAAGGTTCACAAATTTCTCGACACATTCAGAAGGATAAGCTCCCATTCGTTCGTCAATCACAGAAAATATGGTTCCAGACTGATGTGCCACAGTAACCTACAATCAAATCCACATAAAACAGCTATATTAGATGGCTTCTTGGCCAGAAATTGTACTCCATACATCCAAGAGCTGATATACCATTTTGGGATGCCATAGAAAGTTAACAAAACTTATTTAAAGAAAGCTTTCTTCCTCTTAAACACAGCGTCCTGAGCTTTGCGATTGAGGGAGTATATGAATTCAACATCATTTTATAATCTCAATGCCATCGAGCGGACTACGTGGGGTTGGGGGGTCAGGTGTACACAACCAGGGTCAATGCCAGAAAATAAAAAATAAGGGGCCGAAAATATATGAAGCAAAAAATTATTAAAAATTTACTGATAGTAAGACTTGAGCCTCTAAAGTCTAACGGACCTAATGTAATATTAAAGATTCCCTAACCTTTGAGCCGCCAATTATTTTTTACTCCTAATAGTTACCTACTAGTATATATGATCAAAAAATCTGTTGGGTAAACTTAAAAATAAATGGACCACGAGGGTGGGGGCCCGCGGGGGTCTGGCACCCATCAGCCCCTTTGTGGCTTCAACCATATACGCAGTCTTATCTTTTGCTCCATCGAAATAAGGGACATGAGTAATGTATATGAATTATGATTGAATAATCAAAGGGAGGAGCATTGATCAAATGTGAATCCTAGCCAATTTACTGAGGGAAGCAAAGTAAAACATATCCCCAGTAACCGACTCAAAAACAGTCACAAAACTTTACGATGTGCAAAGCACACGCCAATTGAGGGTACAGATAGATACCTCTCGAACGATATTCTTGCCATGGGAAATTGGATGCATTCCTGTCAAAAGCTCTAGAAAGACAACTCCAAGGCTATAAACATCACTTTTATCTGTCAGCTTATTGGTTAAGAAGTATTCTGGATCAAGATACCCCTGCACAAAACATCAATGAACATTAGTTTTCCCTTTGCAACGGATATCGATTAAGAAGATTTAGAGAGTCAAATGGTGTAACATAGCAGCATAGCCATATCATGAGAAGTTTACTTGGACTTATACATTATTGTTAATGCCAGCATGTAATCGGAAAATCACGAGTAGCACACACTTGCATAAGCCAAGGAGATATCATCCTAAAACCATATGGCAATGCGAATAAGAGCTCCAATGACTTATAAAGTGCACACCATCTATAATTCATCGATGTGGGATAAACCATCCCAACACCCTCCCTCACATGCAAATCCCCGTCAAATTCGCATGTGGGAGTAATCAATTAGGGTAGGAATACCATTCTTTTCTGACCTACCATTTTCATTTTTGATCAAACCATCGGCTCGGATACCATGTTAAGTTTATTGACCTTTCCTTACTAAATTACAAATAAGTTTATTACTATCACCAGCATCCATCATCAACGATCATCTAGTATAAGGGTTTTTATTTTTCGCTTCCTAATATAGGCAGTAGGCACGGGCAGCACTCAGTTGGTGTCTCTTACTGTATTACTAATTTCTTATAATTTGACAGGAATTGTTTTGTGTTAACATTGTGTACATTAAATACTTGGGTCTTTTAGTAGCTTCATATGCTTCCATAAACATGTAAAAATCTAGAAATTGTCAAATAGAAGGAACACTCAAGTGGCCAACAAAAGGTGCTATAGTAAGAACCATACCGGCGTCCCCTTCACAACTGTAGACACGTGTGTTGGGGTAAGTCCTTCAATGTCTGGAACTGGTGCGAGCCGTGACAGTCCGAAATCAGCAACCTTGGCCATATTTTTAGAGTCTAGTAAGATATTTGTGGCTTTTATATCCCGGTGAATTATTGGAGGATCAGCTTCCGTATGCAGGTAGAGGAGCCCCTTAGCAGAATTTAGAGCGATTCTTAATCTTGTAGTGAAATTCATAGGCTTTTTGGTCTTAGCTGTTGAAAGAAATAAAACCGATTAGTACCTCAAATAAACATCAAAAGCACTGATAAGACTCTCCTCATAGAAAAATGTTCGGAAATTCCATGTGGTGACCCTCAGTTTTTGGCTTTTCCTCGTGGTAGACAATAAATTCACGTGGTGACCCTAAGCTTCCAAGTTTTCCATGTGGTAGATAAAATGTTAAACTTTTGGTTAAATTAAGTATTCATTTCGACTAGTTACAAAATATGTGGCAATAAGGGTGATCGCGACGTCTATTTTTTTGAATAAAAGGTCATTATACTCGGGGAAAATAGCGTAAAGTTAACAATAACACTTCTCTTTTGTCTACCATGTGGAAAAGTTAGGAGCTTAAGGTCACCATGTGGATTAAAAAAATGTTTGTCTACCACGTGAAAAGCCGATGATTCAAGTTACCTCGTGGAATTTTTACTTTCACTATGATTTTAGTAAAATATGTGTCACTAAAACATAAATAGACCGTGTTTATCACTTGATATATCATCAGTTTTGACTATGAAAAATAAAATAATACAGCAGAAGTACTACATTCATACCCGAAATATGTTCTCTTAAAGTTCCATTTGGCATGAATTCATAAACCAGCATCTGCAAGAACAAGTCCAAATAGTAGGTGATTCTTGTGAGTTTTGTCTGATAGTATTTATCGACGAGCGATGTGTCATGACTCGGGTCAAAAGGTCTAAGGGCATTATCACATTTCATATTAATTAGTCTTTGTACTTTGTAATTAGAATAGTTGTTATCTTTTAATTGTCTTTTGGGGGCTTAGGCTATATATAGAGCCACCCTTGTAATAATAAATCAGCTATTGATTAGTGAATAATAAGAATTGGTTCTTTTGGGAGTCATTGGGCAGACTCGAATTGTACTTACTATCTAGTCTTGGGTCGGGTCTTGGCCGGTGCATTACACGATGTGAGGCCATACACTCAAGGAAAGCATTAAGGTAGAACTAAGTCAGAGAAGTGTTAAAAAGACGAATACCTGTTCACCTTCTTCATCACAATAGCCTACCAAAGAAACGAGATTTCGATGATGTAGCCTTGATAGTAACTCTATCTCCGTAAAAAACTCCTTGTCACCTTGTAATGATCCTTCTTGGGCACGTTTGATAGCAACTACCGTGCCATCACCGAGAATACCTTTGTAGACCTTTCCATATCCTCCTTGCCCTACTATTTGGGAGTCAGAAAAGTAGTTGGTAGCAACGGCCATATCCTGATAACTAAATCCCTTTACTCCATCAATTTTGATAGGGTTTTTCGACACTGCTACAATACATACAGATTGAAGTTGATTGGTACCCGAAAAAAAATATTTAAATGACAGATTGCAAATAGTCATTTACCTCGACGGCTGGGACCAGCATGATGTTTCCTTACATATGCGCGATAAATATAAAATGCCACAATTGCTGATAATGTAACTGCAAAAGCTAACGTCCCGAGTACTATACCAACCACTGCTCCAGTGCTTAAGGTGACAGACTTTGATGGTACAAAGACATCTACATTATATCATAAAACCCGATAAGGTGCTATTCCAAGCATTAGAATTGCCTACACTAATGTCAAATGGCACGGTAAAGCATAAAGAAACTTTTCTCAAAATCAATCTCGATAAAGTTCAAAGTTATACGAGCTGATTGAAAAAGGTTGCATAACTACTGAACAGAGTCCATATGCTGTATTCTCGAAAATTTTCCAACGCAGCACTGCAGTATATATTATCTATGCAAGGTTCATAGTAAACTGCTAATGTTTATATCTCAAATTCTCTCAACAAACATTCATAGATAACCCAGGAAAAAGAAGCATATAGTATCAAAAGGTTGAGAAATCTAGACATGCCTGACTTATAAGGATCGAGTAGCGTGTAGCCAAGCAGTTCATACGGTCCAAAAGTATCATTATCAGGAACCTGCCATCCAGTAAACATGCCCAAGATACGCTGAACTTCGGTCGAATTGAAAATATGAGCTTTATCGTTGGCATTGTAAGCAGGAAAAAGTTTGAAATCCAATTTAAGCCGAGGGCCCTCTTGCCAAATGAAGGACTGAAGGTCTAACTGATAGGAAAGTAACCTGAGACCAGAAGATAGGTACTCCTGAAACCCATTCTGGTAAGCATCAAAGCGTGTAAATCCGGGACTTTTTAGACGATATTCAACAATTAAGGGAGCAGCACAGAAGCAAGGAACTGGGTAAGTAGAAGGGTACTCATAATCTGTTGGGCATGCATCGCTAGGACAAGAAAAGGTATAATTATAAGTTTTGAAGCTCTCGGTGTCATTTTCTCCTTTTAAATTACAGAACTGCCCGAAATCTGTCCTTGAGCACAAAGGATTCCCTTGAAGCCTATGTGTTGCAATTAGGAAAAAGTAAGAATTATGAAACTCAAGCTCAATAAATATGAAATAATTGATTAAATAGTTTCAAAGTTCGTATTTTACAGAAGGGTAACATTCGGCGGAGTGCTGGCGATCCCAGAAATGTTTGACAGCTTATTGTTTCGGAAATCCCTGCAGTGTCAGACACTCATATCGCTCAAAGGGAAATAATGAATGAGCCTAAAATGAACCACAAATATAAGATCTGAATATGCAATTTACATAAAAATCGCGATCATAAAAAAAAAGATAAAATTACGCGAAATATCATGCTAGGAATGTAAGATTTGTAATGCATGCAAATTTGCCATAAATCTTGAAAAGGGTATATGAAATCTAACATTAAGATATGTTGTTTAAACTTACAAAACAAGTTTATGAACTCCAGTTAAAACTCTATTTCGCCAAATGGAGGAAGGAAGAGATCCATCCAGTTCATTATTGGCAAACGACCTGCAAAAAAAAAAATTTGTGATAAATCCTGATGGAGACTCTGACAAAAAAGTAACCAGAACTACTAGAAATCAATTTGTGACCAAATACAAAAAAAAAAAAAAAAAAAAACGGTAAAAAGGTGCCAGATTTACAGTTTCTCAATGTAAGGAAGCTTCGAAAAATTGACGGGCACAGTTCCAGAAAGTTTGTTGTCCGATAATATGCTGCAAAGTTCCAAGAATTCAAGTAAAAATTCAAAAATAGTTTCGTATTATAAGGATATATAGATATAAAAAGTGTGCCTTTTCTCAATAAGGACAAGCTTACATAGTGGTCATATTATCTGAAAGCTTGTTCGTTGGTATTGTGCCATTCAACTGATTTGAACTGAGGTCTCTGCAACTCAAACAACATGAAACTCATACATGAGTCCGTGAGTGTTAGTTTAACATCTACCGAACAGAATGGGCGATTGAAAGACACGGGAATTATCAATTGTAGGAAAATTTGATATCAATAATCCTCACCCATTCGTTGTGAATAATCCCACCTTTGGAATATTTTTAAATAATCCAACCTTTACCCTTAGTTTGCTATCAGCATAACCTTTTATTTTATAATAATTCAACCTTTGCCCTTAGTTTGTTATCAGCATACCCTATAAGTATGCTGACAGCAAACTAAGGGCAAAGGTTGGTTTATTTAAAAATAATCTAAAGTTGGAATTATTTATAGCGGATGGGTGAAAGGTTGGATTATTAATATCAATTTTTTCTTGTTAAAATTCACTAAAATTTCTTTTCTAGCTGAGGATGGGGAGGGGGAGGGGGAAGTATGTCAAAATAGCGAGTCTAAAGATGCAACTAAAAAATATGTAGGAATGGGTTTCACTTAAGCGGAAAACAGAACTTAAACTTACATATAACTAAGTTGTGGGATTCTGCTGAAGTCGGGAATTGGTCCTTGTAACCCGCAGTTCCTCAAACTCCTGGTTAAAGAACAAAAATTAAGATAATAATTATAATCCCAAAGTCCGAAATGTCGCGCAAAGATTAAAAGGTTTTTCGTTCCACATCTTAGATTTGAAAAATGAGTTGAATTGAGGACTCAAAGCCCCAGCTACAGTCATTACGTTATAACTGCAAGCTGTTTTATCCTTCATAAATAATTTCATATCTCTACAAATCATCAAACTTCAGTCAAGTGAATTTCTATTGGGATTTTCATTTGAATGGAAAGAAGGTAGCAGCCGTTATGACATAGTGCAAATAAAATACTACCTCCTATCCAGCCTAACCGTCCCATTTCTTTTTTGACACTATTCACTTTTTACTCTTAATTTGTATTTTACACTTAATCTATAAGTTAAAATATAGTCATGTGGGATCTTGTTTGATTTGTCTCAATACAAGGATTATTAATATCAAATTTTTATAATTTTTAAGTAAGAATAATTTTAGATATAAGGGTTAAAGTGTTGCCTCGACAAGTGTGAAAACTAAATGGGACAATTAGGCTGAATAGGAGGGAGTATTAATTTTAGTATGTTATAGATGGAGGAATTAGTAGTCCCAATCTTACAATTTCAACAACTTCGGCATGTTGCTATAGCTTGCAGGAATAGTAGTCCCGTCAAAGTGATTGTTGTCCAGTTGCCTGCAAAAAACGATAAATATCAAAATTTAATCATTATTCGAATACTAATAATCCAAGGCCTTTAGAGATAGGAATTAGGATATAGGATTATTGGTACAAAGATCACAAGTTGGAATGTACAAATGGCATGGCATGCCATTATTTGTGCTCTACTAATGATTGCTAGATAACACAGAGCATTTTATCCATTGAGGTAAGTCTGAAAGCTCCGTATACCGTGAAAAAAAACCAAGAACTTGAGTCTCCAGTCTTGGTTTTTCTCGGAAACATTTAGTGGAGGCCCACGAGCTTCTAAATGAACTCGCTGACGGCATAGATTTTTAAGTAAATATAAGATCACAATGTCTAATGGAGCCGATAATTTATCATTCTTTGATCCGCATTATAACTGACTATAGTAAAATGACTCATTAAATCACGTGCACTTCTTATTTATGTGAAATTGCTAATGATCTTTGCTACCAAGGGTAAATTGGAAACACATTCTCTATCAATAAGGGTAAGATTGCTCACATTGACACTTCAAACCTTGCCTAGATGGGAGACACTTAATGGCGTTGCAATAAGGATTAATGGAATGTTGCGACAAAATGTTATTTACTTAAGACATTCTTTTGATCTTTAAGAGATGGTAGAGGATAAATTTCAACAAAGTGTCTTTAAGTTGGTATGTACCAAATCTGTAGCACTAATCCATTTGTGTACATTCTGGACTGGTTTTTTTTTTATTAATTTTCTTGTGCTACCGAGGAAACACAGCTGTGGAGTGAGCTAATTGATTATTAGTGACTCGTCTATTCATATAATTGTGTCAATTAGTATCATTTTAAGCTAAGTTTATACTCCACGCATAAACTTTCTATGATGTAGGCAAGTAGCTAAAGAGCTCACTATAAGTATGATGCCAAAAGAATGTGATATAATGATTAAATATGCAAACAACTATAATGTCAATATCCAAACACATGGAGTCGTCTAAATGAAGCAAAACTAACCAATAACTACGAGTGTTGGTACCAATGTTTATATTTCATTTGGCCCTACCCAACTTCCTTAACAAGATCACTCGAATTGTTCATTTGTATTTTAATACGTGTTCTAGCTGACGAACCTCGTATCTTGCAAAAGTCTGACATGGGAAGTTCACCATGAGATCCTTCCCCACCCACCCACACACACACACACTAAAAAAGAAGGAAAAAAGAAGAAGAAAAGAATCAGTATAAGGAAAAATCAAAGAGAAAAGTAAGGTGGAAAGCATTACATGATCAGCAAATTGGGCAGTTCAGAAAACTCGGGAGGAAGATGTCCTGAAAGGTTGTTATTGTCAAGCAAGCTGCAAATCAATTCATTAGTTAAAAGAAAAAGGAACTAGTACAACAAATGTTATAGTATGAAGCAAAAGAGATATAGCGTGCATATATTACATAAGGGGAAAAGTAATTAACTTACAAGTGAACAAGTTTGGGCAGCCTCGATAATTCACGAGGGATTTGGCCACTTATAGAATTGTTGTTCATATGGCTGCCAGTAGGGTAAGAAATTGCAGTGGACAGTGAGTCTCAAAGAGGCGACACATAACGCATAACAGGTACAACAATAACAAATAAATAAATAAATAGAACACTTACAAGTGCTTTGTTTTATTCAAGTTTGCAAAAGATTTTGGTAGCTCCCCTGATATTTGGTTTTGATCAATTTGGATACGATCAAGATTCGGAAGATAGCCAAGCTCATCTGGCAAGGGACCCGTCAGCTGATTTCCATTCAAGAGCCTACGCACCCATAAATATATATAAAGAATAGTATTATCAAAGAAAGAATAACTAATGAGAGATGGGAGAAAATAGCGGTAATAATGAATCGGTGATCACATGAAGTAGCTTACAAGAGCTCCAAAGTTTTGATGTTTCCTATCTCCTTTGGTATGCTCCCACTTATTTTGTTCCACATGAAGTCCCTGCAAAATCAAAGCGTGCAAAAGGATCAAAAAACAAAGTACTATCACAAATTCTTGTTTAGCACCGTCCCATTAATAGGACGAGTTCAAGCTGTATATGAATGGTTTATAATATATATGTTTTATCATCTACGTGTACATTCTTAAGGCATATGTGATCATTATTAAAGTGTAAGTGATCATTATTACTATATAGTTTTTTGCACTAATAGATTATTATTCTCATTTAATCAAAGAAGCATGAAAGAGGTCGATAGTAAGCACTATGTGGTCAATTAAGCTCTAAGTGATTGATTTTAAGCTATAAATGATGTTAAACTGTATGTGTTCAGTTTTAAGCTATATGTAACGGACTTTTAGCTACATGTGAAGTGTGAACGCTTTTAAGCAGTATGTGTTTATAGTGGGTTGTCTCATATGCGGCGTCCTAATATTGAGACGGCCGCATTTGAGACGCGCTGAAGTAGTATAACCTGAAATGTATCATTAGCAGTACACCGAGTGATATGAAAACCTTGTAGAAAAACGACTATGGAAGCATCAACAAAGTTCGACTCTGTGGTTGGACTCACAGTATTTTCAAGTAAGATAAGCTGCCAAGTTCTGGTGATAATGATCCAGATAGGTTCAAACGGAGGAGTTTCCTGCAATGAAAAGGAAGATAACTTACTGTATCTAAAATTGACAATATGTCCTAAACAATAAAAATGCTGTTTATCAGATAATACAAATGCCATTTTTGACCTACTGTTGTTCGATGCTATGTTACTTGGACGCGGGTACTGATGTTTGATACGTCTAAATATTCAATTTTATGACTAAAATGAAGTGTTTAAGTGTCATACCAATGTTCGAGCATTAAGGATCGGACATGGGTACGTGAAGCAAAACGAAAAGTCTGAGTAACATAGGTTTGATGCATTCCAAACGAGAAGGTTATGTACAGTCAAAGAAGTATTTTCTTAAGATCTGGCTGTGGGAGGCACTCATAATAAGCCCCTCATAATGAACAGTGATTCGCGAAAGAGAACAAGCAACACCTTCCGACATTATCTAAAATCTACAAAAATAAAAGCTTAGAGGAAAGACTTACAGTTCCAGTACATGCAAATAACCATCTTTCAATGTGCTGTTGTAACACACAATGCCTGTCCAATTGGACATGCAAGGATCTCCGCTGTCCCAATTGCTCAAATTCTTCATCGGGTCGACTAAATTTCTTTTTATTGCTCTCAACGCATTGACTGTGGATGATAAAAAATCATGTCCATGCAACTCAAAAGTGTAATTTAGAGAACGCTGGATGAATTTATCAAAACTTTGTATTACAAGAAAACGTGTATTTCAAAATGCCATGAGTTAAGCTCCCAAACTAGTGGAAAAGGCTAAATTCATACTGAGACTATTAAGCTAGCTTCTCCTACTCATTCCAACCACAAACTCCAAAACCTCCTTCCGTGGTCGAGCTACAAACCGCTCACGAGTACAATTTGTTCATCTATAAAGTCCCTTTTTATTTAACAAATTGACAATAAAAAAACTAGCATTATTGGTCCAATACCACATGACACCCCCTAAGTTCCTTTTTCCTAAATACTTTTCTTTAGGGAGTTAAGTATATCAAAGCTGAAGCAAAAGCACTTTGCAACAAACTCTCTGTCAAATGATTTGCATCTTATGTCAAGGGTCAATTTTTTTTATAACATTAATGATAACTTTTCAAACAAAATACACATAATATTACAAAGAAAATACTACCATGAGAAGATGATGTCCAAAATTCCTAACAAATGGGATTATAGTAAGAATTAGCCCGAGGGTGAGAGTATCCACGTTCATCAACAACATCGCATTGACTTTGTGCCATTAAGGGACTCCCACCAGCGCAGGGTTTGGGGTCGGACGTACGCAAACTTATCCAGTGATAACATCATCCAAATTCATCAACAACAACATTCCATTAACTTTGTGCCATTAAGTGACTCCCACCATGGCAAGTTTTGGGGTCAGATGTACGCAAACTTACCCATACATATCATTATAAAACATCATCCAAGTTCATCAACAACAACATTCCATTAAGACTGCGCCATTACGAGACTCCCACCAAGGCTGGGTTTGGGGTCAGATGTACGCAAACTTACCCATATCATTGATAACATCATCCAAGTTCATCAACAACAACATTCCATTAACACTGCGCCATTACGTGACTCCCACCAAGGCAGGGTTTGGGGTCAGATGTACGCAAACTTACCCATATCATTGATAACATCATCCAAATTCATCAACAACATTCCATTAACTTTTTGCTATCAAGTGACTCCACCTAGTCAGGGTTTGGGGTTGGATGTACGCAAAACTTACCCATATTATCACCCAAGTTCATAACAGCTGAATATTTTTTTTCTTTACATTTTGTACTCTTCTCATTTATTCAAGTACCTACTCAAAATAAAATTTTGGACACTTTTGGAACAGTAGGACCCCTAAAAAGACAATTCCAAATCCCAACAAAAGAATCTAAACAAACAGAAAAACTGACCTTCATCCGGGTTAGTAATTTGAGCTCCAGCTCCAACAAACAAAAACCCACAAATGATCACCAAAAACACCATCAGAATCTGAATCCTCATCCTCTTGAAACAGCAAAATTCTTGAGTTACCCACTTCATATCTTCCCTTCAAATGGTGAATGAGAAACACACAGATAACAGCAAAATCTAAACCCACCTTTGAAATAGTCGGAGAAAGTAGGTTAAGTGTGTGTATTACAAGAAAATGATGGTGAAAGGAAATACAACAAAAGAATGAAGGAATTAACCAATGACAGATTAAAACTTGAGAAAAATCATTGAAATTCATTAAAATTTCCAACTTCCCACTTTCCACCATCTTATGAAAAGAATTAGATATTAATTGAATTGATGTGAGTACTGGGTAGTTGAAACTTAAATTGACCAAGTCACTATAAGAATCAACTGCTATTACTTTATACATAAGCTTTAATTTTTTACGGTATTTAGGGTTTGAGGGTGTGAATTTGACTTTTGTTGCAGGTAGCTATGCCTGGGACCGTTAGATTCTACTGCTGGCGCATGGCGGCTACCTAATTCCATAACCTTTGAGAAATGAGAATAGATTAAGAAAAAGAAAAACGAAAATTCCCGCCATGGCTAAAGGAAATGTTCCTTAAAGCAAGACTTTATGACCTGATTATCCGAAATTTACTCGAATTTGTTATCGAATTTTATTTGACTCAACTTAAAAATAATTTATAATTATGTAAAATATAATTGGACGCAAATTCGATTTCAAACCGAACTAAATACCTAATTCGAAATCAATCCGATGAGGCAATGAGTCGATGACCCCGAATGATATATTAGTACTTATTTAATTAGTTAGTACTTAGTAGTGATCTAACGAGGTTATTATTTTTTTTTTTTGAAAAATGTCATCTCGATAAAATGGTAAACGGATGCTATGATCATTATTTTTGTCAAATAAAATTAATTTACACTACTATTAATTAATAATTAAATATTTAACCGCTACAATTATATTTATACATCTTTTATTACTCACGATTATAGCAAATGAGTACAAATAGCTTGTGTCGAAAGAGCCTTAATAAACTCAAATTCCCACTTTATTAACCATTAAATCATGAATTCAATGAATTTACAATAAAAATAAAAATATTTAATAAATTTACTCTTATGTACATATCTACATCAAATATTCCAATTATTTACACAATTAACATTAAATTGTTATTTTTTTCCTTACGTACACTTCCCAAATCCCATGAGATCCCATAAAATCCTCTTCCTTTTTTTCTTAAAATTAATTATCTCACATGATTTTGATATTGTGACCAAAAAGTTGTCAGATTGGAAACCACATCATTATCCTACCCAGTGTATCCCATTCATAGAATATTATAGATGAGTCTGAGGAGGAAAGGACGACGGCAAGCCGACAACTCATACCCATAAAGAAAAGCGCAGCCAAAAGAGTCTCCTAGCTCAAAAAGAAAAAGAGAAGAGTCCGCACGGGAAAGATAAATCAACGCAAATAGATAAAATAAATAAGTACAAATAATTAAAAAAGAAAACAATAATACTAAAAAAGCACGAGGACAAGAACACCAAAAAGTAATCTAAGAGGAAATCGGTATAAGTTGAGTAGTGAGTACAGATGTAAATGTTTCCCATAAATAAATCAAGCATTCAAGCTTTCAGCCATTTATGATATTGATATTTACAATCAGTTTGTTTCAGAGAACTTCCAACAAATTTAAGTGAAACATAAATCACTTTTCTATGCTGTACAATCCAATCAAACTTGTAAAATATTCCATAATAATCAATGAGATGACCTAATTTGAAGAATTAGGGCTTTGGAGACTGAGAATCTACAATTGAATCCCTTTTTTTTTTGAGAAAGAGGCAATATATACAAGATTCCGAACATAATCAATCTAAATTCCGATATAAATCTGATAGAGCGTCGTAAAGGATAGCGGCAGCAGGAGGTCTTGGCAATGTTCCGAGCAAAATGTCCGATGCCTTCAAGGATGAGTTACCATAAAATCTTGAATTTTCTTTGTGCCGAGCTGTTACGAAATTACTCTCGAGAGAACAGCCAACAAAAGCACCTGCATATTCAATCATTGGAATAAGCAATACTTACAAATGACTACATTTTGGTTGTGGTAGATACCACTGACATGTAATTTGCTAGTTAGTTCGCTTTTTAAATTCGCAATTTGCTCAAAATGGTTTAAAAATCGTCTAAAACCAACCATAACTTGCTTCTTTCGATTCACGATTCGCGAAACGATTATGAATCACGTGATACTGGTAGATACTTATATATATTACTAGCGTCAGCAGCTCTCCAACTTAATAGATAAACCAAGATCTTTCAAACAAAAACGCTCAACTATTTCTGTATCGAATCGAGTAAAAGAAACGAAAAACATGGAACTTACACCCCTCCA
Organism: Amaranthus palmeri; assembly: GCA_019776075.1. NCBI lineage: Eukaryota > Viridiplantae > Streptophyta > Magnoliopsida > Caryophyllales > Amaranthaceae > Amaranthus > Amaranthus palmeri. The sequence continues at coordinate 129,416 of JAAKBH010000036.1, read as the reverse complement.
TGATTGAAACCTAGAGTATGTTCCAGTTAATATAGACAAGTTTACCAATCCAAATAAAAAGTTCCCTTTGAATTACACATTTACACTTGTAATTATCCTTTCAGCTATGAAAAAGTTCATTCATTGCAGATCATTAAAAAACCTTGTCTTGTGCTATGATAACAACAATCACACATACGAATCAATTAGGTACTTTAATAGAACATCGAATCTAGTTATAAACACTTCCATTATTTTCTTTTAAGTATGTCATTTTCCAGTTATATGGATAATTTCTAAATTACTGCATCATTTCTTTTTATGGACAAGTTATTCTATATCCACTCATATTGTACACCATACACTCTCTTATACTTGCATGGTATTTTTTTTTTTTAGTACCTTACACTTTCTCTTAGAATTCCTTATTTTGCGTCCTAAAACCAAATGATACACTTAGAACCAATTGCTATCATATGCGTAAGCGCCCAAAACATATAAGTATTAATCACTATGCCGAATATGCCTCCTAATACAGAGCTGATTTGATTTCAACATCAGAAATTTTATCAGAAAAAGCTTAACTTAAAAATTTGATCATTCTCATCAAATCAATTATTTTGACAAGTTTTTCGCAGCAATGTACCTTTACTGCAGCTATATGTATAGCAAGCTGCACAACCTCCATCTCCAGCACGGATATCAGCTTCTGCAGACCTTCCCACAGAACCAGCAGCAGCACTCATTCCAGCACCAAAAGAAATGTGCATGTTTCCTCCAAACATTTTGACCGCTTCACTAGTTCTAAGCACAATTATAAAATCTGTAAATTGTCCACCAACCTGAAAAGTATAGCCATTGGGCAATCAGCATCTATAAATTAAGACCTCATTTGCTCCACAGCTCCCCCCTAAATTGGGGATTATGGTCAGAAGGTTTCAAACAAACACAATACAAAGAAATTATATTTTCAATGTGTGATTATGATGTCTAAATCTAGATTGAACATAAAGACAAAACAGAGATCATAAAACATAACAAGATTAATTTTCGTAGATAGAAATCATGTGTACATCAGCTTCACATAATTTAATGCATTGCATACTTCAAAGGAAAAAGAAATTTAGGAGGAAATAGTGGACATAAGCTCTCAAGCAAAACAATGCAATATATAATCGCTTCTGTGAGCCACATCCAAGAAAAAAGAAAGTCTAACCTGAACTCCCCAACCCAAGCCAAATGAAGCAATGGCAGAAGGGGCAGACCAAGAACCATCTTTTCTTCGAGCAACAACTAACCCAGTACCTACTTTGTAGGTCATAACAGTACCAACTTTAGCGACGGTGAGAATGGCAAGGCCTTTTGCTTGCTTCAAGATAGTATCTGGTATGCACTTTTCAGGTGATATGGTACCAATCTGAGCATTTATTGACATAAACAAATTCATTTTAGTCGACTTGCATTAAAAGAAATAAATCAAAGTTTACCATAAGAAATAAAACTGTATGTGATATAGTCATGCACAAGGTACATACCCAGATGCATAACATAATTATATAAAGGGACAAGAAAGTTAGCAATCTAAAATTTTCATCCAAACCAAAACTTACAGAATAATCAACATAAGAACCTTCTAAAACATATGCACAAACCCTTTTTATCACTTGCGAGATAAAGAATTCAAATGCATTGATACCTTGCTATAGCTTTTGAGTGCATTAGCAGCCTTGTAAATCTCATATTCCATGGATTGACCCCATGGAAAATTAAGCCAAGATCTCAAGGTACTGAGATCAGTCAAATCATAGGTTGGTAACTGTGCAGCACGACTAACTTGATCCATCAGGTACCCCTGGACAGACTCTAAACGCACACAGCACACATCACAAACTCGCTGTGGATCCGGGGTACGGAATTTTACAGGCAACAGGCTCCTTCCCCTTGGAGCATTCATTGCAAAACAATCCCCCACAAAAGCGGCAATGATGCCTGGAGCAAATAATGAGGATGAAAACGCACGCTACAAAGCATGCAGGTTGATGAAGTACTGTCAGGAAGCCACCGTGGAGGCTCAGCCTCCAAAATCTCCTGCACATTCGTTATAGTTGCCTCTGTCAGGGTTTGAGCCATCTCCTGCCAAGTGTGCTCAAGGAAGTTAGCTGATATCCAAGAGAGTTGCTGTTGGTGAAAGTCCCCTGAAGCAAGCGCCTTCACCTTCCCACCAGCTACAATCATGATCTCCATAACCACATCCCACATTGTCAGCTCCTTATTTTTCCGCAATAAAAATGATTCCAATCCATATCTGTGTCAGGTAGATAACCTCCATTCACAGAGGGGTTTGTTGCCCATTTTTCATGTTCGGCTTTCGGTCAATGGTGGCACAGAGACAGGAATCCAAAATCCAGTTTCCTCCGAAAACAGGGTATCATAAAGAAGAATTTACCATGCTTCTGACTGCCAGAAACTGCACCATCAAAGACATCACTATTTCTCTCGGCATCGGAAGAACACTTGGTTTCAGATTGCACAATTTCTTTCTTCTCTTCTACCCCAGCATCATCAGCTACTTGTCATCACAGCCATTGTTGTGTTTTCAACTTCTCCAAGAAACTATTCAAATAGAAGCATTACTATTCAACTCAGGTAAAATTAAAGAAATCTTTCACCGAAAAACTTCCCCTTAAATATCACAGTATATTCAATAATATGCATTGTAGAATTCAATACAATATTGCTAACCGTACAAAAGAGTGTAAAAAACGAAGGTGCAACTCACCTCACAAAAAAGCAGGATCACTAGGAATCTAAGCTCGGCCTGCCTAGGCCATGGCCCAGGCTGATTGATTAAAAACCCTATTAATATTACATGACATCCGAATCGGTTCAGGAGACGGGTTGAGAGGTGAGTGTTTGGCCCACCTAATACAAGTACACTCGATTCGCTCCAGGCTAACAATCTCAATCCGTGATTGGTACAACAAACAAAACAACTCCTATCGACAAATATAACACAAGATAATCTTAATCTCAAATAAGCAGAACATACAATAAAACAGCTTTCTAATCTCTTTCAACCAATGAGCATCATCACTGCAGTATCAAACAATTAACCTTTTTTCACACATATTTTTGAAAGCTAAAAGTTATGATTAAAGGTTTTTACTCTAGAAAACTGGGAATGATTGAAATTTGAAAGGTTATCAAAATTATCATATGAATAGTGAAACAAAGCTGAAATTAAATCAATTCGGGAATCAATATCTGTTATCCAAAAAACAACAAAATATTTCAAATGATTAAAACCCTAGATTGAAAGCATAATTCTAGTTAAACAGAACACTGCAAGTAAACCCTAATTCAGCAACTAATGATCACACTGCTATCGTCAATCAATCAATCAATAATTAATCATAACCAAATAGAAATACCTGAGGACGAAAAACGCGGGGTTCGTAATCATCAATTTCAATTTTAGGGTAACCAAGATTGTTCCCAACTGACGAAGAACAGGATTGGTAATTCTCCGCCATATAAAATTTCAATTTCGATAATTGATGGAAATTGAATGGTCAATTATTGATTTGATACTTCACCTGGATTCTTCTTCTTTGCCCAATAAAATGGAAAAAAAAAATTAAAAAATTTAATAAAGTTATAAATTTGAGATTTTACGAGATTTGACAGAATTAACAGAAGTAAGCAGTTGAAATTTGAAATTGTATAGAGATTTGATAGGAAAAATTTGTGAATGTTGAGCAACTTTAATGGAGGAAACAAATAAGTTTCGGCATAAGACGCAAACAGCCCTTACGATGATCATGGACGTGGCCCGTACAATAATCAAGCCTTTATAAGTAGAGCAACTATCAACGTTGTTTTCCACGTGGTAATTAAACTTTTTAAAAATAGTAAGTCTCATGGGAGACGGTCTATTCTATAGACGGAATTCATGAAGCCCAACCCAAAATATAACATAGTATATTTGGGGTTATAATAAATTATTTGGGGTTATAATAACTTATATTTGGGGTTATAGAATAGTATATTCGAGGTTATAATACCTTACATTTAGGATTATAACATAATATAATTGATATGATAATAAAAAAAATCAGTTAAGGAAAATGGGCTGGCCCCATTTTGTGGTCTATCCTATAGACCGTCTCTTGTGAGATTTTGTGTTTTAAAAAATTCAGCAGTACTCTGTTATACATGATTCATATTTCAATTGCCATCAGTTTGAACCTTAACCCCAAAATATAAACCTTAACTTAACCATTTTTGAATTTATGTGACTCAAATTTTTTAAGTCCGATTATTCATGTGTTTCATACTACTAAACATCGATAGAGGTTTGTTCGGGTCTATTTTGAGTTATCATAAAATACCTATGAAATGTCTTAATCTATATCTTTTAGGAAAAATTACCTAAAATAATCTAACTTATTTATGATTTTCCTACAATAATCCCAACTATTGATTAACTATGAATAATCCCAACTTTAAGGGCTATTTTACTAGAGTAAATCCAGTAATCGGATGACTTGTTATAACAAGTTTTTTTCTTAAAAAATGATAGATTATAATAAAATGTCAAAAAAATGTTATGTTAAAAAAAGTTATGATTTTTTAGTATTTAGAATTTTTTATGTAAATTTGCAAAATTTTTCTCCAATTTTAAATTAATTTTCAATTTCTTTTTTAGTGAATTACCTACTATAGCAGATCATCGGGCTAACTAAGTTTACTCTAGCCAAATACCCTCTAAAATTAGGATTATTCATAGTTAATCAATGGGTAGAATTATCGTAGAAAAATCTTTATTCTAGGTAATTTTTTCTATTTTTTATAATACACCACATTTTACGCAGTAGGAAGCACTGTATTAAAAAACAATACTCTTACGGTGTCATCTATTCTCTCGAATAAAATATACTTTTTCTCGCTATCTCGATTTATATGTTAACAAGTACGAACGACAAATAAATCCAATATTAGTCATTAGCAATTTTCTCCTTAACATGTATGCTCAAAATCAACTACAAACTCCAAAATATTTGAAATTTGAGCAAGTTTTTAGGACAAGCACCCATATGTGACCCATCACAACTTCAGAAGTCTTAAATACAATTTAGTTCATGATTTCAATCTTTTTTTCTTCTTTGAAGGTTCCTGTGTTTCGGCACTGGCAATATAGGCTTCAGGATCCACATTCTTAGCAACCGTCTGCTTCCCGAATTCCTTTGTTTTTTGCTGCAAAATGACAAATAATCAATTCCGACATCACACCGTGTAATTGTATCATCAAGCATTATGATGTATTAGTATCACAATGAAATAACTCGAGCTCATTACCTTCAACGATTGTGCGACGGCATTGAAATCACCTTTATCCTCCGATGAAGTGTTATGGTTTCGTACGACAGGCTCCTATATAGCATGTGGTATTAGATGTTTCCGCATAAATATTTATTAATACTAACCGCTTAGAGAGACAAGAAAAAATCCCAAACCTCGGGTGGTATAAATGCATCGTCTCTTTTTCGTTTGTTTTCAGCCGCTTTTTCAGTCTGCTTCTCCTGTTTCTCTTGCCACTTCTTTGCGGTTTTCTTTTGCTCACTCAAAAAGTACTCACCAGTTTCCAGTTGTAGATCAATCTGCACAAATGCTTGTTAATGGCAGTGCTCAAGAAACAAAGGTGTTTATATATCATACTTTTTGGTACTCTAAACAATTATATTTGTGTGTAAAAATAAGCCATACCACTCATCGTAGTGAGTTATGTTTTGTTTTTTCGAGGAGAGAAAACAGATGAGCAAACAACGAAAAGGTAAGCCTATCAAGTTTAAGTTTAAATAATACTTCCTATGGTTGGATTTTGTTGCTACGCGTCTTGTTCCACGTGGCAACCCTGACTTATCGGCTTTTACACATGGTAGACAAACATTTTTCTTAATGCACGTGATGACCTTGAGCTTTAACTTCTCCAAATGGTAGACCAAAAGGAAGTATTTTCGTTTACTTTACGCTATTATTTTCGAATATAATGACTTTTTTTCAAAAAATAAACGTCACGAACCCTAATTGGCCACATATTTTGTAATCCAATGGAAATGAGTAGTTATTTTAACCAAAAATTCAAAATTTTATCTACCACATTAAAATGGTTGAAAGCTCAAGGTCACTACGAGAATTTATTGTCTACAAGATGGAAAAGCCAAAAACTTGGAGTCACCACATGGAACTTCCCTTAAAATTATAAAAAACTGACATTACGATGGCTAAATGTATCGAGTCTAAAGAACAAAAGGTAAAACAATATAGAATTGATGAATATAGCAACTAAATCCAACTAAAGGTAGTATAGAAAAGACAATTATTTGCTTGAAATAGATAGATCTCATATTCTAATCCAAAGACCCTAACTAGAAAGATAGAATCTTCCACTTCAGAAGCAACCATCAAATATATTTAAGGACTATGATTCTTACCTTGCTAGGTGGCTGTGGAGGGGGAAATGGTGTGTATGGTTTCTTCTCCTTACCCTTGCCTTTCTTTTTTTGAACATTCTTCCTGAAATCAATAAAAAAAATTGAATTGAGCAATAGATAAATGAACGATTATGAAAGAAGATGGAAGGTTCCAAACTTCATACTTTTTAAATCTCGGCAGAAACCTATCCCAATTCTCATTGGCAAGGGTGGGATCTTTAGCGAGTTCCCTCTTCATCATAAGAATCTGTCGATGAAATCAAACAATGGATTGAATACATTACCATGATGATAACAATTCCTACAGCAAATAAGAAACTGCAGACTCAAAACAAAACTAACTCGATGATAACACACAAGTGACAAGACATTCATTCTTCTTTACTATGTAAGTCTACAATACGTGCGGGAGATGTAAATCAGTATCAATCACCTTGATATGATATATTGGATGCATTTTGTTCTGTATGCAATCTTCTACAATTCTCCTGAGTTGTTTCAGTCCTTTAAAGGATCCCATACCTGCAACTGTGTTCCCCTGTATAAATGCCAGGAAGGAAGGGAGATCAGTGAATCAAGAATTAACTCTTCACTTATCAAGAAAAAGGATTACTTGATTGGAAGATCGGGAGCATACCTGAACAAGGATGTAGCAGCCTGTTAAAATTTCAAGTGCCTGCATCATCAGTAGAAATTGTATGTCAATGAGATTTTCGTATAAACATTGGTGGAGAGTTCAGGGGCAGGGGGACGGGTGTGCTAAAAGGAAGAAAAAGTATTTCTATTGTCCATCAAGCCAAAATCATGCAACTCTTCTCAAAATAGCACCTAAGAAATATCAGTATCAGGTATCACCAAACAAACCTTTAAGGTGGAGTTATTGGGACCAATAAGATGTTGCCGCCTTTTGACAAAACGCGCCTGCAACCAGCAAATTACCAATTAAGCTTCCATCAATAGAGGGTATCAAAGATATCCACATAGAGCCACAAACATTTGCCACTTACTCCCACATTTTGGACATGTAACAAATGACAAAGCATTTTAAAAACATAAGAATTAATCGCAAGCAAACATAATGAGTAACTGCTAACACTAGCTATTTAACCTGCATTTTAATCAAGAGAAACCAGACTACAAGATAAAACACTGATGAAGTTGTTCATGTGTCTAAGAGTAAGGAAGACATTATCTTCCATACTATGTCCATCATAGCTAGGCCCAAACATCATTAGTTCAGCAACCATCACTAGATTCGGTACTAAGAGACTAGAGGGATCTTCAATCATGCTGTACACGAGTACATCTGACCAGAGATGTCAAAAGGTGTTCATTCGGGTCATCGGGTTGATTTCGGGTCATGTGTTTCAGGTCGGTTCAAAATTGGGTTTTGTGATCACATTGGTTTTTACACAATTGTAGATCCATTTTAAAGTCAGGTCAAATCAGGTTCGACTATAAAGTCGGGTGTCTATCGGGTCATCGGATCTGTTTTGAACACCTCTAGATTAGTATTTGTTACATTTTCAAAGCAATTTAATATTGTTCATAATGTAACGAGAAAAGAGAATAACATTTGTAATTAAATACTTTCAAAAATGAGGAAAAGGTTGTAACACCCCGGCCCAACGGACCACCGGTGACTACTCATGGAGATTGTAGACTAGCCCCACAGACCAACACAAGTCTTTCCAGCGCACTTTGGCCTCACTCGTGCGCACCCGGAAAACTTCCCAGGAGGTCACCCATCCTAAGACTACTCTCCACCAAGCACGCTTAACTGTGAAGTTCTTAGCAAATGGGCTTCCTAGAAAAGAAGATGCACCTTGTTGATATGAGTAGTCTATCAATCTCTTTTCAAGCTAAATCTGGGGTATCACACTCACCCCCACTTAAGAATACAACGTCCTCGTTGGACCGACATTTCAGGATCTTTTCCCCCGCTAGGTGCGCTGAACACACAATCAGCCACGGTCGCAGGGTTGCTCTGATACCATTTGTAACACCCCGGCCCAACGGACCACCGGTGACTACTCATGGAGATTGTAGACTAGCCCCACAGACCAACACAAGTCTTTCCAGCGCACTTTGGCCTCACTCGTGCGCACCCGGAAAACTTCCCTGGAGGTCGCCCATCCTAAGACTACTCTCCACCAAGCACGCTTAACTGTGGAGTTCTTAGCAAATGGGCTTCCTAGAAAAGAAGATGCACCTTGTTGATATGAGTAGTCTATCAATCTCTTTTCAAGCTAAATCTGGGGTATCACAAAGGTATCCATAAAACAGAGAGCAAAATAGTAGCTTAACCTAGGTCCTTTAAATATCCCAATCGAGTAACTCTTGGAAATCCTAGACACTCAAGCCCACAAAATTAAACCAGTGACTCTGTCCCACAGTAAATCACTGAGCAAAAAAACTCGGGTAATGACACACAAGTTCAACCGAATCATACATATCATAGAACCACCATCATTGCATTGGGACACAACTTTCTTTTACTTAACAAAACCCAGAAAGCAAAGTTGTTTTCAACTACACTTTTGGAGTAAAGTGTGTGAGCATGAATTGTTTTCAACAGGCAAACTAAACAAAAATCAGGAGAAAAAGCCAACTGTCAACTACACTTTTGGAGTAATCTTCATCCAATAGCCACCATAATAGAACATCGAAAGCTAATGGATAAATGGAAAGTGAAGGGAAAAACCAGGAAGAAAATGCCCACTACTTCCTTGCTTAGTTTAGCTTCACCCCATACCCCCCCTGTAGTGAAAAGCACGAACCTACAAAAGCATCCTCACTACTGATCTGAAAACGTGTTCTATCTGATCATTATGAGATCATGAAAACCAAAATATTTCAAGATATTGCTTTAACACATTACCCACAACCACAGTCAACCAGAATTTAAAAGGTCAAGAAGAAATTGGGAAGCATAACATAAGACAAGCAATATGCGACATAATATAGAAAAGCAATCCATCTCCTTCTCGTGAAGTGAAGCATCAATCAATAATTGCTGTAGTTGAGTAATAAGCACAAGTGAACAACCATGCTATTATAAAGATGTTAGTTGGTTTCCTTTTTTGGCTAGACAGCTTTTACATATGTGAACATAAAACTCATGGAAACTGATTAATGACACAAAGGCACAAATAGTCCACAGTCCAAAAGTGAACAAACCTTATTTCTCACTAAGTTGCCAATCTTGATTATATCACACTGCATTTCATCATCCAGTATTTTGATAGCCTATGACATTGACAAAAAGGACAGCCATGTCAAAGTTCCCAAAAAGTACAATAGGAAAGAATAAAAGACTCATTGTTGTTTTATCTAGATATACTTCAAAAAAAAATCTTAAATTGTCTAAAATGAGATCAATGAGACAGGATAGATTCAAAAAAATGATATAAGGCTCCCAAAGTGATTTAAAGAAATACCTGCGGCGCAGGAACACTTCTGGATAGAAGTTTAATGAGATCCCTTGCTTTCACTATAATATATGGATCTCTAGTCTTTCTGGTAGTTGACACAGTCATAGTTCCTTCAACCTGAAAACCAACAGATAAAGAGAGTGAACCTTAAATATCATCATATTACAAGAAAAACTAAGACACCAAATCCACATGTTATCATACTACCAACATAAATCTAAATGCATACAGTGGACAATAATGAACTGGCTAGAGCCTATTGGGTTATGTAGCACAAGTATTTCAATTTATGAACTAAATTCCAATCAAATTCCGTTGGAAGAGAATCAAGCCTCTCTCAGTGACTCAACATCATCTTAATATTATCATATATGAGCCATCGCAATTCATACAAGGATATTAGCTTTCATGAACTTTGTACTTTGTCCCTCTAAAGTTAGTATGTCATCTTCATAAATATTGATATCAACTCTTCCAATAGTAAAAGCACAGCATAACTTTCCAACTCCCGCACAAAATAAAACATCTTGTTTGGATCAAGTATACATAATTTGTTGAACAATCGCCTACCATCACAATCATTAAATTTAACCAGATTCTTCTTTTTTCTAAGTATCTTTCTTTGAAGCAATAATAATATCCCTAGTGTGATAAACATAAAATGCCAAAAAAAAAAAACACTTAAGAATCAACATTATCTAGAAGGCATACCAAATTAAGCTCACATGAAACACCATACTCATGCAATGCAGCTTTCACAGATGGCCAAACATCTTGCAAATATTTTTCTGCAGAAATCACAAACAAAAACCATAAAAATTAGGTTTAGGGAAAAACCCTAAAACGCAAAACCTAATAATAAACAATGAAACTAAGAAAAAAAACATTCAGAAGAAACAAAAAACAGAAACCCCCATAAAAAGGGGAGAGAGATAGAGAAAAACCTCGATATTGTGGGAAAATAGTGGAGAAGGAACTGACATCGAGCAAACCAGATTCATTCCAAGAAGGGTCGAATTTTTCAACTTTCCAATGGTCAATAGAAGGGTCATCCCATGGCTTATCCTTGTCGTGTTTACCTTTGTGCTTAGTTCTCTGTTTCGGTAGTTCATCGACATTAATTTCCTCCATTAAAGCTCCAAAGGTAAGACAGAAAGAGTGTTAGGTTTTGTGGTAGAACAAAGGAAAATGGTCACCGCCGCAACGAAGGAGGCGATTGAAGAAAAAGTGGCGAGGTTTTATCGATGCGTTATCGAGACTTCTAGATTTCTAAACTGATCTTGCGGTATATGTAGTTGTTTTCGAAATATTGCGAGTAGTGTTTGTAAAAAAAAAAAAAAGATTAGACCTATAAAGGAAAAATTATTCAGAATAATTCAAATTATGATTTTTTTTATAATAATCTCATTTATTCTATTGATAAACTATAAATAATTTCAATTTTGAGGGGTATTTTCTTAAGATAAACTTGGGTAGCCTGATCACCAGAAAAATAAATTAAATATTAAATTAAAATTAGAAAATATTTATGAAAATTTACATAAAAAATTTTAAATAATAAAAACAATCATAAATTTTTTATGAATATTTTTTTAATATTTCTTTTGACATTTTATTTTAATTTATCTAAACTTGTTATACCAAGTCATTCGGTTATCGGTTTACTCTAGGAAAATGCCCCTTAAAGTTGGGATTATTCATGGTTAATCAATAGGTGAGATTATTGTAGAAAAATCATGTATAGTTTGGATTATTCTATGTAATTTTTCATACATTTAACGTTTCTTGAACGTTTTTCTGTAAAAGGTTCACGTTGATACATTATGACAAAACTTAGGATTACCGCGTGGATTTTTAAAAGCTTTGATTACCACATGAAAAACCCTAAACCTCAGGTCACTACGTCGAATTTCCCTTTTAAAATAAACTCTTATAAAATATTTTAGTTGTGGCTTAAAATTCCATCAAATTTATTCATCTAAATAAACAAAAAAAAAAAAAAAAAAAAACTTTTTACAATTTCATTAAAATTCTTTACTCAAAAATTTCCATATAATTTACTCCTTTCGTTTCTTAAAGAAGTTTCAATTTGTCATTTTGGGTGTTTCATTTGTTGTTTCCATTAAAAATCTTTTCATTTGTATCACAAATTTTGGACATAAATAATCTTATTCATACTCACTTTTATATTTTTATAATATAATATAATACTTCCTTACGATCTCACATATATTTCACTAACTTCAATTTAACATTTTTATATTCCTTACGATCTCACATGTTTCCCACTAACTTTTTTTTTTTTTGCAAATAGTTTCCCACTAACTTTATAAAACTATATTTTTTTTAGTTGTGGGCTTTATATTTTTTCACTAACTTTCTTTTAATATTTTTTTAATACTTATATCCCTACTTTTTTCCAATTAAATTAATTTTTCAATAAAATAATATATCCACCATCTAAAATATTCTATTTTTCTTATCCACCATCTATATAACAATCAGTCTCCTGAGAGACCGTCTTTCTAAGAAACGTCTCTCAGGTCCACTCCATTAAGGCTTACACCAAAACTTGGCCGAGACGGCCTCATGGTGAGACGGCCCAGCCCAAGCCGCGCGCTATAGGGGAGAGTAAACTGCAATATGATCAGTTTCTATCTTAACACATTCATTTTCATGGTTAAAGTGTTCAGTTTTAAGACTAAATGACAATTGTCCATTTATATCAATCAGTTTTAAGACTAAATGGATCAATTGTCCAATAAAGTGTATCACTTTCATTGATAATAGCTTCAGTTTGATTCTTAACAGCGTCTGGTTTGATGGATATAGTGATGACAACATGCATGACGTTCCACACTTACATGGAGACAATGAAGAAGCAAGGAAGGTAGTAGAAACACTATATAAGGCAACAATTGATGAAGTTAACAAGATAACTGAAAAGAGTACTAACGAATTGAAGATGGGGTAGAAAATCAAACATATAATTTGATTCAATACCATTATTTGTGAAATCATATACAAATTGTATATCAATTTTTTTTTAAGAGGACAATTGAGTATGTTAAGAGCACAATTGAGTATTTTAAAATAGCAATTTAGTAAGTGAAGTGTATACTTTAAGAGGCGAAAATGAACTGACTAAATTGACGCTATTATCAATGAAGCTGATACACTTTATTGGACAATTGATCCATTTAGTTTTAAAACTGATTGATATAAATGGACAATTGTCATTTAGTCTGAAACATACTAGAAGCATAACTGATCATATTAGAAACTGAACACTTTAACCCTGAAAATAAATGTGTTAAGATAGAAACTGATCATATTGCAGTTTACTCTCCCCTATAGCGCGTGGCTTGGGCTGGGCCGTCTCACCTTGAGACGGTCTCGGCCAAGACCGGCTGTAAAGCTTATTGCCTATATTTACTCTACATTTTTTCTAATAGGCCAACCTAATTAGAGATGTACAAAAAGACAGTCCCTCACAAGAATTTGTGTCTAAAATATTCTATTTTTTTTTTTTTTTAATTTCCGTAAACATTTCTTATGGGAACTTTGTTAAGAAAACCCGTAACCAAATCCTTCTTCGTTCTTCACCATCAACAACCCAAATCATATCATTCAAATGACCATCAAATCATGAATTTAAAGGATACATCCTTCAATAAATTAACAAGACTAGTATTATTCTTAGTTATATTCGTTACAGGTATATTTATCGGATTAATCACAAAGTCTCATATTGATCTAGATTGGCATACAATCTTCAAATACGATCCAAATTCCGCCTTCCATGAAGATACAACAACTACCAGTACTAACTGCACGATTTTGATCAGTAAACCGCCGATTAAATGCGATAAGATTGATTGCTTCGATTTCGATAAATGGGTACATCCGAAAGAGTTGATTCATGGGTTATCGGATATGGAGTTATTTTGGCGGGCATCAATGGCGCCTAAAATTAGGGTTTACCCTTTTAAAAGGGTACCTAAAGTGGCTTTTATGTTCTTGACTAGAGGTCCTTTGCCATTTTTGGATTTGTGGGAAAGGTTTTTCGGTGGGCATCAAGAATTTTTTTCGATTTATGTTCATACTGTTCCTGGGTTTATACTTAATGTTTCTTCTTACTCTGTTTTTTTTGGCCGTCAAATTCCTAGTCAGGTATGATTGCTAGCTTTATAGTTCTTTGATTTCGTATTATAATGGAGCATTAATATAACGACTCATTAGATAACATGCTCTCGTTGCTGACGATGTTTGTTCATGCTCATGCTGATGGTCATGGTCAACAACTTAGCATTATTAGGCCGTGATAATTCGTCACATAATCTCACTGAGGCCCACTCGTGTAAACACGGGAAACCCGTGGGTTCAGGCTCACAAACCCACATATTAATAGCGTTGACTTGCACATACAGTCGGTGAGGTTCGTTGTTTCCCAAAACCATATGGCTTCACGAGGATTAGCTTACCAAGTATATATGCAAGTCCACAATCCACTTTTTTTTTTATCGATGTGGGATCTTGTCTCACATGTAAATTTCCAACAAGCCTCCTGTATAAAATTAGGGTCGGAGGGAGAGTTAGTGGAAATATCATACTCGTACTCCTCGAGGGAGGGGGCGGGAGAAATCCGTACAAATAAATTTTAACCCTCAGGTAGAGAGAGCCTGCAAAATAAGAGATGAGCAGCACCAAGATAACATATGAGAAAGTTATCTATAAAACGCAAAACAAGATGAATTAGAATATATCGTAGAATAGGTCGTTAGAAAAAGTTGGGTAAATATAGGTCACAAGAATAAAAAAAGGAAATTAAATAAAAGATGATGTTTGCTATTATTAATTAATCGGATTTAAGCTCTTTGTTATCACTAACAAGCCTAAATTAAAACGCGAACGCGTTAGATAATGAAATGTTGTTTTTTATGGTAGCTAGGTTTAAGATTATTGCAATATTAGAGTATGAAATGAAGCTTTGTCGTTTTGTTTTGTACACATGCAATATTTTAATTAGAATTGTTTGTCATTATTTGTTGTTTAGTGAAAATTATAGGTGGATGGTCATACTCAAACTAATTGATATTCTTTGTTAGAGACCAATATTAAAAACGAGGGCCAAATAATTATGTTTTTTGTTAGTAACAATCTTAAATTGATTTATTTTGGTCTATATAGTCGATCTTTTTAGTTTATGTACACATGAAAAAGAAATAAGATTTTTATCCACTACTTTAAATTTAGTACATAAGTAATAAGTTATTCAATATCTAAATGTTCTACTAGTTTTCGCTTTTTAATCGCTACACTTATTTTAAAACAGAAGGTCTCCTGAGAAACCGTCTATGACATAAACGACACTCTCAACAGCCCATTTTAATGGTAATTTCAGTTGTTTTTTTGGAAAGTGTAAAAATAGGCTGGATCATTACACCCGTCTATGCTATAGATAGACCGTCTATAGCAAGAATATGTGATTTTTAAAAGTCCTTAAAGGGTTTGGGAGACAACTATAATTGCTATATAATGCAGCACATCTCCGAGCCTCTTGACCCATTGTTCTTGCATTATTTTGATGTGTTATTATCGTTCTAATCTAATCGGGATGAATAAAGAAGAATTCTTGTGGATGACCATTGAAATTGTTATATTAATTTATGTAGTTGATTTAATTTTTTGGTATTAAGGCTCTGACATTATTGTTGTTGTAACTTAATTATATGACCTCATATCTTGGAATTAAGCCTTTGAAATTGTTGTAGTTTATCGACGACTGTTGATGATGGTGAGTGACTTATTGGGTTAATATTTGTGGGCATGGGAAGGAATTTATGCAAGTAATACATGGGATGGTGTAGAGAGACTTGAGACTATACTTTTCAGTCCCTCTCGTTTAGCATTATTTTTCAATTTAGATTGTCCTTCTCAATTCGCATTATTTTTATTTTTGCAAATAGTCAACCACTTTTTTTAATCTTATCTGTACATTTAATTTTTAATTTCATCCACTTAGTTCATTCTATATCTTCATTTGTTACCAAATGTCTACCTTTTCCTAAAAATAACTTAATTTCTCTTTGCTACTATCCTAGAGCTGACAGAAAAGTAATCGGTGCAAATTGGTGTCAACTTGAATATTGAATATCTATGAAATGTTGTACTATTAGCATCATTTTCTCATTCTCTTGATAGAACTTGTAAGTTCGAGTTATACATTATAAGATTCTTTATTCATGTCGATGTTTGCAGAAAGTTACGTGGGGTGATGTATCTCTGGCAGACGCAGAAAAGAGGCTTTTGGCCAATGCTCTCCTCGACTTTTCCAATGAAAGATTTGTCCTTTTATCCGAGAGTTGCATTCCAATCTACAACTTTCAAACAGTGTACAAATACCTCACAGAATCCATCCACAGTTTTGTGGAGTCTTACGATGATCCTTCTCGATATGGTCGTGGACGCTACCACAGGCGAATGGGACCTGATATTAAACTCCACCAATGGAGAAAAGGGTCGCAATGGTTTGAGATGACGAGAGCATTAGCTCTCGAGATCATATCGGACTACACGTATTATGATCTATTTAGGAAATACTGCCATCCGTCTTGCTACCCTGACGAACACTATATACCTACTTACCTCAACATATTCCATGCACCCCTCAATGCTAATCGTACTGTCACTTGGGTAGATTGGTATTTCGGAGGGCCTCATCCTACAAGTTTCGGGAAAGACAACATCACAGAAGCATTCATACAAAATATACGAAACAATGGGACGGAATGTTGGTATAACTCGCAAAGAACACCTTTGTGTTATCTTTTTGCTCGCAAGTTCGCTCCAAGTGCCCTAGAACCATTGTTAAACATAAGTTCAAAGGTTATGGGATTTTGATTTAACTTGATTTAGCTTTTTTTTTTTTCCTGAGGAATGTTTTGGGGTGGGTGGGAGGAGGGGTTGTGTACAGATCAAAATTTTGGTTGTAATTGCTATGTACACATTAGAGATAACACAATTGTAGCCTTCTATCATGCATGGTAAGTATGAGAAAGGGCAGCATAGTCTAAGAAATGAAATAAGCTTCAACTTAGTTATTTTGCGTTCAAGAATACTAGGATTATACCCGTGCTATGCACGGTTTTCTTTCAAAATTTTTATATTAATATTTACTATTAATGTAACACCCGAATTTCTTTCCACCCTTGCGGTTTTAGTTTCGTATAAGGGGTCGGAAATTCAGGGGTGTTACAATTAAGCAATGTTTATTAATTGATTATTTATATGCATTATATATATACATAATAATTGAGAAAATAAGGAAACAATACTTAATTAAAGAATAATTGAGCAAATAAGAATTACTATTACTATTTATTTATTTAATTTAATTGAGGAACAATTAAGCAAAGTGACACGTGGCGAAACATAGGAATTCCTCAACTCTCATTCTAAAATCGCCACGTGTTAAAATAGTTTCTAAATTAGTAAATGTATGATGATTAGGTTAGCCGAGCAGTTAAAGGTTTTCCCTTTTACTCTAATGACAAGAATTCTATGTAGTACTTCATATAGGTAAAGTATGGGAACATGAACAATCAATTTTTTGCGTCAGGCTATGTGGGAGAGCTGGCATGGCATGGCACGACCGTCCCCTTGGATCGCAGTAAGCACGCCACAGTCCGTACCATTTGGTGTAAGCCTTAGAAGTTAGAACCGACTCTTACGTAGAAAATGCTAACACGAAAGATGTACAAACCACATAACAAGAAACATGAAAGATAAATATAAGATGAAAGGTTTTTAAGCAGAAGTTCAAGAGAGAACAATTTACAACAATGCATCATATTCATTTCATCGACAACCAAAAGTCCAAACGAACCTAGTTCTCAACTAACCAATATTCGATTCAACATCATAATCCAACAGAAAATCTGCACAATTTTCACCATCTAGAAATCCAGGTCTATTTACAAACTAAAATTGTCCTTCCATTGCATACACATTAGTCTTCTACAGGATCTCGAGGAGTCTCTTCTGCAAGCCGTTTGATAGTAATGACAGGGCATTCAGCATGTTTGACACAGAATTCACTCACAGTACCCACGAACACCCTGCACCATAACAAAGTAGTTTCACAATATAGCTTCTTTTTTCCGAAATCGCTAACTGCACATATGAATCTCACGCCTATTTTATAGAACTTTACAATTGCAAAAGCTACATTTAGAAACGTACTGAATTTTGAGAATCTAGAGGGCAGTTAGTATTTGTCACTGGTGATTGGTGGGTATAAGACTATTATTAGGATATTGTATTTGGGGAGCATAGTAAACCTTGGCCATAACTCACAAACCACCATCCTAATTCCAAAATGTCTTGCACATCCCATTCCTAAACACTCATTTGACATAAAACCCCAGAAACACATAGCTAACTAATGTCACTTTTCACATAACTCGGCAGTTCTGACTTCTTCCACCTTTCTCTTTTTATGATACCTATCTCCATCGCTTCATTAAAGGATGGATTATGGAATGACAACATAAGAATAGGATCTTAGAATTCCAGATATGAAGATAATATGAAAAGGAGCAATTTACATTGGTTTAGTCATATATATATCAGATTGGAAAATGCAACAGTTACTGAGTGGACAGCTGGAATGTGAAGGATTCCAGAAAAGACATGTACGCCTAAAATGACCATAATGACAACAGGTGTGAAGTTTGAGGCAAAGATTTTGAGACAGAACTGATCATTTGTTTCAAAAGACTCAGATGTAGAGTAATGTTTCTTTCCTTTAATTGAGACAATACACCACAAATTAGAATAGAACAGCAAAATGCATCACGGAAAGAACATTATAAGAATAATAATGAAGTACTCAATATTTTGAAAAATAATTTTAGCATACCTTTGAAAGGGTCCAAGTCCCCTGCATCCAACTACTAAAAAATCAGGCTGAACTTGCTTGACCTCATGGCAGATAGTCTCTTGGGGATCACCCTTTCGTATCCAGGCTTCACATGCAATCTACAAGTCACATAAAATCCATTACATGTGTACAAAAGCACAAATTGACAAAAGAAATGGTCAAAATCTGCAAACCTATCCTTAAGTCTCAAAACAAACTTGAGGCATTTAAAGAGCAGAGAATATTGGGAGAAAGATGATAAGACTTCATTGAAAAAACAAATGAACACTTATTTACCCCTATTTCATGACATCTACGGACAAAATACTCCAACAGATGAAGTCCTCTCTTCCGTTCTCTGTTGTTCATGCTTTTAAAATCGTCAGGAGAGGCATATATGCTATCTATGTCATCAAAACCTAGCCAGAACAATATACCAATAAGAATGAGGTATATTAAAAGAAATTAAAGATACTAAAAAAAATTTAGAAGAATTGTAATACTCATACAAGACATCTGGTACAGAGGCCTTTATTCAATATTTTAAACAAATTAGCTGATACATCAGAAACTCACAATATTATTTGCTTGTATGCTCTCAATGTTGTACTCATGATGAAGGTCAAATATTTATCACAAGTATCCCTAAAAAGGTAAAAGTCGCATAATTTGTCACAATAACAATGCTTAATCTTAGTTTCAAGAGTCTCGGATCAACTACATGAGAGAGTTGCTGATAAAGACTATACTTTATTTAGCCGATCTAATACAATCTACAACTTGAGAAATCAATTTCAATGATAACCTACACATATTCTCTTCCTCTAGTTAGTCCTATTTGGTGTCATATGATCCTCAAATAGTGTGCTAGTGCAAAATACAAATTTGACTCCACCTCCACATTCCCCATTCCGTATCCAAAACCTTCATGAACACTCTAAAAGCCAATTTGATGTACTGAGCATCATTGGCATATGGAAATACATAACTTTTCTAAAATTAGGATACTAGATATGTTGCATAATACTATCATAAAGAGAAGCACATCAAAGAATTCTCGACCAAAATTAAGAAGGGGTAGAAATAAAAACGAAGCTCACACTCTCCTTTGGAACACCTCGAGATAAAAGGCAAAACTATATGTGCAAGCATAAAACATCATGCGAATAAACAATTAATAAGGATTGTTGCAAATCAAGCAAAGAGCATGTGCATAATGTCTAACTATCCCCTTTATCTCAATCTTATTATGATCATATCTATTGTTATACGTGTCATTTGACATTGAAAATGAAAATGTAGTATGGCCACTTTTAACAGCGAAAAAAATCCTTCATTCAAGACTAACCAGGGCATTAGAGTAAAAAAAAAATGAATTCTATTTAGTGCATCAAAATAGCATAAGGTTCAAATATAGCCACCACATGGACATTATACTAGTGAAAAGTGATTTATAACATTCCATTACAAGTTTACGACATTTCAATATCTTAATGACATGAAGTGGCTCTCGCTTAAGTAAATATACATGAATAACAAAGCAAAGCAAAAGAAGACAATTATGAATTCAGCTAGACTGGGAGCTCAAACCAGTTACATCCCAACATGTGCCACTTCATCAACTCAACATCGCAATAAAAGAAATCAACAATCACATACAACCAGCATTTTCGAAGGGGAGGGAGGGAGAGAATGCAAACCATCTTCATCAGGGACTTGTACATGGAGAAAAAGAAGCTTGAAGCCAGTGATATTGTCTCGAACAATCTTTTGGAGAGTCCATTCAAAGGCACGTTGAGAGCTGATAGAGACATGGGGATAGCCTTTGATGTTGGATTGATTCACCCCAATCATCACTCGAGTTGGCTCATTCCCACTCATGCTTTCTTTTTTCTTCTACCCTTAGAAATATGTAATCTGTATGTAGGAAGATGATTGGGATTCAACTACAGCAAACGCAAAAACGGAACTAAACGAGATCATAATATGAGGAAAATGTAATAATATTTGTTAATTGTGAGACCGTTTTCACTAAGATCACACTCCCTAGTGGCCTAATCCCTATGTCGCTATATAGTTCAAATAGTTTTTAAGAAATATTTATTTTGCAGATAATCATGTAGAAAGATATGTGCACAAGTTTGAATCCAATCAATGATGATTATTGACTTAATAGCATCCATACTAGCTAGCTTATCTCGGTTAACAAAACTGCAATTCACAAAAGTGACTCCACAAATATTGTAAAGTACTAGGAGAAGAAAGTTACAACATATATCTTAGACATAGATACATACAATAAAAAATGACCATGTGCTTTGAAGATTTATAATATACTATTACAGTAATGATAAATGATACAAAGCACTTTAAGATGCAAATTGTCCAATTATATGAGAACGTTCAATCTGAAGGCAATGAATTCTAAACCTTTTAGATGTACTTAAGCCCAAGTCGTCAATAATAATCACATCATTAGAGAAACTCAATTAAAAGCAATATTTAGCACTACCATCAACTTGAGAGCCTGTGATTGGTTTTAAAAAAAATTTAGAACACAAGTATCGAGCATTTGCAGGCAGTAGTTTATCAGCAACAGTCATGTTATAATAACCAGCCATGAACCTAAAACTCATAAGCTACTGCAGTCAGATCTATCCTTCGCATAGAATTCAAGAAATTAAGGAGAATTTGGTCATCGATGATAGAAAACAAACAGCAAGCAATGAATTTACAATCCAAAAAGATGCAGCAAATTTCTGGCCAATGGTCCAACAGTAAGCATAAACTGCATATTGCATAATAGCATAACAGTATGAAAAATTTGCTTAGAATCACAAGCTGATAAGAAAAATAAACGCATAATTGATTTTGCTGAGTGAAAAACCGAAGGGATGACAATTGACACACAACAAGCACCGACAAAACATAAGAAACAAAGAACTATGAAAAGATATCTAAAATCTGTAACTGAACTAAATATATTTCAAAACATTCAAACAGTAAGCTGATCAAAACTAACTACACAAAATGAACATGTAAGTTCAATATTGCACCACAAACTAGGGTTAGCCAGTTATTTAAACACCATTGATTTCCAAATCAAAGAAGAACACAACAAAATGCAAAATAGATAAACTTGAAAAATCACAAACACAAACACAATGAAGATTATCAAATCAAAGAGAAAAAATGGAAGCCATTGTGTGTTTTAGGTCAAATATCAAATTTGCAATCCAAGAAACGAAATTCCAAACAGCAAAACCGAACAAATATATTACTTCTTGCAAAAGAAATTGTAAGAAAATAATTACAAGGTGAAGATTCTTTTAGATTGAAGCGCGAAGAGACCAAAGTTCAAGCGAAGATGAGAAGATCGATGAAACGAGTTTCAAATTAGTGTTTTCTGCACTCCGTAGATCAGAGCTTCTACAATAATCTGTGCTTACTCATTTATATAAGACATAAAATCTGATTACATCAACGTGGTATATTATATTATATTATAATTATAATTATAATATTATATTATATTTATTTATCGGATAATGGTTGACATACTAAGAATCGAAATCATAATCTTATTTGAAAATTTTAAATTTTATTATTTGTTTTTCAATTCAAACGAAACTCGATTCTCAATAAAAGGTGAAAATTCTGTGAAAAACAATAATTACTTAAAAAATTTTACGACGTTTGAAGACTCATCTGATTAACACTGAAATTTAATTATTAGTTTAAGTTACTTTTTCTAAGAAAATAGTTTCTTCACAAATTTCCTAAAGACACAATTTTGTTACTAAAGACACAATGATTTTCGATGATAATTTTGTTACAATTATAAAAAAATAACACTAATATCATTCTCTTCCTCATCGTCGTTTGGAATTGAATGTCATGAGTTTCTTGTTGTCCCTTTGAAATTGCTGTAGGAGATTTTTCGATTTTTTTAGTTGTTAATATAAATGGATTGAAAAAGGACAAAAAATATGTGATAAATATAAAGATGAAGAATAAGGTTGTAAGGGAGAAAATAACAAAAAAAAAAAAAAATTTGCAAATGAGATTAAGAAAGATAAAGTTATTCAATTGCGTAATTTAAAAGTGTAACATAATAAAGAGAACGAATGATGTAAAGTATAGCATATCAATAAGACGAAGGAATTACTAGTACACAAGATGAAGAAATCTTTAATATTTTTACCATGTTTTTAGTCTATTTTGAAAAATTATTCGACTTTTTTTCACCTTAATGCAAAACTCATAGTAACAAGATGTTGGTGTTTTGGCGATTCGTATTGAGTCTAAGGCATGGCAAGATGAAACCAAAGAGATGGGGCGTGTTCCAGTGGCTAACGTTAAGTCGACATTTGATGAAGTCTTGGGAGAAGATGAGTAGTCGTTTTGGTGCTAAAGAGAGGGTTTTTTCCAAAAGCAAACGTCGAGTCGTTATTTTTGGGACTTCATGAAAAAGTCGTTTCGACATTGCATACTAATCTTGAGGCTTCCAGAATCTAATGTCAAGTCGGTGTTTTTTGTTGAGGAATGAAGTTGATTGGGCTTAAAGTGTGCTTGATGTTTTTCTTGATTTCCTGAGTGGTTATTCGTTGATCTTGTAATCTAATTTATTTTCTTGAGACAGTTACTACATAAATCCTTATCTAATCACAATTAAGGTTCATAGTAATACTAGTGAGAGTGAGCCGCCATTAAAGAGTCTACAAAATTCATCTTCTAATCTTCATGTTTTAGTAGTGAAATTTAAGTTCTCGGTGCCTGTGGAAGTAACTATTCATAATTAAGGTTCATACTTCATAGTAACACTAGTGAGAGACTGAGAGTGAGCCGCCATTGATTGTGAACCACATTAATTCTTGACGTGTTATATATTGTTTGTTTGAATCTTTATTTGTTTTTTTATTGTTTTCAACAAGTTTGTATGAGATCGTTTCATCATGAGATGGGTCCATACAAATAACCCATTATTAAAGTATTAAAAAACAATAAAAATCTTAATTCACACTGGTACATAAAAGCATTTTTTTAAAAATAGTTTTGACAAACGAAATTGAAATTGTCTCACAGTGATAACCTCAATAAAAAATTAATATATTATTTTTGGGTAATTGTTTTTACTGTCCGCACAATACAAAATTTGTAAAAGTTTTAACTACGAAGAGATCAATTTAATATTGGAAATCAATATCAAATTTTTGTTAATTTGCTATCTATAAGTCTTGTATTCCCATAATCCTTTCATGTATTCATTTTTTTGAAAGTGTGCTAGTTTTCTCTAAATTTTCTTCGTATTCCGAAAAATGGTTTATACAGCTAAAAATACACTTCTTTTGACATACTTTTTTCGTTCTGAAATACTTGTTAATTACTATTCATCAGCTAACATATATGGAAAAATTACAATTAAGTAGAATTTTGTTTGAATCGTTGAATCACATATTTTAACGATATTAACTTTTTATAATTATTAGTTATGCATAATTTGATATATAAATAATCGAAATAATCCATTAAACTGTGCAAAAAGCAAAATATAACAATTATAATGAAACAGATAAAATATACTAATATTAGTGATAGCGATAATGGACTGAAAAAATCAAAATTGTTATTACTTGTTTAATTTCTCATCTCAAAAGAATTTGCAAACTAACAAAAATCAATCAATCAATCATTAATTTATTTTATTTTTTTTGAGTTAATAAATCATTTATTTAAAACACAAAACAAGGATTTGATAAAAAAAAAAATCCACCATAAATAAATTTTAAGAATTTTTTTTTAGAAAATACTAAGATTTTATCCTTCAAAACTGGCGTCTTAGAGTCCACACATAAATTTTCTTCTAACGTGTCTCATTGACTCTTTTTCAATTTCCCCTTTTATCGTCCTTCTTTCTTACCCGATTTTCTCCATTTCGGAGCTCCGACCCATCATTAAGGGATCATCACTCCCTTATCCCCCTTTTGTTTTTTCATTTTCTAAACCCTAATTTCTTGCTTTCTTGTTCAATTTGTGATTTTATAGCAGATCCAGAAACCCTAATTTTGAAAAATTTTGTGTATTTTTGGTGGTGGTGGTGGTTGGGAAGGATAATAAGAATCAGATGATTGAACTCTAATACGTACTTTCTTCTGTGATCAGTGATTTTAATTGGATCCAGAAACCCTAAATTTTTTATTTTGTTTTTTTGTGCAAGTTTTTTGGGTGGTGGTGGTGGTGTTTGTAGTGAAGGAAATTAAGAATCACAAGATTGAACCCTAATCTCTTACCTCTTTCTGCTTTCTGTGCCTTTCTATCTGATCCAGAGTTTTTTTTTGGGTATAAAGTTGTTATTGGTATTAAGTAGGGAGAGAGATTAAGAATCAGAATATTGAATTTATCGGCGGATGTCGGTGGAGAGATCACTTGAAGCATGGGAAGAGGTGCAGCGACACGGCCAAGATTTGGCTGATAAGCTTGCACAAGGTTTTACAGGTTTAATTCAAACTCATATTTCTCCTCCTTCTTTTGCTTGGCCAAATCCTCCTACTACTAAGCTTTTCGATGTGGATTTCGAGTTCCCTACCCAAAATTTTGTCCCCAAAGACTTTGGTCTTGCAATTGATAATTCTGGACTGAATGGGGTATCTGCTATTTTTGATATTGGGAATAAAATAGGCCAAGCTGGGGCTGATTTTGGGGCTTGTGTTAATGGGTTAGTTCAGCAGTTTTTTAGGGCAATACCTATTCCTTTTATGCACAATGACGATGATAAGGGCATGGTTAAGCTTCATCATGTTGACAATGATGGCCAAAGAGGTGATATGCGTATATTGGTCAGAGAGGAATTAGGCTCTTTGGCTGAACAATGGGGTGACTTGAAGTTTTCTGAAAAAACGGAGGCGGGTGTTGATGGTTTGGTCGATGATGAGCTTTCTGGATTTAATCTTAAGCTTGCTGGTCTTTTTGGTAAATCTCAGGTATACGTTTTATGATTACTTATTAGTGAATACGTTTTATACTAATTGCCTATCCCATGGGTCGTCAATTAATAGTTTTTTCCAGTGATTTTGTTTAGCTGGTTAATTAGGGGCTGTGCTCAATGTTTTCCTTAATTTAGTTCAAGCACATAACATTATGTTTATTGATGTGGTGAGTTCCATACCTGGAGGCTTGACTTTGTTAAGGTTTATTTTATGTAGAGAGATTGCTGGATATCATTCAACATTTCTCTTGTGGTTGTGTGTTATGTGTTGTGTACTTACTCAGGTGTTCTCTTGTGAGACCGTCTTTTGTAAAGACGACTCTCAAAAGTCCAACCCAAATCTATATTTAGAGTTGTAACAATATATATTTATTTAGAATTGGACTGGGCTTTTGAAAGCCGTCTTTACAACAACGGTCTCAAGTAAGAATTTGTATTACTTGTTTTATGTGGCTTTAACAAGGCCTTTCATCATGTGTTGACGTTGTGATCTTTTGTATGTGCGTGGTCATGTGACAATTGATCTTTATATCAAACCTTTTAAACAATAGGAAAAGCTTAAAGGGTTATTCGAGTGACCATTTCCGGATTGAATTTGTTAGTTTTCCTTTGCTCTGTTGGTGATTTTTCTAGACGCTCGGTCCATTATTGGGAAACTATACTTTTCTAATTGATACTTCATCACCAAAGTAAATCCTCATTTTGTTGTTTAATTTGGTTCTTCCTCTTGCTTACATTATTCCTTCAAACTAAAATTGTACTCTAGTTATAATTTTCATCTTGAATTATCTCATTTCCTTCTGTTTTATCAATAAAAACCAGTTTTTTATTCAATGAAAACTGGTTTTAACTAATAACTATAAGCCGGTTTTCAATCAGTTTCATTTTCAATTAGTATTAATCAGCTACTAAAAACTAGTTTCCATGAATGATTCTTTACTTTTTAACATATCTGATGAAAGGGTCTTTTATGTTTGTAAAATTCAGGGGACAGTGAACTTGACATCCTCTTATGACAGTAGAACACGTGATATACAAAGTTCTCTTGCTGCACGTGGAGATTTATGGAGACTTGAGGCATCAAATGGCAGTTCTACGTCAGGATCTGATAGTTCGTCAATGTTTTTGGTCCAGCTTGGACCTCTGCTCTTTATTCGTGATTCAACACTTCTTCTGCCTGTTCATCTGTCAAAACAGCATTTGCTTTGGTATGGCTATGATAGGAAGGTACGTGAGTCACTCTTATGGTAGGATGTTGCTTATAAAGCATTACTTGAATAATTATTACATTATTAGTATGAAATTCCTCTTTATTCTTAAAGCTGAAAAATAGTTTTTGGTGACTATAAAAGTTTGTTAGTACATATTTCAAGGAGGCCATGACCTACGTTTTCATTGGACAGAGAAGCTTTGTAAATGATCCATGTGATAGTACCTTGTTCCATCAGTTGCTTTCTATTACCATATGTGACTAAGAAATGCTAACCATTGATGAAGAGTGGTTGATTTTTCTGTAGAATTTATGTGTTACATTGGAGAAATATATTTTGAAATGTTTTAAGGCATGCCTTGTTCCTCTAGTTCTCTCCAAACTCTTAAGCCTTGGATTTGGGGTGATCCTTTGTTTTTTGGAAAAATTGACACTAATAATCCAACCTTTCACCAATCTGCTGTGAATAATCCCACTCTTTGATTATTTTCTTATAATCTAACCTTTGTCATACATTTGCCCACAACTTACCAAAATACTAATAATAGGTACAAATAGGGTATGCTGTCAGCAAACTAAAACAAAGGTTGGATTATTCATGGCGAACTAAGGGCAAATGTTGGATTAATAAAAAATAATCTAAAGATGGGATTATTTATAGCAAACGAGCAAAATTTGGATTATTAATGTCAATTTTTCCTCTTTTTTTTGTTTATTTGTGCTTTTTATTTGCTCTAAAAGCTGTTTATCTATAGAATCTCTCTCAGTATTGACAATGAGTTGGTGGTAGTAGTATTTCCGAATATATATATAACATTGCGATTATCTCATGTGGATAAGGAGGTTCTAAGCAGAGCAAGATAGGGTTTTGCTGATGAAAGTCTGATTTTAAAGTAACCATAATGCAACTGATGTGTGTATGGATTTATGTTTTCTGTTAATCAACCTTTATTCGCTAAATTTTTTACTCACTTCCATATTGTTTTGCTTTTAGAATGGTTTGCACTCCCTTTGTCCTGCGGTTTGGACTAAGCACAGGAGGTGGCTTTTGATGTCAATGATTTGTCTCAACCCTTTGGCTTGTGTAAGTTCACATTTGTTCGTACAGATTGATTTACTTTGCATTTAAGATGTAATTTTTTTTGGATTTCTCGTTGTTTCTGCTGTTAACCCTATGTTTTGAAGTTTTATCTACAATTAAGATGTAAAACTTACTGTTACAACCTTATTTCTCATTGAAGACAACACATGAAGTTTTCTCTTAATTTTGAGGGGTTAGGGCGGAGGGATCGAGTATTGTATGGAATATATTTCTCCCTTGTTTTATATAGGTTTAAATTGTTGGAAATCTAAAAAATGATTACTTTTATTGGTGAGTGTCCTGTTAGCTTAAAAGGATTTATTGAGCTTTGATTAGCACCACAGGCAAAGTCAATTAAAAATTTTAAAACATTATTTTATGAAGTGATGTTACATGCTTAATTTAGCTAGAGGGTGCAACAAAGTTTGTACATAACACCTCATATTATCCTATTGCTTAATGTGAGAGGGGATTCTGTAGGTTTTCCCTTGATCATATTCAAGGAATATGGCGGGTCAAAAAATTTCGTTGTTGTAGATACCTTTTAATAATAACGAATTTAGCTGTCGCAAGCCCTTCATATCCTTTGAGTAAAATAGTGTTGAGCTGAAGACTATTGGTTGTTTATATATTGGTTACACAATGATGTATGGTGTACTGTTCGCAGCTTCTTTGGTTTCCGATATAAGCTATTTGAGCATGGCTCTTTCTTGCCAATACAAATTATATCAGAAAGCTGAAGCAAAATGTCCTGAATCATGTTTATGTCTGAAAAAATCGTTTTAGCGTTCACAATATTTTGATAATGTTCCATCTTCAACAGGGTACTTCTTTTGGTGACTGGAATTGGCTAATTGAGTGCATAGTTCTTTTTTTGGGTATTAGAAACGGCTTATTGAGTCTTTGCTTGACACTGTTGTCATTTGTGCTGTTACATTTGTTTTCCTTTATGCTTTCTGTGCCTGTATACCGGAAAAAGCCAGCAGCATGTTTGCTTGTATGTTTTTTTCATTCTTCTTTACATGGTTTACTTGAAATCGTTTTTTTAATAGCCTTTCTTACGCAACAGTGGGAACTTTAGGGTGAAGCTGTTCCTCTGATGGAGAATGTGTAATATAAATATATGATGATGCCTAGTTACGTAGAATCTAAAAGTTCCTTCATGGGTTTTGTTTTGCAGTCATTCATGGATCTGCAATTCCCAAATGGGCAGCTTACTTATGTTGCGGGGGAGGGATTAACTACTAGTGCATTTGTTCCATTTTGTGGGGGTCTGCTTCAAGCACAAGGTCAATACCCTGGGGAAATGAAGTTCAGCTTCTCTCATAAGGTTGGATAGGGGCCTTAACGTTTGAGCATGGTGGAAGCTGTTTCGTTGTTTTTTCTTATCATAGTCTGTCAAGTTTAGCTATGTTTTTTGATGTTCTACTTTTATCCTTGGTTTGCAGAATAAATGGGGAACACAAAT
This sequence comes from Amaranthus palmeri, assembly GCA_019776075.1. Taxonomy (NCBI): domain Eukaryota; kingdom Viridiplantae; phylum Streptophyta; class Magnoliopsida; order Caryophyllales; family Amaranthaceae; genus Amaranthus; species Amaranthus palmeri. The sequence continues at coordinate 99,842 of JAAKBH010000036.1, read as the reverse complement.
TACACCTATGATACAGTGGCCTGATAAATCATTCACTCTTGGTATTGGGCAAGACTTGGCTTGGAAGCGTTCTGGTCTTTTGGTGAGGCCTACCGTCCAATTTAGGTAAGTTGGTGAACTTCTTTATGATCTTTCAATTTCCCTCGTGTTTCTCTTCTTTATTTCTAATTTTGAGTAGAATAAATGCCCTTTATCGATATGCGTTATAATCTGATATTAAATATATTTTTTCTGTTCCACTATGCATCTTTCATCTTCAATTCAACCACCTCAATCATTCATCTTCTCTTGTAGAGCTTCATAAATGGAGAGGGATTGATTTTTATTTGGTCAAATTTTAGCTTTTGTTTTTGATTTTTATGGAGGGAAATAATTTGGCTCATAGTCTTCGTACCCAATAGGACCGGGGTAAACTGTACACCATTTAACTTCAAGAGAAAATAAACGTTGTTATGGAAGGTAATATTTACTTATCTAACATGTATCAGTGTTTCTAATCTTAAGTAGTTCATATTTAGAAATTACGCTTCCATCCTAGACATTTGATGTTCTCTGGATTTTTGAATTGAATGGATTGAAGGTGTATCAGATGTTTCCTGTGGTTTTATCACAAATGCCACTAGAGGTGTTCAAAACAGACCCGATGACCCAATAGACACCCGACTTTATAGCTGAATCCGATTTGACCCGACTTAAAAATGGATCTACAATTATGCAAAAAGCAATGTTAACACAAAATCCGATTTTGAACCGATCCGAAACGCCTGACACGAAATCAACCCGATGACCCGAATGAACACCTCTAAATGCCACTTTCATTTAAGGTTTCAAACATTTAATGTGCTATATAGTATTTTATGGCTATAGCCTCTATTGTCCAATTCCTAGATATTTTCACTTTCTTCTATGTCAGCTAATATCTTCCTACTTGTATCAGTCTAAGCCCTACAATTGGCGGAAGTGACCCTGGAATACGCGCAGAACTTGTTCATACAGTCAAGGATAAGTTAAATCTAATATATGGGTGTTCATACTCTGCACATCCTTCAGCATTTGCATGTGTATCTGTAAGTTACTCGATGATTCGGATTTGATTTTATTTAGATGCTTCAATGTGTTTTATTATTACTATTGACTCATATGCATGATATCATGTTACTAAATTTACATTACGCGAGTCCTAAGTCGTCATTCGGTATGATGATGATGATGAGTCCAAATTCGTCATGTGTTACTCATTTGTGTACACTTTTCCGCTGCAATTTTTTCAGCTTGGTAGATCCAAATGGAATGGGAATGTTGGAAGCACTGGGGTTGTCGTGAGAGTCGAGACTCCGCTCTGCAATGTCGGCAGACCGTCGTTCTCCGTGCAGCTGAATAACGGCATCGAGTTTTAGCATCTCCTTGCCAAGTCAATCATGTACCTTAAAACCAAATGTGTATATTCCCAACTCCCACACTTCTGAACATATACCTCACTTGTATATATCGACTTTCGAGTAAATGCTGGTAGTCTGGCGCTTTGTATCATCTGAGGATCCATTCTGTTTTGCTTGGATTCTGAAATTTTGCCATCATTTTCTAGTTTCTGAAAATGAACTGAATTATAATTTATCTGTTTACTGTTGTAAATTAAAATCGTACAAGTATTGTGTTTCAGTGTTTGTTACGACAGAATGTTATAAGCTTCATTACTCTAGAGCTAAATGCTGAAGGCAATCTTGTTATTAAAAAGGTTCAATCGACGCCCTTGCCTTTATTCAGCTTCATGAGTGAATCGAAGCCAATTCATATGTCTCGTGAAATTTGCTACATTTTGATTAAGAGTTGATTTTGTCAATTTATTATTTTGATTACCGACAATGTTTCAAAAACAAGTCTTAAATTAAGTGTGAAACTCTACTATTCTAATTAAATATGTCAATTTTTTATTTTAATTTTGGATGTCTCTAATTGTGCTTAAATCATAAAATTTTACTAATTGGTAATTAAGTATTGAAAACTAACTCCTGATCATCATCATTCCAATGAATTCCGCTTAAGGTGAGGTTCGGGAAAATTGAAAAAGAAGACAAATTTATATCCTCTTTATGAGGAAGTCGTGATCGAAGGGAATTTCTCAACTCAAGTATCGCTTTGCATATGAGGATATTTAATTAAAATTGGGGAGTATTACTAAGCCCATTTTTCCTTACCCTAGTATTCATGTGAAACTACATTATAATATTATATACATCAATATTTGAAACTTTTATAAAAACCGATTTTTTGTAAAAGTAGATAATGCTTTAAACTTGCGGATAGAGTTGAATAAAGTTAATCAGATTAATCGAAATTAATTATGATTTAACACGAACTGAAATTAATCCATATATAAAAAATCAAATTAAATTATCAAGATATTTACATATGCTCAGAATATGAGATATTCTCATATAGACACATCTACCTACCAAAATTTATAGACAAAATATATTTAATTTTTCCTAAATTATGATGTATAAATAAATATTTCATGGAAAATATTTAAGTCATGCATGATACATTGCATGAAAAATAAATTCCATAATTGAATTAATTTTTTTGTTTGAAAAACAATTTTTAGTAACACAAAGAAATAACCAAGTCGGCTTGACAGAAATCGAAGAACGGAGCTGGCGATAATGAAAATCAGCCGTAGTCGTCAATGATAGACGGCAGCAACAAGGCATCAATCAATTGAAATCAATCAATTGATATCAATCAGCAGCTTATTGATCGAAGAAATTTGTGAAATTCGGCAATTCTAGGGTTCAAAATGGAGCAAAACAAATTTAGTATAATCGTGCCTACTTACAATGAGCGTCTTAACATCGCCCTCGTTGTATACCTCATTTTCAAACATCTCAGGTTAATCTCTTTCTTTTTTCTTCTTCCTGTTCCTAAATCCTAATTTCTGCATCAATGTCTCCTTTACTTGCGGAATTGTTATTTTGAATTTGTGGAGTTAATTATTGCTCAATTTTTGTATAGATCTAGGTTTAGATGTTTGAATTGAATTTTGTTCAAGGCGTTGGTTTAATCATTTATGTTGTGAGAAAATTTAAATCATCATATGATCACTCAATTTTTTTGGGTGCTATCATCACTATTAATGTTTAATGCTACAGTAGATTTAAGATAGTAAGATGGGTTTGTTTAAATACAGAATTTTGAGTTAGTTAGAGATTTAAGAAGGACTATATGATTCATCATAATCCTCCAACTCTTGCATTAAGCAATAATGTACTCTATATTAGTAGCTTATCAGTTTATTTTCACTTCAATGAACCTATGCCTATTACCCTTTGAGGATAACTTGGACTTCATTCATTTCAATCTTGATCAACATTAACATGAAAATTTCACACAATATCTCCAAAGCTCTTCAACTATTACACTCATAAAACCATGTCACAACTACCTATAGGTATGTGCATCACGTTAGTCTCAAACATAATATTATTGACAAGCAATATATGACATTTTTCGCACACACACCATGTCGCAACCACCTATAGGTATACACTGAATTCTCAATAGGCAAAGATTGAACTGAACAATCAGTATATGAAAATTGAAACTAAAAGAATTAAGATTTCAACTGAATTTCCCGTCAACAGTTACAAGCTATAACTAATCTATATGCCAAAATGTTTTATTTAACCAAACCCTTCTAAAATACCATGTTGCATTTAAGCATCTGTAATTTTAGTTTTTTAATGTGATTTATTTTTTGTGAATTTGAAGATTGTGAGTTGTCACTACTTCATATGTGTTTTGGATGCCTTCCATGTTTAAATATTGCTTGAGGTTCGCATAGTGCAAAAACAAAAGTCAACGTCACCATATCACGAATGTATCTTAAAGGTTTTTGCATTTACTGCGACCGATATAGGCCACATTAACCACAAAATCATCCACGATATCCGTTTCTCGACCATTAATGCGTATTTTTGCACTTTCTTTTGGGTCCTTTCTTTATGTAACATGTAAAAAAAGACACTTAATGAGCTCACCGTGCTCATAGAGCAAGGGTTCGAAGAAGTGTCTCACCATAAAGGAGTAATGAAGGGGTACTTTAACATGCGGTTTTACAAGAGGCTGCATATTTGCAACAAATGATAAAGAAGTCCAGAATTTTTTTGCAGATTTATGCTTTCAAAATATAAATGAGGCTATTAAGATATCATCCATTCTATACTCTCCTAACTTTCAATTAGTACAATTGTCCAAAATTTTGCTTATGCCTTTCCGAATTATAGATACACAAGTGTTTAATCATAATTTTTGGGTAGGATATGGGATGATTGAATGGAATGACTGTTTCGTAGATCGGATCTCTTGATTGAACAACAAGGTTGTGAATGCTATTGACTACAACCTATGACATAGTGCAAAAATGCGGTCATAATCGCAAACGCCGTAACGAATTGGTGGTGTGGTAACAAAAGTCATGCGGTTATCGTCACACCAAATATTGGCCAAAAGCATGAGATGTCCCTCAAATGGACCAAAATGCATTTTTAACACCTTTGTAATGCGAGAAATATGAGCTCTGTTTTTAACAAAAGTTTTACAACATAGCTTGTGCGACCGGCCTTGTTTTTACACCATGGTTTTTGAAAATAAAGGTCAGTTTAGGGATGTTACCTTGTAATGTAAGATGTGTTATGGTTTGGAGATGAATTTCAAATTATTTGTACCTCTACATCTCAATTCGCTGCAACGGTGCCATTTTTTTATTTTTACCTGCAACTGTAATTGTTTTTATTTTTCCTTTATATCCATGCACATCTTCTAAAGTAGGGGGTTCACAGTTGAGTTATTCTTCTTTAAATGTTGTGCGCTTTGTATTGTTATGTTCTAAGATACTTCGAGTTGGGTATAGGGACGAAACGGATACGGAACAGAAAATGTCAAATCTGAGATTAAAATTGAATGGGACGAATTGATGTTGCTTACAACTCTGTCTAGTCACATGTCATTATTATTGCTCTAAAAACCAAATTAAAACTTTGAAGCTTCATTGGCTGGGGGGTTGTGCATACTTTAGAGCCTTTATTTCATGTTTGAATCTGAATTCTGGTTAGCATATCCAGGGTTGCAGTATGTTTAATTTGCAAATGCAGAGATTTTGAGGAATATTGAAATGATTTTTGACCATCTTTCCAGTAGTTCAACAATTTGTAGTTGGGGTGAGTTGAAGGCTAATTATTTCCTAGGAGGTATGTCAGATTAAGCGTCAAAGGTTGGGTTTCAGAAGAGTTACTGGCCTACTGCGCTCATAGGAAATTAATATTGGCAGTTCTTTTCCAACCTTAGAGAAAACATGTGATTATGAGCATCATGGTTTGTGTCATAATGGGTGGCCACGTTGTATGGGATTCATTTGGGCTAAGCATAGCGCAAAAGTAAGGTAACAACGTATCATATCAGCTGAGTTCATAAAGGTTTTGTAATCTATCAAAGGGATACTACGGTACTACCCACATTGTGAAGGTCTAATAAAATTGCGTTTTAGGCCATTTTGAGGGTTTTCATTGTTGCGGCCTATATTTGGAAATACAACATCCTCATCACCTTTTACCGCATCACTTTGAGCAATACTGCAGTGGCGACAGAAATTGGATTCTTGCATTAATTGGATTTTCAAACTCATTCTATTAAGGAGCTTCAATGAAATCATATTTTCTGTATGAGAACAGATTGTTCTCACTTCACTTGGACTCTTTCTAATTTCATCTTCTTATTAGTGGACTCATTTTAAGGAGGATTGTTTGGGGGAAGATATATTTGGGATAGTACAATGGTATTTTTTTTTGAATGCCAGTACAATGGTATTTTTTTTTGAAAGCCAGTACAATGGTATTATTACTCCGCTTTCTTCTTGAAACATAGTTCATTGTGTTTGTGGATTTTTGTATGTAGGGATGTCGACTTTGAAATAATCGTTGTGGATGATGGAAGTCCAGATGGTACTCAAGAAATTGTTAAACAATTGCAGCAAGTTTATGGGGGTGATCGCATAGTAAGTGTCACGAAGATTCTGTCTTTTCCAATTATTATCCTTTATTATTTTAGTTGGTTGTTTTGATCCCTTTTCTCGTGATTTCTCAGATTTTGGCTGCTAGACCTAGGAAGCTTGGGCTAGGTATGTTTTTTTGTTTTAAGCGCTGTCCTCTGTCTTGAAAGGAAGGAGAAATTTGTTATTTTTGCCCATTTTTGCAGGAACTGCATATGCGCATGGCTTGAAGCATGCATCTGGAAATTTTGTTGTGATTATGGATGCTGATCTCTCACATCATGTATGTATGCCTTTCCAGTGTTTGAAATTAGTTCTTGGGATTCACTTTGAGATCTTTATTTTACTTTGTCGATATGAAAAATATTTTAAGGCAAAAGATATAGGATATCAGAGTGTCTTGTTTAAATTTTTTCGAAGCTTCATATTAGGGCATTTTGCTTGCTATGGAAGTACGGATATTAGAGTATACTTATTTATTGTAACGCTTGTGGATTTGCCTGGATTAGCAGTAAAGATGGGGAAAAAGTTAAGTGAAGAAATATTTAGGTGATGTATGGAGTCTTGATTGAGGATATAAAATTAGAAGGATAGGGTGGGGGTGTTTCCCCTCCAGGGGGCTTGGTTAACCTTTAGGATCAAATTCGCTGAGCATTCTTCTTTTATCCCATTCTTTCCTCATGATTGATTACCAGAACTTACAAATCGTCATCTGATCTCCATCTTGATTCTAGTCAGTTGATTTCATTAAGTGAGGAAATATTTAGGTGATTTATGTAGTCTGGATTGAGGATATAAAATTAGACGGATTGGGGTGGGGGTGGGGTGGGGGTGTTATCTCTTCTCTGGAGGCTTCCAACCTTTAGGATCAAAATTCTCTGAGCTTTTTTCTTTTATCCCTCTCTTTCCTCATGAGTAATCACCAGAATTACGAATCATCATCTGATCTCCATCTTGTCAGATTTCATTAATCAATAATTTATCCAAGGGTGCATTATAGCTAATTACGAGAGTTATCATGCCAAGTACCTTATTGTAATAGGATGAAGGTTGTCAGGTTCTCTTTTATTGTTTGAAAAGAATTAACTGAAGGTAGCTACATGCTTCTGCTTTAGAAAATGCTAGTTATGGTAAGAAATATCTTAGTCTTACTGCTAGCATCATAGCATTGAAAAAAGGAATAGCCAACATCAAAATACCTGGTTGGTTGGTTTTGGAGTACTCTTAATTTGTTATATTTAGGATCTCTAATCCACCCTAATGGATTCCTCCCTCCTTTTGCAGCCAAAGTACTTGCCAAGCTTCATTAAGAAACAAATGGAGACGGGTGCAAGCATAGTTACTGGAACCCGTTATGTAACTGGTGGTGGTGTACATGGGTGGAATCTTATGCGCAAACTTACAAGCAGGGGGGCAAATGTACTTGCACACACTATTCTTTGGCCAGGGGTTTCAGATTTGACTGGATCTTTTCGTTTGTACAGAAAATGTGTTCTTGAAGATCTCATCAATTCATGTGTAAGTAAAGGTTACGTGTTTCAAATGGAGATGATTGTTAGAGCCTCAAGAAAAGGTCATCATATTGAAGAGGTTCCTATAACATTTGTGGATAGAGTATATGGAAGCTCAAAACTTGGTGGATCTGAAATCGTCGAATATTTGAAAGGTCTTGTATATCTTCTGTTTACAACATGACAAGTTACTTAAATGGAAATCATGGACAATGATGCTCTATGCTTGGCTTATGTAAAAGATTATACAAAAAGTTCTCTTTCTGGTCATGTGGGCATCAGTTTTATCTACCTCTGCTGATGACCGATATTCTGGTTCGGCCTTTCATATGTATTTTTTTCCTCATAGTTTTGTATGACTGACGTGGATGTCGGATAAAGGATAACATAACAACTTGGCTCAATGAGCAGTATAACATGATGCAATGCGAAGCGGAAATTCGTCAAGTCAATTGATTGCTCTATTTTTTCGAAAGTTTTAAAGTGTCATTGAGTGTTGTTTACAAAAGAAAGGAGATTAGCCTCTTTCTTTGTGATACAGCTTGTATTGCGCACATTGTAACGTTAGATGATTCGGGATTTGTATCACCCTGAAATAGCTTCTCGAAAGCTTGACATTGCCGGTCTATAGCTAGGACATGGGTTGGTGCACAGCAGGGCTATTTCTAGCTACATTGATGCTTCTTCACTGGCATAACTTGAGCCTAGACTTAAATCTACTAGCTGTAGAAGGTTTCATTGCAGGGCTTTCTATTTTTCGGTGTCTCTCTAACCATATTCCTCCCGCCCTCTCTTTGGTTACGGTATGGGTATGTCATGTTTTTCTTCTCCCTCCAGATCCAGCAACTCATCGGGATTTACTGGTATGATGGTATGATATGGTATGGTCATCTTATGAACTAAAAAGAAAAAGAATACTCCATAGTTAAGACACTAGAAATTTACCCTTCCTCATAAAGGGGTTTCTAAAATAAGTTGAAGAATTTTATGTAGGAAAAGAATAAATACATAATTAAATATTTCTATAACATATTAGATTGGTCGTTACTCTTTACATTAACATTATAAGTTTAGGCTGACAACATATTTTAGGAGTATATGTAACAAAATCTAACGCAGTAACTAGGCATGCTGAAATTACACAATAATTTTTGATGCTCTATTTATTGTACAACTTTACAAAGAGCATTAAATAATATATCAAGAAACTATAACATAAGACGTTGTTTCGGTTCCATCTGTGCTGGATATCTTGTATGTGCCCAAAACCATCTCGGACTTAAACAAATGCTCTTGCTAATCTAGCTTTACATCTGCAAGCTCATGAACCAGTCTTGTTGTGGAGAGAGACCTGTCACTTAACTCATCATTGCTTTGCATAGATATTGAGGAATCCATCCATGGACCATCCATCAATGTACTTCTTTGAACCTGGCTAGATGCTGAACTCCCTGAGGCATATGTTTGACTGTCCTGTGATAGAGTCTGAAAAGACTTGAACCTTAAATTATCGTTCGTCTCGGTGCGCTTAACAAGTGGTGCTTGGACCGGGGCTTGGCCTTCGATCATACCAATAACTGATGACATTGAGGGTCTAAGACTAGGAGATGGATTTGTACATAGTAAAGCGATTGCTAAGAACCTTGATGCTTCGTCTTTTGAGTAGCTTGAGCCTAGACTTGGATCGACAAGCTCGAGAAGGTTTCCTTGCTCTTGTAAGACATAAGCCTTTAAAAACACAAATCAATAACGGTCATAATTTAAAGAATATGAAAGAGAGAAAAACAAAAGTAAAAGTTGTAGTTTTACCCAGTCAAGAAGATAAACAAACTCTTCCTTTGGCCTATAACTTGTGTTGCTAGTGCCACTCACAATCTCGAGTACGACTACTCCAAAGCTGTATACATCTGCCTTATCTGTGAGATAGCCTCTCATCGCATATTCAGGAGCCATATAACCTCTGACAAAATGCACACGAACTAGAAAATTAGTAATTAGCCAATCTTTAGGGCCAACACTTAGTACCCATTTCGACGATGATAAACATGCTCCTAAATCTGTGAAAGTGACTATTTTTGAGCCTTTTATAAAATGGCACAGAAATGGCAGAGGAGAAAAACAGGATTTAAACTCACATAGTTCCAGCAATTCTTGTGCTGATATGAGTATTTTCATCTTCATCAAGTTTAGCCAAGCCAAAGTCTGAAATTTTAGCATTCAAGTCCTTATCCAGCAACACGTTAGTCGCCTTAATATCCCTGTGAACAATCTTCAATCTTGACTCCTCGTGAAGATATGCTAATCCTCTTGCAATTCCCAAGCATATCCTCTTTCTTGTTCGCCAATCCAAGTGCAATATCTGATCCTTCTTACCTGAAACATTGGCAGTCGGTTGAAAAGTAATTAAGTATTGGTTATGATTTCAAAATTTTGGGTACGAAGAAGCAATTTTAAGTAAGGCTCTAAAAAGACACTTGCCAAAGAGTGCACGGGCGAGTGAGTTGTTTTCCATGTATTCATATACAAGCAATAGCTCTTTTCCTTCAATACAACACCCATAAAGCTTCACAAGGTTTGGGTGTTGTAGCGCAGATATCATCCCTATCTCGTTGATGAATTCACGATTTCCTTGCTTCGATTTAGAAGAAAGCTGCTTGACCGCAATCACTTTACCATCAGGTAATACACCCTAAAATCCCCCGAAAAGCATATAAATCCACATATTGACATCAGGAAGGTTTATAATGCAAAAACCAAAGAGCAAAATTTTGTGTTCATGTAATTAACTGCTGATAAGTATTTACGTAACTAACAGATAACAACAGTGATCGAAAATTGAAGCTAATTCTACCTTGTACACTGGTCCAAAACCTCCTTCACCAATTTTGTTTCTCAGATCAAAGTCATCTGTTGCTGCTTTAATCTGCCTCAACGTAAAGTATCCCGTACCTAACCTTCGGAGTTCTGACATATGAATATAAACAATGAAATTCATCAGGATGTATGTTATGCCTACGTAGTTTTTATGGACGCGAAATAAACTAATTTCTAGCATGGCTTATGAGTTCATGTGTGCATGTTTAGCAGTGACATGGTAACATACAAGATCAATATTTTACCTATTGGTTGACAATTCGTCAACGGTCCTCGACTACACATCAATATGGCCATCAGTGGTTTAACTTAGTGCTGTTTCGTGCCAAATTGTCTTTAGTTGTATCTTTCATTAAAGCATGTTTAGGGGAATGAATGGACACATTAAAACAACACATAGTTTAAAAAAACCATTGAATTGTAAATAGTGTGTGTGTTTCATTGTGAAGATGTGCAGCACAACTGAAATGTCAATACTTATTTTTCCTGTCAATATTGTTACTCACAAATAGCCAATATGGTCGTTTGACTGAAGCTAATACAGAACAGAATTGAGCACATACCTTCATCATCCGGCCTCTTGCTACCGAAGCAACCCTTTATCCACAAAATTCCTAAAATTGATGCAAGAATGGCACATGAAGCAAGAACAATTCCAACAATGGCTCCAGCTGACAAACCTCTGCCAACTTTGAAGTCTGTAGCATGATAAATGCAATTTCAACAAAACAATCTAAGCCCTCAAACATTGGATAAGGAGGTAAATGTGCTATTAATTATTATGTAGACTCACTGGACTTTACTGAAATCCCAGATATAAGAGGCCCGTATACACCTCTGTCGGGAGAAGCAGTTGTCCCTCTTCCAGACCAGTATAAGTAGATTTCTAATGTACTCCCATTTACAAGGACATCAAACTCCCTAGTTACTTCCTTGCCTGCACCTCCAGCTGCTGCTTCGATATTGAAGTCTTTCAGCATTACTTCCCCCTGTAACACCCCGAAAAAAAAAATCAAAACAATTGATGAAACGAAATATATAAATCAAGGATGAAATAGAACTGAGTAACCTGAATTGAGACGTCAAAGAAGCGCCTGCCATTGCTGTCAAACTTGTGGTCATCAACAAACATAATCTCAGCAAAATGAAGCGTGACATGGTAACTCCCTGGCAGCAAGCAAAGGCCATAGTACTTGAGTGATATAGGAGCTAATCTAGCTGTTTGGTAAATGCCTGTTACATTCGGGTTAGATTTTTCCATCGCCACGAAGTTGGCACTTTCATCATAAAGAAATGATCCTGTACTACTATAAGCCCATCTAGGGCTATCTCCAACCGAAAAGAACGTTGAAGGGCCACCAGGAGTACTATCCTCTTCAAATTTGTCAACCTTGAGTCCACCACAATTGATGAATAAAGTATGGTCTGCACAATACATATACGAGAGGATGACTATAAAGTGAAGCTTATGCTCGCAGCGAAGTTTCCAGTATTGTATCTTAGTCGAAATGAGATTAGATGCTAATCTAACAACCTAAAAATGTACAGTTTCAAAAATATTCTGGTGAATTCTTACATTGGGGTTTACTGGGACAAGGAAGGTCCCTCCTCAAGCACCAACTTACTCTGCATATGATAAAAAATCGCGTCATTACTGACTATTTTCCTAGTTCATTTCCAAAGAGGATGGTGTTCATTCTCGATAGAGCCGAAAATTTATGATTCTTTAATATATTATTAGAGCTGCTTACGAGTTGCTGTTTGCGGATGAATAGCTGGCCACAAGGTTCCTGCACCATAATTAAAAAGATTAGGAATAATCTTTCATATTAGAGAGGTTTTCACAGATAAAGAAGCACTATTATAGATGATCTTACACATCAGACTGCTGACAACTACCAGGGGCTGAGTCAGTGAAATTGTTATATGATACGTCGCTGCAATTGAAACATTGGTATTATCAGATATTCCCTTTGTTGTAAATCAAAACATAAACAAGATAAATCTCTGAAAGGGAGAAAAGCGGAAGAAACTGACAAGTGTTGCTTGCTGTTGAGTATCCAACCTGGTATTGCTCCAGAAATGGAGTTGTTTGTAAGGAACCTACATCATTTATTAATTTGGGAGGTCAACATAGTATTTGGAGATGAATTTGAGATAAATCATTGGAAATGCAAATATTTTAGCTTACAGATAGCCGAGTTGTGACAAGCTCCCCATTGATGATGGAATTTCACCACTCAACTGATTGTAACTTAGGTCTCTACAAAAGGAAAATACATTAGCATAACCATATATCCAGATGAGTTATTCATTCATAAAGCTATCAAGAAAAACAACAATATGCCATTATCCCAATGTCATCAAGTGGCTCCCACCTAATGTGGGGTTTTGGAGGGGTCAGACATACACAACCTAACACTTGTTAGTGATAGCAAAGAGGTTGTCCCGATTGAAACATGGTAGCATCATTTGCAACTTCACATAAATGAAGTACAAATGATTCAAAGAGCCTGTAACACCCCGGCCTAACGGACCGCTGGTGACTACTCATGGAGATTGTAGACTAGCCCCACAGACCAACACAAGTCTTTCCAGCGCACTTTGTCCTCACTCGTGCGCACCCAGGAAAACTTCCCAGGGGATCACCCATCCTAATATTGCTTCCCACAAAGCACGCTTAACTGTGGAGTTCTTAGCAAATGGACTTCTTAAAAAGGAAGATGCACCTTATTGATATAAGTAGTTTATCAATCCTTTTTAAAGCTAATAATTTGGAATATCATAGAGCCATTTTACTATAATTCATTATGATTTGAACCTAACAATTATAAATCTTGGCTCCATCGAAAAAAGGGACACATGTTATTTTACTCATTTTACAACATAATTGTAGAATTGTTAGCTTGAATCCATTGTAGATAGATGTTAGAACTCACATATGCTTCATAACTGCCAAATTGTTCCAAAAATCAGGAATCGGGCCATTAATTGAGCAATTCCTGAGTATCCTGAACAAAAGATGCAGAATAGTTAGTTTTGTAGAATCACTTGTCGCACATATTCATCAAAACATATTTATGAATACTTACAGATACTTTAGATTATTCATTCGTGAAATGTTCGGAAATGGGATACTTTTAGAATTAAGGTCAGAAATTCTCCTGAAGTTCAAAGAGAATTAATCAGGAACATTCTATGCTTATGCTACACCAGTCTAAGTCACTCAGAAAGAATGATATCAGATTGCTACAGCAGATACAATATTATACTCACAAAATTGTCAGATTTGTTAGGCGAGATAAGGAAGATGGAATCGGCCCTTCCAACGACGTTCCTTGAATATCACTATAAGGTGAAATTTAAGACCCATCAGACAAAAAACTTTCTTGATAATATTCAGAGTATGGTCATGAATTTAAAGGTCTTGATGATATAATGATGCTTGATTATCAACATGTACACTTACAATGATCCAAGGTTGGTCAAATTGCCAATAAAATCAGGTATCTTCCCGGATATCATATTTCCACTTAATCTTCTGCAAGGAGTACAGAATTGTTTTAAGCTAACGAAATTTGGCACTGATGAAATTCAAAGGAAAATTTGCTCAAAATAATTCAACTATTACCCGTTGGTCAAAATAATCCCAACTATCAATTATTTTTTAATAATCCCAACTATTGTTATAATTTGTTGAAAACGTACCAGCCTCACTTTTAACCATATGCAACAAGTAATTTTTCCACTTTTGTCTTTCTATTTTGATTAATAGATGTAGGGGAAGGGTTAATTTTGAACATTAAGTGAAATTTTAAAGGAATTAAGTGGAAAAGTTACATGTTTTGGCCGGTAAAAAGGGGTGGGTATGTTTTCAACAAATTATGAGAATAGTTGGGATTGTTAAAAAATAATTGATAGTTGGGATTATTTTTGGCCAACGGGTGATAGTTTGGATTATTTTGAGTAAATTTTCCAAATTCAAAAACTGCAATGAGGACTTACAGTTCTGTGAGGTTCTTCAAATTGGCATAAGTTTCAGGTATTGTTCCATTTAAAAAATTTGCAGCAAACACCCTGTAGACATAAGCAAAGTGAGTTTTAAATATATAGATATAATTTTTTTTGTAATATTATCAAACAGAAGTTATGACCCAAGAAATAATGTTATGAAGTATGCACATCCAGACTTCAGTATGGGGGTGTTTCCTTGTCTGGCAAAATGGCTTATTGAGCAATTCGAGCTTATTTTGATACAGATGGAGGGTTGATGGTCAAACCAGTCAATTCTAATGCTTGGTAAACTAGTTGCTTGAAACAACTTATATCATGAATAAGTTTTTTTTAACAGGCTGCTCATTGCAGCAGGTTCAAATCAGTTGGTCAAATCAGTTAATAAAATTAGCTAGTCAAATCAGTCACCATAATCAGTTATCAGTTGTTTGCCAAACACCCCTATACCTCACAAGCGTTAAAATTAAGATAACAAGCAACTTATAGCTTATACCATCGTATGCTGAATTTCAAATAGAATTCAAAAGCCTGATCAATAAGATGGGTTATTAGGCCTTGACAATTCGTCACATAATCTCAACGTGTCCCACTTGAGTGGACACGGGAAACCCGTAGGCTCGGGCCCACAAACCCACGGGCCAAGAGCGTTGACTTGCACATACACTCGGTGAGGTTCATTACTTCCCAAAATCATATGGTGGTAGGAAGAGTATCTCACCAATTATATATGCAAGTCAACAACCCACTATTTTGTCGATGTGGAATCTTGCCTCGCATGTGAAGTGTTTCCAACAATTTTTTGTGCAATTCATTTGTGTTCATGTTTAGAGAAATCTGAACAATGATATTAAAACATGCATAAATATAAACTCACATTCTTCTCAAATTTTTCAAATTTCCAAGGCTACGGGGTAAAGATCCTTGTAGCTGGTTATCTTCGATGACCCTGAGAATATTATGTCAAAAGATAACAGGCATAATGACAAGCTACTTGTAGCAACCTAATTGAAATGAGGAAAATTATATTAAAAACTTCCAACGATTCGCGATTTAAATATAAAATTCCTAACAATTGATATTATTTAAAACTTCCAACTTTAGGCTCATTTTATATTTAAAGTACAAGATCATTTATAACCGGATATATTGGTTATTGAGACGTAGTGGGATCCAATTGTATTTATTAATCACCTTACTTCCTTTGACCTTACACGACCCTTCACGTACCCTCTCATTTCAAAAAAGGTAACCGGTTAAAACAGGTTATAAAATGTATCAGTGCTTTATATTTAAGATGGACCTATAGTTGAGAGTTTTGAATAATAATCAATAGTTGAGAGTTTTATATTTAAACCGCGAATCAGTGGAAGTTTTTAAAGTAATTTTCCCCTTAAAATATGCTAAGATGTGAAACAAGGGCTTACAATTCCTCAAGGGTGGTAATTTGTCCAAGTTCTTCCGGAATTGGACCAGTGATCTTATTCCCTGAAACTGATCTGCAATGCATTAAGACAGACTTTAAGGAATTGTCGTTACAACCGTTCAGTTTATTAGGCCGTGACAATTCGTCACATGATCTCACTGTGGCCCACTTGTGTGGACAGGGGAAACCTGTGGGCTCGGGCCCACAAACCCACGGGTTAAGAGCGTTGACATGCACATACACTCGGTGAGGTTCATTGTTTCCCAAAACCATATGGCAGTAGGAAGATTACTTCACCCACTATTTCATCGATGTGGGATCTTGTCTGTAAAGTATTTCCAAGAGAGTTAAATTGAAATGAGCCTCTTATACTTACAAGGTGACAAGTGGGATCTTAGACAGACTTTTAGGAATTGTTCCACTGACATAGTTCCTGGAGAAGTCACTGCATTATGTATATGCCAAACTCATCAGTATCTTCAACACTAACATGTTGAATAAACAGATAGCAAATAAAAATATTAATGATGAGAAATACAAAAGAGCAGATACTAATTCTTCACTACAACAAGAAAAGAAAATACATAGCTTACATTTCTTGCAACTGAGTAAGGTTTCCAAACTCATCAGGAAAAGGTCCAGTAATATTTAGACCCTTCAACTGGCTGCAAAATAAACCAAAATAAATTTGATAATTATTTGTGATCATTGAATATTACATATTGATTGAAAAAAAAGAAGAAATTTCAATGCTACATTAACTTTATACTCCAGAGACCAATTGTTGGAAATATAGGCCTTTTCAAGATCTTCACATAGTCTTGTTATGGCTACTATCATCAAATCACATTAGTGATAATAATATGTAAACTTTTGTATATGTGACATGTGTTTAGAGTTATCAATTTATTTCATTTAAATCAAACATGTGATATTTTCCATTTTAATCTGTTTCTTTTTGTTTGTCTACATTTTAATTTTTTATTTTCCCGGGTCACAAATCCCGAACCAACTCTAAATCTTTCCTTCTTTGATTCCATGACTTCATTTCCCCCACTTTCTTATTATATTATATATTTTCATTATGATTTCCATCATTAGATAGCAACATCCCAAAAGGTCCTTGAATGTCCCAAGCTATGAAACTTTCAACAAGAAAATAAAATGGAGAGAGATGAGGGGCAAGTAAAGAACATACATATGTGTGACATGGCAAACAGTGCCTTTACTAAATGTACAATCACATGTGACATTGCTAAGAATGGTTGTATCATAGTATTTGTAGAAGTTTTGAGCACCATTATTGCAGGATGTTGGCAAGATCTTCTTCCAATTTGTATTCACCAATTTATCAGAAATTATTTGCAGGATTTTTACTGCCAAACAATGGATGAGATAATCAAATTAAACAAAATAGTATAGCAACATTTTTACCAATTCAACAAAAACCAAACTAGCACAATTCCTCTAGTTTTTCTAAGTTATGTTATGCTGTGAATATTGGAAACACACACATAAGCAATAGAATTGAGAGGAAAAACTTCAAAGAACAAAGGTTGAAGGATTAAATCCCTATAACCACCTAGGATCTATGATTAGAGTCTTGGAATTGATTTGGGGATTATTTTATTTAGAATTCTAGTTCTTGATTCAATTTAAATAATCTAGCCAAAAATAAGAAAGAAAAACAGAAATGACAAACTGATATTTGGGCATCAGAACATAAAGTCGAGTCGGCTTTTCCTGTGACCATCATGAAAGCCGACTTGGCTTTTCTAGCTAAAAAATTGCCCAAGTCATTTTTCATCCTTTCTTCAAAATACCTCTATATAATACCACTATCCATATGATCTTAGTGGTATCCCAAGATAATCCAAAGATCCTTGTAGGCTCAAGGGACCCCAAATACCAACAAAAATAATGGTTATGGTCTTGAGCAAGCAACAAAAATGAAGGAATAAAGGAATAGGGAAAGAAGACATATCTTAGCATACCACTTCAATCAATTAGATTATATAACATATCATGGGGCCTCAACTATCAGCTTAAGTTTTTGATGGAGTTGGTTCCTTGACATTGTATCAGAGCCAGGGTGACAAGAGGTCACAGGTTCGAATCTCAACCACCCCTCATTTAAAGTGAAATATTTAGCGCCATGTATGAGGAGGGCATGTGCTGCATCCACACTTCTAGTGGGCTCTCGTGTGAGGGGGCGTGTTAGAGTATATAACATATCCTGGAGTCTCAACCATCAACTTAAGCTTTTGGTTGAGTCTCACTTCTCAAAACATGGTCATACTCATGTATGATTTTGTTTGATTCGTCTCGATACATATTATCATAATATCAGTTTTTAAATTTTTTTTTAATTTTACAAGAGATGTTAAAGAGCAAAATAGAGCACTAAATAGTGTAAACAAAAAGTGTACCAATAAATTGCAACCAGATGAAGTATAAAGCACTTACAATTTTCTATTACTAAATTAGAAAATTCATTATAAAAAACTATTCTCATCTGTTAATTTTCTTTATAGATCGATCTTTAAATAATAGGAGTACGATTTTTTAACAATGCATCCGTGACTAGTATCACATTTTTAACACAAATTTTTAAATGACATGATCTATTGGTGAATCATATATATATATATATATATATATATATATATATATATATATATATATATATATATATATATATATATATATATATATATATATATATATATATATATATATATATATATATATATATATATATATATATATATATATTATGAGTTAAAGTAATCACTTACCATTTTTAAAGTAATCAAGTAAAATATTAGCTAAATATATAGGCTCATATAAGACCAGCGGCGCATTTAAGAGCCAAAAATTCTAGTTGAATGAGTTTAGACCATTCTCATTATTTAAGTCTTTTTAAACTAATTTACAAGTAGGTAGATGACCAACTATTCATATTCTACCTCGAAAATTATTTAATATTTTTTCCTTTTTGAATTGTAAATTTTTGACCATTATATAATTATTAAATAATGAGCTATCCCAATGGTAATTTTCTCTCTTTAAGGCAAATCATATATCCAGCACAAAAGACTATATTAAAAAGAATTTTTATTTTTTTAATGTAATTTAATATATTATTTATGCTTTGAAAACATAAAATTTTTTATTACATTTTATTATTTTCTCATTAATTATTTCTTAAGAATTTTAAATAACTACAGAAAATATAAATTGTTCACAATTTCTATACTAAATTTTCTTAAAAAGCTAAAATTATTAATAATAAATAAAAATTTTAATTATTTTATGTATAACCTTAAAGGTTTGAAATGTCATTGCCTTTTGTTAACCATCAAAAATAAAAATATATATGCTTTTAAAAAAACCTTTTTATCAACAGACCTAAGTGGGGCCTATATGTTTAAAGATTTTCTAAGTTGAATTGTGATTATTTAAATAATACTCTCTTCGTTTCAGTTTACTTGTCTCATTTCCTTTTTCGGCAATTCCTTATTATTTGTCCCATTTACTTTTTTGGCTATCCTTTTTTTACCTAAATACCCCCACTTTTCCAATTCCCAATACTCCACTACCACCTTTTCCAATGGACCCCACTACTACCTTAATATCCGTGTTTGGTCAAATGGGACAAGTAAACTGAACCGGAGGGAGAATTAATTTAAAAAGACTACATCAAAATTCATAATTTTGTTTTTCTCCAAAATAAGCACCTATGGTAATATTTTGACACCAAAAAAATATAATTGAAAATGGCATAAATAGGAATGATTTTATATTTTGAACATAACATCGAACAATAAAAAATCATAAAAATAGAATATGGTGATTTTTTTGACCACTATTATCGTTGCTACTAGTCCATATAAAAGTAGATGAATCCCTCCGTTTTAGACTTGAATCATTCATTTGAAATCCGTTCACCTGTTTTCTTCAATCCGAAATTTCGTACATAAATGATTACACAAAAACTTGAACAAGACGGTTTTATTATAGATTGTCAATTTGGGCTAACTTAATTCGCGTATGTAATAACATTTTAATTTTTTAGGCACTATCAATTTTGACTTTATAGGTATTAATTTTGAAAATTGATACCTTTAAGATCAAATTAATACCTTTAAGATCAAAATTGAAAAATGTCAAGAAAATGAAAAAAATGTCTAGATCGTTACACATGCAAATTGAACCGATTCAAATTAACAATCTCATTATAAGGCTGTCTCATCCAAGATCAGCTGCAATGATTAAGAGTTGTCTTTGTTCATGTTCCATTTCGTGCCTAATTATTGAAGCAATCGTCTAGACTCTAGAAGAACTGCTTTTTAGAAGTAGATATTTAAAAGAGTAAACAAGTTGATTTGGACAAATCCTATATTTGACCATGCGTCTAAATTCTATATAATTCAACTATCTATATTCTATACTCTCCCGGTCTCTCTAAAAAAGATATCATGTGACTAAAATGAATAGAAATTTAAAAATACAAAAAACATATATTTACCTAGTAGTACTATTCATTTCTCGCACCTATATAATACACCTTTTGATTTTTATTGTTAATATTTAAACTATTTTATATAAAACGCACTAAGAACACAAAACTTAGCAAAAATTATAAGTTACGTGTATATTTAATTCAAATTAATTTCACTTATATACATAAAGAAAATTTGAAATGAATAAGGCAATTTATCAAAAAAAAAAAAGCATAGAATAAGATCAATTTCAACTTATTTCCAAAAGTAAGAGCCTGAAACCCCAGAGCACAGGTTCAATGTTTTTCGCATTTAGTAACTGCGAACGGAAGCAAATTGGTCAAAAAAAGTCAACCCCGTTGTTCCCACTTACTAAATGCTAACAGGTCAAACAGGATCAACATGTTGTTCGCACTTAGTAAGTGCGAATAGCTTTTTGAGTTTTTTGACTTTGGGGAAAATGGAGAAGAAGAAAGCAGCAGCAAGGTCAAAAAAAATTAACAATACCAGTTCGCAGTTACTAAGTGCGAACAACTTCTTTGGCTTCTTAAAAAAACAATTTTGTTCGCAGTTAGTAATTGCGAACAACCTCGTTCGTCAGGTTTGGGAATTAGACGCTTATATTTGAAAAATAAAGTTAATTTTTATCTTATTTGATGCTTTTTTTGATAAAATAATCTTACTTATTTCAAATTTTCTATACATAAATATATAATTTTTGGGCCCTTAAAAAGTTAGGGTCCTGAACGGTAGCCCGCTTTGAATAAATTCCAAGACCTTATGTACATATACTACAATAGTTTTCCTCATTTAGTAATATAATCTTTCCCTCTTTAATTTTGCTATAATTCAGTTTGTAAAAAAATTATTTATATATTAATCGCCATATGTAAATAATACTCCATACATTAAAAGAAATCCAAAGGGTGGGTTTTGTAATAACTAAAAAGATGAATAAAGTATATCGCATATGTAACACATTAAAAATACTGGTAACAAGTAAGGGGGATTGTAGTAGTGGACTCATAAATGATTGAAGTTGTACGTGAAGAGATCAGCCAGCCAAGAACCATACGACATCGGTTTATTTGACAAATGGCTATTAATTCTATTTATTTCATAAAAGTTATGAATGATTTAACCAAATAAAAATATTAATTCTCTATTAGAGAATGTCTAGTGAAAATTAACAGTTAAGAGTTGGTTTGATTAGCAAAAGATAAATAAAAAAGTCAAAAATCAATGAAAAATAAATAACTTAAATAATATTTGTGTTTTGTCTTAAAAAACTATTTTTCAGCTCACTTTAAAATATTAAATAATTTTTTTAATCAACTTAAAAACCAAAAGAAAAGCTAATAAAACACCTCTAAGAAGGTAAATACCAAAGTCCAAACGGGTCCATTATTATTCATTGGTCAACTTCATCCTTTCAGAATTTTCTTCATCTTTTTGTACTAAGATAAGTTATTTTATACTTTTATCAAATAATCATAATTTTTAAGCATGACGACTGACGTGTACTAATTCTATTTTATAAGAAAATTTTGCAATGAGATGCTACCTGCATTGTAAGGTCAATTTTCTTAATTTTCTATTCAAAATTGGTCTCTTTGATGTCGATGCATAGCCTTAAAGATGTCGTATTAGTAAATCTTTCTTTAATTTTCTAATTATTATTTGATAATATAATATAAAATCTATTACTATGTAATAATAGGTTTATTTCTTAACATTATCCAAAAGTTTGGATGAATAAGGATAGAAAAAAATATCTCAATGATAACAAAATTAAATTGTAATTTCGAATTACACAATCTAATAGGGAGTTTACAACAGTAAAATAGTGGGTCATTCGGTAGCCAAAGCCGATGCAAACAGGGGCCACACCACAAAATAGCAAAAGCTAAGAGGTCGAAGAAAAATCAATATTAACAATTTATAGTCAAAACGAAGAAAAATCAATATTAACAATTTACAATCAAAACTACAGAACCGAACTTAAAAAATTGGCTTAAGATATTTGATATGGAATCAGTTTGTTTTATATGAAATCGTTTCAATGTAAAACCAATCCTTACAAAAAGCTTATTAATTAAAACTTTTAGAAATACTATAAACTAAATGTCTATTATGTTAAATAGTTTGAATTGATCTAATTAAAATTGTCGGCATCAACAGAGAATAAGTGATGTAATCGGAAATTTCTCAGACCGACGCAGACACCAAAATGTATAAATGACCCGAAAACTCAAAAGTAATCCGTGGGTCGGGCCCCATGTTATCTACATGTGATGCAATCGCACCACAGCATGTCTTTGGTTTTTGTTATAAGTTGATTAAACAAAGATGAGTAAGTATTCATCTGTACTATTTTTCCTATTTCTACCGATGAATCTTTTCTATTTAAACCAATCTTTTAGCATATAATTAGTAGTCACTTTCATTTTAAAATTCCTTCTTATATACTTCATCTGTTTCATAATAATAATAGTCACTTTAATCGCAACATTAGAAAAAATGGTATTATTCGTTTATCATCCTTAATTTGTGATTCGTTTTTAATCTATAAATTAAAACATAATCAAGTGAGATCTTGTTTGATTAGTCAAATTGCAAAGATTATCAATAAAATATTTTAATAATTTTTTATTATACATAATTAGAGATACTAAGAATTCAATTCATGAATTGAACTGCATGAAAAGATAAATATTGCAAGTAAATTGCAACGAGGAGGTAAGTATTGAGATAAGAATTCAATTCATGAATTAAACTGCGTGAAAAGATAAATGTTACAAGTAAATTGCAACGAGGAGGTAAGTATTGAGAATCAATTATATTTTGTAATTTCTTAGTGTATAACTTTTATAATTTTTTATAATGTTTAGAGATTTTAGAACTTAAAATTTATTTTAAAATACATGTAAAAATAAAATGTGGACAAACAAACATAGTATTTTTGAGTGTATGGTGGTATTCACATCTTTTGCCGTAACTTTATTGAAAGGAATCAATCATGTGAAAGAAATATCTTCAGCATATTGCTATTATTAAATGCCATTTGAACACAACGACAAACATAATGGACAAGTTCTATCATATAATGGACAAATAATGCCATCAAAATACAGAAATGCGAGAAAAATTCACAAGAAACAAAATAATCAAACAGTTAAATCAAATTTCAATTCAAATTACGAAAGTAAAACTGAAAAAAAATTAAATAAGATTGTAAGTAAAATACCTTCATCATCAGGAATAAGTTGCGCATTGGATCCTAAATTAAGTGAAATAATCCATAAAATCAAGAGGATAACCGAGAAATTGAAGAGAGAATCCGCCATTTTTAAGCAATTGAAGTAAATTAGGGTTTGTTTAGGTTCTTCAATGGCGAAAAGCAGCCATGAAAAAGCAGAGGATTTGCGAAAAGTAGAAATGAAAGAGGGGAAATAGAGAGGAGAGTTCGGTATTATGACTAAAAGTTGAAAGCAGTTTGATTAATAAGAATAAAGAATAAGTAGACGAATCAATTTAATGAAAGATTTATTGAGATTATGAGAATATATACAAGTAGAACTTTAATTTCAATTGCTACTTGCAAGTGGTTTACTAGAGACTCCCTGATACTAACGGCCCGTTTGGTAGATAGTAATAAACGGTGATAATGAGAATAAAAAATTATGGCCTGTTTGGTAGATAGCAATAAACGGTGATAATGAGAATGAAAAATTATGGCCTGTTTGGTATGTGGTAATAAACTGTGGTAATGGGAATGGAAAACTAAGTTAATTTTGGTTGAAAATCTCTTGGTCACCTTGATGGTCGTGCTTTTCCAACTTAAATCATCTCATTTTCTTCATAAAATTCATTCCAATGTATTACCATTTGGAGATGTGGTATTAGGTGGTAATGAAAATTTGTAAGTAAAAAATTGTTTTTGTAATCAAAGTTTCGTTACCATGGGAATGATATGGAATTTTTGATGAAATTTTATACTATAAATCATTTCTATTACCACCATTTAATATCACTAACCAAGCGGACAGTTTAGTGTAATTTTTCTTTCTAATGCATTATCATTGGAATTGAGGTGGTATTAGGTCATAGTGGAAATTTGTAAACAAAAAAAAATATTTGTGACTCAAGTTTCAGAACTTTTTTTTTTTAAACTTATTTTTAAAAATATTTGGCTTTTAAGAGCTCCCTCAAAGTATTTGCAAAAATAAGCTTCTACGCGTAACGGGCTGGGGTTTGGGCTGATTACCAATCGGCCGCTGTTTATAACAGCGGGCCATTGGAGTTCTTGGAATGCTGCTGGTCCACATTCGGCCGCTGTTTGTAACAGCGGGCCATTGGGCCGTAATTTTTTTTTTTTTTTTTTGCGTTTTAAAATAACCCGCTGTTACTAAGAGCGGCCTATTTGAAGCAAAATAAAAACCAGTAGCTTCTTTTCGTGTCATTTGTTATTTCTCACAAACCCTAATTCCTCCTATTTCTCTCATTTTATCTATCCTTCTTTAATATCTTTCCCATTTCTAGTGTAATTGGTATCAATCTTCTTCAATTTACACTTCATTGTTGTATTTGCTTATTAAAGGTTAGTTTTTTTGGGTCATTAAACTAATATCCATTGATTGTATAAAGATTGAATTTCTTGTAATGTTGGTTATTTTGTTTTTTATGCAGGAGTTTATTTTGCTTCTACACATTATCTAATTGAGGTAATTTTCTACACTTTTGATAACGATGGATTGTCCCTTGGTGTGTAGATGGAATGGTGTTATTATTGAAAATAATAATTTATTGTTATATCAAGGTGGAAATTTAAGACCAATTGTTGCAAAATGTGATATGTCTCTTAGTGAGTTTATTGAGTTGTTGTATAAAGTGTGTGGCTTTGATAAACAAATGGTACAATTAAGATTGAAAATGAAATACCCTACTAGCCAAACGACCTTTACTGTGGTGCCACTTGATGATGAGTACTCAATGAATGCTTTGTGAGCTCTTGTGAGGAATTTGGGGTGTACAAGTACGGAAATATATATTGAACAAGTACTCAATGAAAATGTTCCTTCTTCAGCTCCACTTATGCAATCATTCACTGGAATGATGGAGCATTTATCTCAATTTGATCGTCCTCCTTCCCAAATGTTTACTCCTTTGTCTCTTGACCGCACTGATAATGTGAGAACCGAATCAAGTTCTAGCCCACAATTTGATAACTCTATTCAACAATACGTTTTCAATGAAGAAGAAGCATATCTTGATAATGAGAGATTAACTAATGATGAAGGGCTTGATTGTGATGAGGGAGATGATGAAGATGATGTTTTGAGCGATGAGGGAGATGATGAAGATGATGGTTTGAATGATGAGGGAGAAGGGCATGAACGTGAACAACATCTTCAGCTCGACAACGTGGTTCACAATGTACAACCTTCACAAACCACTTCATCTTCTATTAGTTTTTATGATCAAATAGATGTTAACAGTGGGTGGACCCCTCCAGATGCATACCATCGCTTTTGTATTCGTCATGTTGCTTCCAATTTGAATACTCATGTGAAGAATGTTGCGGTGAAGAAACAATTTATTGCTACTGCTTTTCAACGAAAAAGACAAAAAGCTAGCAAAGGTTTAAGACGCATTCGTCATATGAGTGAAGAAGCTTTTGAATACATTAATGACATCGACAAAGAGAAATGGTCATTAGCATTTGACGGGGGTCACCGATATGGCTATGCTACCACCAACATGGCGGAGGTTTTCAATGGCGTCATGAAAGGCGCTAGATTCCTACCCGTTGCAGCTATTGTTGAGCTAACTTTTTACCGTGTGAACAAGTGGTTCGTGAAAAAAAGGGAACTAGCTAGAGAACGACTTGCTTCTAATCATCCGTACACTGTTTATGTTGAGAGAAAAATGGAAGCAAATAGTCGTAAAGCACGATATCACAGCGTTGAGCCATTTGACATAACAAATGGCAAATACGAAGTCACAACCGGAAAAGGCGAACGATTAGAACGCAAAGGCGGGAAGCGTTACACTGTTAACTTTGCAGACCGTACTTGCACATGTAAGAAGATCCGAATTTTCCACTATCCTTGTTCACATGTCTTAGCTGTTTGTTCGGCATATAGCTTATCTGCAGACACATTTGTCGATCGTCGTTTCCGCACAACTAGCTACATGAGGACCTATGAGCCGCAATTTGAACCTGTGCTTGACTCTTCTCAATGGCGGGAATACAATGGCCCTCGTCTAATTGCGGATGCTAGTAGAGTACGATCAAAGGGACGTCCAAGGTCCAAGAGGTTGCGTAACGAGATGGATGATCGTACTGATAGAGGAATGAGATGTAGTATATGCAACGGAACAGGCCATAATAGGCGTAGTTGCGCACAACGACAACGTGCTTAATTTGTGTATTTTTTTTTGAACAATATTATGTCCGTCGTATGTATTTTGACAACTTGATACTCATTTTTATTATGAATCTTAACGTTTAATTACATATGCATTTAATTATTTTGATGTTTAATTATATATGTTTTAAGATAATTATATATATTAAGATAAAAAAAACGAAAAAAAAACAGTGAGTTGAAGGAAGGCAATGACACGAAAAGAAGCTACTGGTTTTTATTTTGCTTCAAATAGGCCGCTCTTAGTAACAGCGGGTTATTTTAAAACACAAAAAAAAAAAAAAAAAAAATTTACGGCCCAATGGCCCGCTGTTACAAACAGCGGCCGAATGTGGACCAGCAGCATTCCAAGAACTCCAATGGCCCGCTGTTATAAACAGCGGCCGATTGGTAATCAGCCCAAACCCCAGCCCGTTACGCGTAGAAGCTTATTTTTGCAAATACTTTGAGGGAACTCTTAAAAAGCCAAATATTTTAAAAAAAAAAGTTTAAAAAAAAAAAAGTTCCAAGTTTCATTACTATGGGAATAATATAGAACATTTAATGAAAATATACAATATAAATCATTCCCATTACCACCATTTAATACGACTAACTAAACGGGTCGTAAATGTCACATTTGGTTTTACACTACTTTTGGTTATGAGAGGTTCTTACTTCTTTTTTTTTTTGAATAATACCTGATTCATTAATAAAGAGTCATACGACATCTACATCAAAGTTAAAAATTAGCAAATACATAACAACTTTAACCAAAATTAATTCTAAATTAACAAAACTACGATCTACATAAAAAATATTGAAAATCTACATAAAAAATTCTAAATAAAAAATCTTAAATTTTTTTTAACATTTTCTAAACAGTATTTTTGACATTTTATTTTAATTTATTTATTCTATATAAAACTTCTATAGCAAGTCATCCGGTCATCGGGTTTACTCTAGGAAAATACCCTTTAAAATTGAGATTATTTATGGTGAATCAATAGTGAGATTATTGTAAAAAAAAATCATAAATAAGTTAAATTATTCTGGATAAATTTTCTAAAAATCTAATAAAATAATTAGTGTGACTTGAAGGGGAACTGTAGAAGTCAATGAAATAAAAGTCTTGCTTGTCACTATTTATATTTTTTCGAGTTTTATTTATCAATCATTTTTGCACTTTCAATCAAATTAGTGCTTTGAGACAAAGGTTATATGAGGACCATTTATCAATTTTTGGAGAAAAATTTGTTTGTTCACATTGTATCCATATTTACTATTGCTTAATTTAATTAATATTAAATTACATGTGCTTTTTTGAGAGACTATCTTTTGTAAAGACGACTCGCAAAAGTACAGGCGAAATCTATATTTAGAGTTGCAACAATATATATTTAGAATTGGATTGGGCTTTTGAGAACCATCTTTACAAAAGACGGTCTCAAGTAAGAATTTGTGTATTAAATTATGTGTTGAAAATAATTTTAAAATTTTTTGAGATTTTTAGAAATTATAAATCAAAAGGCGTAAGTATTGGGTTCAAAATCATGTGTTAAAAAACAATTTTAAAGTTTTTGAGTTATAGTCATTATCAATCAAAAGGCGTAAGCATTATACTCATATTTATTATCAACCATTTAAAAGTAACTTGCCCTTGACCTATTAGGTCAACCTGTCTCATTAAAAAACTCAATACACAACTATTAGAAAATAACGAATAAAATGAGTTTTTTCAAAAAAAAAATTTCTAAAATAAACTTAAAATTATTTTAATTGCAAAATTAAGTGTTTTCGTGTCAAGTCTGAGGTCAGGATTATTTTATTACTAACAGTAAACAAAAGAAAAAAATTACTTTAGTCGTTGTTAGTAATAATAAATAAAAGGTCGACAATATCATAACGTTTGAAAGGAAAATGATTAACAACTAGCACAATACAAGTGATGCTATAAATGGAAGAATAACTCCAACAAAATCTTAATATTTTGAAGCCCAAGAGTCCCAAATAGCTGAATTAGTCCAAGAGGAGAAAGTGAGATGTGGTCTTGAGAATGGTGAGTAGAAATGTTCATTCTAATCATCAGGTTAATTTTGGATCAGGTGTTTTAGGCTGTTAAAAATCGAGTTGTGTGATGACATTGATATTTACATCATTTTAAACTCATTTTGAAGTCGGGTCAAGTGAAGTTCGATTTCAAGATCGGTTATATATCGAGTCGTTGAATCTGTTTTAAACGCTCTAATGGTGAGCCATCTTTGAAGAAAGAAGGGATGAGAAAAGTAGAAAATTTGAATCATTATTCATTAATGAGTTTGTTTTTTAATCTCAAAATAAGTTTTTAAAAATTTTAATTTTCAAAATAAATGTTTTTGTGTTCAAGTCTAAGATTAGGCTTATTTTTTTCAAATTTTCATAAAAATGAAAGTGGTGAATTTGGGCATGTGATGAACAAGCCCTTTAACGATAAGCTTTAAAAACATCGTTTATCATTGACCTGATGTCATCAAGTAGCTTCCACCAAAAAGGAATTTAGGGGATCGATTACACACAACTTTATTCTTATCAAAGCAATTGCAAAACATGCAAAGAAAACATTATCCGTTTTATTTCATTATGCCAAAAACTTTCAAACTGAAAACAGAAATGGAGCGAACTCAATGAGATACAATGACAACCTAAAAAACAACATTTGAAGCAATATTCATATAGCAAAAACACCTTTGAAAGATACAAATATTTTCTCTTTTTTTTATGAATTAAATTACAAAATGGCAATTATCTACCAACAATTAAACCTACTTCAACAATTAGAATTTCAATCTACAAAACAAGAAGCCTAATCCATCACCATGGACAGATTTTCTAGTAACTGGCCTTCAAAAGCAGGAAAAGTGTGCAAGTTTTCAGTTCTCCTTACGGATTTTCTTGTCTCGGATCGGAAGAGGGACGGGTTGCTGAGCTTGGTGAGGATGGTCCGGTCCTTTGTATACTTTAAGATGATTGAACAACTGCCGGCCAAGCTGAAAACAATTTCAAACGGAAATCAGTAACAGCCATCGTCTATCAGCTAACACATTAATAGAAGATATTTTAGTCGAAACCCTACATGAAATTCAGCATATCTTTGTCGTCATTGCTAGCGAGTGTGTGGGACGGTGTCACAGGATTCACTAATCTCCGCGAAATCGCGAATTGAAAAAAGTGAAATATGGACGATGTTGAGTTATTCTGGGCAAATTTGAGCGAATCGCGAATTCAAAAAGCGAATTAGCTAGCAATTCATGTTACACTGATGTGGGATATAGTTTTTGAATATATATGTATGGATGTCCAAGCACATGGAAGGAGAGAACAAGGTAGGGATTTCATGACAATGGGAGGTGAGTGGTGACTCAAATTCATGAAGAAGTCAAATGACTGAACAATCCTAAGAATAATGTGTTTTGAACTTTGGCTTGGAAGTTGAGTGATCATAGGTTTTCCTAATACTTTGTTTCGAAATCACATTAATATATGGATCCCTGAGAGGTTGGAAAGTGGAAAACATATTTTGACTTGTAGCGTTAACCAGGTGAACGCAAAAACAAGGTCGTATCGTAAAGGTTTTCAGATTTACCGAGCCTATTTCATGGTTTAAGCCAAAATTTGACTATACGGTAACCGCATCACCCCGTTATGGTATTACTGTGTCCGTTACCGCAACCGAGACCGTTACCGTATTTTTGCACCATGAGTGAACGTCACGTTTAGTCGTTTACGACTAGCTAAAAGTTTCAACGCTTGGGAAAGTCGATCATAGTGACTAGTTACTCTTTCTAATTGGGAAACATCACATTTGCGCGATATGGAAAAGTATTGATAACAAGCGTAAACTATATAAGTAAAGTTACCCATTCTATATAGTATGTTTGGCGTTGCTCGGCCTATATTTTTGCTGTGGTAAGCTCAAAAACCTTTACATTACGGTCACAATGCGGGCAGTTTATTGCACTATGGTTTTAACGGAACAATGTGTTTTCATTACGTGCAATTTGGTAAGATTGCTCATAGACCGATCAGTCCAGTCGATAAAGAATCACGAATAAGGTTTTTTATTAAAAAAAGTTGGGTAGAGCAGAATTACTCACTCTTCCTTTAGGAAGCATGCCACGAACCGCATGTTCAATAATCCTCTCGGGAATTCTTTTCTGAAGTTGATCAAAAGTTTCCTCGGTCATACCACCTGGCCTTCCTGAATGCCTTCTGTATAATTTTTGTGTCCTCTTTTTACCTGATACAGCAACTTTTTCAGCATTAACCTGCAGTGTTCAAACACAGTTGAAACTTATTAACTGCTAGATAACCCATGACTTGTACTTTATGTATGAGTAAACAATACCTTGATGAACAAAAACAAAAATTACAAAAATCTAATAAACATAGAAAAGAAAGAAGAATAATGACTATAAGTCTATAACACAAATGACAATGATAACCCACTAACCAGAGAAGGGTTTGAGCATATACAACATGTTCAACCGCACAGGCCCCCAAAAATTGGGAGTCTCAATATTAAATTACGTAGTATATGTTAGGTGTTTGAAGATACAAAGTTGTTAGATAAATATCATCATTTTTGAAATTCTTCATCATCATCATCATCATCATACCCAGTGTATCCCGCTCATAGCAAACTATGATCAGGGTCTGGGGAGAAAAGAACGACGGCAAGCTCATACCCACAAAGGAGAGTGCAGTCAAAGAGTCCCCGGCTCAAGAAAGATCTTTGCTGAGAGTGAAACCTGCAGCAACCCGAAAGCCTAAGAAATTGGAAAGCTTATCAATTTTTGCTTTGTATCAGTAAAGTAGTGAAAGCTTGTAATTGTCCTATATTCACTCACAATTCACAAAGCAACTAACAAAGTACTATTCATCTTCAATCTAATTTGTGATTATTAAGATTTAAGCAGAAATCAAAAATCCAGTCTTGAGTTTTTATCTTGCAGCAAAGCAGTTTGCCAAGTGACAACTAGTATACAAATATACAATGCATTGCCTCATATACTGTTTTTTTTCTTGGTAAAGTAAATTTTATAAAATGCCAAAAAAAGTCGAAGCTTTACATTTCAAGCCAAAACTTAGGTGCCACAACACACCCGAAGCTCCAAAGTGACAAACAAGCCCCTCATTATATGCTAGGGGATGACGCGGCTCCTCAAAATTTTATAAAGACCGTTTCAGTTATGCGTGATGGAAAAAAACTAACACGCTAGATCACTCAAGCTTACATTACATGTAGGTGAATAAATATGCACATA
Source organism: Amaranthus palmeri (assembly GCA_019776075.1). Lineage (NCBI taxonomy): Eukaryota > Viridiplantae > Streptophyta > Magnoliopsida > Caryophyllales > Amaranthaceae > Amaranthus > Amaranthus palmeri. The sequence goes on along the minus strand of JAAKBH010000036.1, from coordinate 67,759 downwards.
TCAACAAATTTTAGTCTTTTCTACATTCTAACTTCACGTCTTAGTGCCCATCTCTTATCAATATCTAGCCTAGCATACTGGCTAGTGGCTACTCGGCATGTTTCCCGCTGACAAAACTTAAGCTTGACGTACTTATATAAAGACATAACTTAAGTGTGGATTGTGAATCATATGAAGACCCTCCCATTTCGAAAAGCATAATTCTTCCGCGGAAATTTTCTTCTCTATCCTATAATCTTATTGAAAAAATACATACGCAACAAATAGAAAAAGAGAAACAATAAAACCCCAGCAACGCCAATGCCTTAATCCCAGAATATGAAATCAGCTACATGAACTAAAACAAAGCAGTTATAACTAGATTTAACCTTGCATTATAAAAGGATAATACAGTAGATGAGAAGCCTAATGTATGACTAAAAGTACATACCACAATCACAAAGGCTCCCATGTCGACACTAGGAGTATATGTAGCCAAATTTTTCCCGCGGATATGCACTGCAATAGTTGATGCCAACCTCCCAAGAATCAGATCTGTGGCATCAACAACATACCATGGCTTATCGGTATTAACATGGTCAGCAGCTTTTGGGTACCATGTTTTGTTCCAAATATCCTGCAAGCAAGGAAAAATCAAGCCTTGGACAAAACACTTTGATTTACAAATTTTAACATATCAAAAAAAATATAAATTACTCGATATAAGCAAGTTTGCTTGATATAACGGACAATGCATATCGACACATTTCTCCAAGCTAAAAACACCGATGAAACTTCATCAAATAACAACCTGATAGAAACAAATGATAAGTTCAAGTATCTGTTTTCCCCATCCATTTTCTCCTCTCAAGACATACAGTTGAAAACACTGATGAAACCTCCCAACAAACGCCCCTTAAACACAGTTGAAAATTCTAACACTATGTTTGGATTGAGGGAATCGGACAGAATGGAAAGGGAGGGATTCCGAGGGATGTATTTTCCTTTGTTTGGACAACAATTTTGTACAATAAGGATTCGGAAAGAAGGGATTTTAAGAGATTTACTTCACTTTGTTAATGGATTAATTTCTTCGAAAGTGGAAAGATTTGGAAGGAAAGTGAGTTTTCTCTTAAACAAACAAGGTTAGTTTTTCTTATCATTTTCTCCCCTCCCTTTCTGTTCCTTCCTTTCCCCTTCTTTTCCTTTCCTTTCTCTCCGATATCGTTATTCAAACAAAGTCTAAATGAAGGTAAATAGGTGACAATATGTGCACCAAAGTCTCATATTATGCTTATAGCATCACAAGTAAACATAAAATCATCAATTGAAACTCACAAAATATATGGCTGACATTATTACCACTTAGAACATCAATAAATACAATTCCAATAAGCAAAACCCAGAATCCAAATTTAATATCAACCCTAATAATCTTCAACAAATTCTCACCTTCTAGCTGAATAGAATTTCTATCCAAACTTATCTACATTACTCAAAAACCCACAAATGTATCCGTTGTACCCTAAAATTTAACACCCATATTACCAAAAACAAGCATAATTCTGGGAAAATTCAGGGATGTGCATAATTAGGCTAATTCATTTGACTAATAACACTATTAATTTTGAATTCCATAACATACAACACAGTAGCCGAGTATGAGTGTTCGACTTATCCTATACTATTATCCCCAATTAGCTATTTCTAAGCCATAAACCCATAACCATTGATCATTTCAACATTCAAAAGTAAAACATGAATTTCCCAGGTAAACCAATAACATTTGAAGAGATAAAAGATTTAATGGTCAAATTGGTAAGAAAAGGAGAAAGAAAATTACAGGGCCGACAGCTTCTTCAAGAGTAAACATCCAGCGCTGGTCTACAGGAATATGAATGACTTGTTTTTGGGATTTTTTGAATTCTTCCCATAGTTCAGCATGTGATTTAGATTTAGCTGATGCTTTGGGGATGAAAATTGTGGATGAACGAGTAAGTCCCAGAAGAGGAGATTTGTTTGAATTGGTGTTGAACATGGGTTTTTGAGTCCATGTTGATTGAAGCGTTAGAGACGAAGCAAATGCCATCATCGCCATGGATTTGTAGAGAGAGAAGGAGAAGAGATTATGGTTTGGGAAATGGTGGAAGTCTATACAAATGGATAAGATGATACTGATACTGGGAGGGAGAGGACACTACTGAATGCTAAATGCCCAATTCTAATTTGAAGCCTCTTGGTATGGGCATATGCCAGCCGGGCCACGACTCGGGCTCGGGCTCGGGCTTGGGCTTGGGCTCAAAGCAAAAGAAAGACTTGCACCCGACTTTCGAGTAAAGAGTTATAATAAAGGCATGTTTGGGCGTAAATATTTAAGAGGAAAATAAAGTCAAATTAATGAATTAAAAGCAAATAGAGATGTATTTGAAGTAGTTGAGCAGAATGTTTGGGGTTCGATCCCTACTGGTCGCAGGTATCAGTTGTGGGGTTTTTTGACTGCGCGCATCTCTCTTTACTCCCGCCTTGGGGGACGGGTATGATTTGTCTGCATCAAAAAGAAAAACTTTCACCCTGACCCTACCTTGATCGGGATGCTGAGAGTTTCCTTCCTTTGAAGTTGTTGAGATAGTTGTGAAGAATGTAAAATGAGCATGAAATAAAAATAATAAAGGTTTTCCCTATTATGAAGGTAATACATTTCTCGACGCTTCCATAGGATAAATATTTACCCTATAAAATTAAGAGCTCAATTTATTTTTCAATATTGTTGCAATCATTCTTCCACCTCTACAACTTATTAATTTCTCATTTATCAACTTGATTTTCTTATTTAGACTTTTTTTACCGCTGTAAATATTTACAATCAATCCAAACATGTTAGGGTGCACACAATTCCATTGGTATTTATATTAGATTTAAGCTCAATTTATGTTGAATCAAATCGTTTTTGAACTAGACCTAATCAAACTTTATTAGATGATTTGGTTGGATTCAATTTTGAAAGCTAATTTCTCATGAAATAAACTAATTATATTACATAAACAATTCAAATTTATTTTAAAAATCTTGTACAAGGAAAGGAAGGAGAGGCTTTAATTTAATTTATATCACATAAACAATTCAAATTTTTTATTAATCACTTATACATTAGAATTAATATAAAAAAAAAGCTATATTAAAGTGATACGTGTTTGCTGTTATTATTTAAAATCAAGTAATAACATCGGTAATTTCTAATTCAACTAGGTTTTTGAGAGACCGTTTCTTTTAGAGACATATTTCAAGCACAATCCATTAAAGACTAATGGCTACTTGTTGCATTTTTAATGTCTACTTATATTATCATTAATGTTTATTTACTGTATCCTTAATGCCTACTTTAAATATCTTAAATGTCTACTTACATTATTTTTAATGTCTACTTACAATATTTTAAAAAATATATAACGGGCCGGCCGAATTAAAAATAGTCTCTCAAAGAAACCGTCTCTCACTAGAATTTGTGTTTATAATTTGGTTCGAAATGAACAAAAAGAAAAACCAAACTATAAGTTTGAGGTAACAAATTGAGCTGAGCCACTAAATTATTTAGTAGTTTTCATTTCCATTTAGATTAATTTATGTACCTTTGGTTATAATTGATGTATTAAGTAGCAAACTTGCAACTAATTGTAAAAATTAGGGTAGCTTCATAAATTATTGGTAATTTTTTTTTACAAGTGCTTTTTTTTTTTTTTTTTTGAAGATTACAAGTGCATTTTTAGATGGGTGTAGACATGTAATCTCGTAGACGATCCTCTAAAGTCGTATAATTGGAAAATACGGAAATTTAATTAGTTGAAAGGTTTATTTTAAATTGTCAAGTTGTAAATAATTAATTATCGAGATCTGATTATGAGTTATTAAAAAGTGAAATGAAAAAAAATCTCTAAAAAAGTCAAATGAGTTCCGTATTAAAGGTTAGATGTGTTTGTTAATAGTTACTCCCTGCGTTCTTTATTGTTTGCCCACTTTAAGAGAGAAAATTTAAATTAGATTTTTGAATTGAAGTATATATCAAAGATAAAATATATTCATGTGAGATCTTGTTAGATTTTTATAATTTTTTATGATGCATACTTAAATATATTAATACTTAAAATTGACTAAAATATGCGTGCAAAAGGTAGAGTGGACAAACAAAAGGACAGAAGAAGGGTTAGTTACCACATGTCATTATATCAAAGCATGTGGGACTAGTAAAAAAAATAGCGTTATTTTTATAACTGACTTTTCAAAATCGACGTAAATCTTTATATAAGGATTTAACCTACTTGATCAAACTCGAAATTGTGTCTATATTGTGGAAACCTTCGATGATGACGGCCGAGTTGAGAATTTTTGGCTGGGCCAAATGGACAATGTGCTTAAAACATTGATACTACAAACTCGGAATTTGTTACACGTTGGTGTCCCGATCAAACAAGAAGCTTCATCAATCGATATCAGTCGACAAGCAGCAAAAATCCCATCGATGTCCATGTGTTGTAACACTCGTGTTTCAATTGCTTCAGAGAGAACGAGCCTCTTCACCTAAAACCTCGGTGTACTAGTCATAATACACTTAAATCGATACCATACACACAACCATAGGCTGCCTGCCATTCATACTCTTATTGTGTTCGAGTAAAAATAGTACGCAAAGATGGAGAAAACGAATATGCATGTTTTCCCGATTCATTTCTAGAATGCAATATTAAAAATTGTAACATATAGTATATACATATACTCGGTTTGCCTTCTAGTGCACAAACCTCTGCCAACTCCATGCTCGAACTAACCATTAGGCCTTCTCAAGCTTAATCCATCATCCGGAAAGTCCATCTTTAGTAGTTTTCGGTTTGGTTTTCGATGTTTTTCTTGCACGCTTATTCTATATGCATAACAAAGAATGTCTTGCATGGTTTTTCTTGGATGTCTTCGATCTCTTGATAATGACTGTTTGACAACCGCAGCTGTTGATGTTTCGTTTCGTTTCTTCCTCTTTTCATGTTCATCTGAGCGGACATGAAAATAGTTCTTTTTGTTACTATTCGTTGTTGTTAGGCGTATAGATTACGGTTGTTGTGTAGTTGTCTAATGCATCTCAAAATAGTGGCATAGACAAAAACCTTGAGATACAAAACAATGCAAAAGCCTTAATCCCAAAATATGGGGTTGGCTACATGAACAAACAAATCGAAGCATGCAATATCGGGATGTATAAAAGTTTACATAACACCTTAAGTTGAAGAGACCGAACTGTTGTCGAGTCATCTTTTCGAATAGGATTTCAAAAATAATGAAAAAAGAAAACAATATATGTAAGAGAGGGGAGGAAAAGATTGAGGTAGTGGGGAAGTGTTATAATAATATAAAGAATAATTTGTAAATTACAACCTTAAAGATTTTTTTTTTTTTTTGCGAATTACACCCACCAAGGTATTAATGCTTACAACATTCAGATCACAAGATTCTGACCACTTTAGTGGTCGGAATTTTAGGTTAGTGATTCAAAATTGTCTGAGTTGGCCTAAACGCTATAGTATTGACGACATTACAACTTTGGTGTCTGTAATTCGCAAAAAAAATAAATAAATTGTGGCAGTAATTCACAAAAAGCCTAAACTTTAAGGTTGTGATTCGAATATTATTCTAATACTAAAACAAGAGTCAAGAAGTCACTTAGCAAGGTGAAAATCAAGGGGTTTTGTAAGTTTACCATAGCCAGTTACGAGCCAGAACTTGCTGCAACAGGATAGCCAAAGTGCTACCCATCGATATATTAATGACGTTGACGGCATCATTATTAAGCTGCAAACAAAAGAGAGTACAAACACGATATGAGTGATTCGGGATCACAAAGTAATACAACAACGGACCAACCAAGCTCCCATCCGTTAGAACGGCACAATCAAACCCTTTGGCCGATGGTCCAAGACCCCAAACCATCCCCATGGAAAAAAGATGGAAAACCAAGTTCCGAAAACCAAACTATAATATGGAAGTACTTCCTCTGTTCCATATCACTTGCTACATTACAGGATAATAAACTATTCATTCATCATCCTTAATTTGTGATTAGTTTTTAATCTGTAAGTTAAAAACATAGTGAAGTTGGATATTGTTTGATTCGTCTAAATGCAAAGAGTATTAATATCAAAATTTTATAATTTCTATTATTCATAATTAAAAAAATTAAGGATCGAATTGTGCATTGGACTGCGTAAAAAGATAATAAATCAAGTTCCGTAAAACCAAACTATAATATGGAAGTATAAAACAATGAAAGCAACATAAACTTAACTAAAACTTACCCATTGAAATCCTTCCTTGTCTTGCAATGAAGCACCAATTACACTTTCACCAAAATTAGCAATTTGAGATGCTAATACACAGATAACTGCTTCAGCTGCCTTAATCTGCATCCAAGAAAACAAAATCATCAATAAATACATAGATAATTCGGCTAAGAGTTAAGACATACATCTTTCATAATTTGTCGATTCCATAATATTATCTTCATTTCATGTAGGAAGCATAGATATAGATATTGGTCGGATTTGAAACAAAGTTTTTGTCATAGGGAGGGAGCAAAAAGACGATAGTTCAAAAAGAAAACTGAACGGTTAGAAGGGAAACAAAGAGAATAAAAAAATATTATACACAATAACTTGGAAGTAAAGAATCTTGTTTGGCAAATGCTAATGGTTCGTTTGGTTAATGGTACTAAATAGTGGTAATCGGAATGATTTATAGTGTAAAGTTTCATCATAAGTTCCATGTCATTTCCATGGTGATGAAACTTTTATCACAAAAATGTTTTTTTGTTTACAAATTTCCATTACCACCTATGCATTGGAATGAATTTTATGAAGAAAATGAGATGATTGAAGTTGGAAAAGCATGGCCATCAAGGTAGCCAAGAGATTTTTCAACCAAAATTACACTAGTTTTCATTCCCATTACCACTATTACCACATACCAAACGGGCCATAAGAGTAATGTGAGGGACAATTGAAAACAACCTCTATTATTACAAGTATAAAGTAGTGTACATCTAAAAATGCCTATGCGGAAGCCACTTAGCGGCAATTTGTATGCTAGAACCAGCAAGTGTGAAATTGGTAATTCGACAGCCAACAAGGAGAAGCATGTTCATACTTTGACCGATAAAAAGGTACTTATCAGTAGCCTTACAAAAAAAATCATTTTTGAGTACAATTTAGACTAAATAAGTAAGATGATGACTAAAAGTTCAACTAATGATTGTCAAGGTAAGCATTGCTATACAAACAATTCTGCTGCAAATAGAAAGCCGAACCTGGCCAGTAAGACAACCAACAAAGGCAAGGAGAACGGCAGCCAGAAGCCCAGCAACGGTTCCCTCAACACTTACAGCACCTTCAGTCCCTCTTGGAACTATTTTGAATGTTGTGACCAGGTACCTGCTCAAACATGGAGCAAGTATTAGTAAAAATTTCAGTTAATGTATTGTAATTACAGCATCTTATTATGAATGTCGAATAAAATTTTCCCAATGTAGAGCGCATTATTAGCTGGTTTGGTCAACTTGGTGCCTTGAATGCACGATTACTGTTATTATTATCATGTTTTGGAGAAAACCCCCTTAGGTGGGAGCCACTTAATTGCATTTGCTCAAATTTCAAGCGGAATGATGGGTTTTCTAAAAGGTTAAAACTTTGAGCAGTCTACTATGAACAAAGCTATAATGGGCTCCATCGACTCTTGGATTGAGTCATGGTCTATAAGCTAACTTCAATGCGTCACGTAAGGGCTAAGAAGTGTTTAAAGACAAGGCTAACACGTAGAGAAGAAGATACAAATACAATGACAAAATAATCAAAGTGAGACTCTTTACATGAGGCTTTATCATCGTGTCTCGACTCTCTACCTTATGAACGATATTGTAATTTCGACAAAAAGTCATTTCATAACTTAACATAATTCGATTAGTATTTCATTACTCGTTCAGTTCATAGTTCTAATCCTTCAAATGAAACTAATAATTAATGTACTTCTCTTCCATGCTGAAAAAAAAAAGATTAAATGCTCAGATACTTACGTCGTTTTTCCATATGCCTTCCCTATCTCACTTGAAACAGTATCACTCAACTTCGTGCAAAAGCTAGCGACAAATCCAAGTTGCCATAGCTGAGAAAGTGTCTTTCCCCCGATTCCATATATTGAAAGTAGTGCGCATACACAACCTGCTGCACTAGAACCGATAACGCTACCTGGTCCTCTTCTTCCTTTCTTCTTCTCTGCAATCCCTTGAGCCTCCTTCTGCGCCATCTTGACCTTGGTAGCTGCAGTTCCCTGAAATAGTTTAAGTCACCAATCTCAAAATAGGGAAAGAAAGCGGAACATAAAACCATCAAACCATATTTAAAGAAGACTTGTTTGCACCACCATTTGTAGATCAATCTATGTTCATAAACATTCATAACTGTAAAAAAAAGTCGAGGTGTTCAAAACAGTCTCGACGACCCAACATTTACTTGATCTTGTAACAGAACTCCACTTTGAACTGACTTCAAGATGACTTAAAATTACTAAAAACCAACGTGGATACAAGATTTGATTTGAACTGATCCAAAATACCTAATCTGAAATTGACCAGATGACCACCAACCTATAATACTCCCTCAAAACTTTAATTTATTTCTATTTCCCACATTTAAACCTATAATTACCGCACTAAAAGACATGGCTCACCTACAACACCCCACTAAAATCACTTTGCTACTTTATTAATCTTTGTGTCATACAATGGCTAATAGATGGTAGCCGATTACAATGGCCGATTTGACCAGCGATTTTCAATCTGCTGTTATGAGCAGCTTAGTTCTAAAACAACTTATTCATAATAATATGTTATTTTAACCCGCTAATTCACCAAACACCATATTGTTTGACCACCCTACATCCCTAAATTCCCAGTAAGCTATTTTGCCGAACATATAAAATGCAAATCAATCACATTGAAAACAAAAAAGATTAAGCTTAGAGTCTAAACCCTAATTAGTTCGTTTTAATGACCCGCATTCTAATTGGAAACCAAATACCTATACAATTTGTCAATCCCATGAAAAAGAGCAAAACCCAGAATCAAAACTGCATACACAATCCAATATTTGGACCAATAACTTAAAATTCCAACAAAATATATAATGTGTACACTTACAAAGTTACAACAAAAAGGAAAACTACCAGACTAGAAATTTAAAGGAAAATCCAAACAGGAATAAAATTGAAACAGAAAATGAAACTTACAAGAACAAAATAAGTGGCAACAAGAAGAAACCCAGAAGGGCCAAAAGAGCGCCATGTAAGAGTACCCAACAAGAAGGCAGCAACAATGCCGGATATCGAAAGTCCTGAGATCAAAATCGGAGTACCCAGAACAAAAATCACTAGATTAGACAAGATGGCTGATTGCCACGTTGTAGGATTGGATTGTACGAGGTTAATTGCATTTGAAATAGATCCAATTAGGTCATTTGGAGATGCTTTTGCAACGAGAAATTCAGACATTTTGGTGGGTTTGGAAGATAAATTAGGGTACAATTGCTTGTTTTTGTTGTAGTTTTTGATGGGATTTAGATTAATTGTTGAAAAGAACGAAAAATTGGGTTTGATTTGTTGAGTTGCAGAGATCGAAATGGAGGAAGAAAATGTCGCAGGGGTGAGGAAAGCCAGCGTTAAAGCCATGACCGTATCAATTACGGAAGCGAGATTTGCGGATCGCAGTTGACTTGTGTTGACATTGTTTTTTAAAGGTTTAAAATAAAATACTCGCTACATTACGGATTTATAATGTACAATTAAAGGAAATTTTGTTTTAATTGTTTATACGCATACTTTTATAATACTCCCTCTAACCCAACCAAGTTGTCTCATTTGGGTTGGACACGGTTTTTAAGAATGGAATGGTGGGGTATTTTAATTGATTAAATTAATTGTAAAGGTGGTAGTTAGGTATTGAGATCAGTAAAAGTTGGGGTAGTTGAGTATTTTAATTGATTAAATTAATTAAGGTAGTTGTTGGATATTGAGAGTAGTAAAAATGGGGGTATTTAGGTAAAAAAATCATTGTCAAAAATAAAAATGGGACAGCTTGAGTGAATTGCCAATAAAAGGAAATGAGACAACTTGGTTGAGTTGAAGGGAGTATTACATTTGTAACTTTTAGTATTGAGGGTGTTTATCAGATGACTAATAGCTAATAATTGATTGAAGAAACTAATTTGCTTAACTGATTTTATCAACTGAATAGACCAGTATCAATGTATTATCAAACATGTTGGTGAAAACAAATTTATGTAAATTAGTAGATTCATAAATCATAATTACATGATATTTCAACCAGCTAATTTACCAAACGCTAACATTAAATAGTTTGATCATCCAATTATTTATTTGCATATATATAAGTTAAAATTGTCCAATAAGCTATTTCGCCAAATACCTAAGTTATTTTTGTTGTTGATGATGATGTTGCGATTATTGTTGTTATTGTTACCATTGTTGCTATTGTTGTTGTTTAAATTTGTTGTTTCTGTTGTTCTTATTGTTAGTGTTAGTTCTAGCATGTTTTTTAGTGTTGCGAGCGGTTTTGATTGAATTTCCCAGATTTAGTATTTGGCCCCTTATTGATTGAATTTCCTGAGATATGGGTTCATATAATCAACTCATTTCTCTAACTGAACATTTTAAGATTGTAAATGATCACTTTTAACTTATAAGTGATCACTTTAAGACTCTATTTAAGGTTATATAATTAGTCATTTTAAGATTATAATATCACTTTAAGGTTATAATTGATCACTTTAAGACTGTAAATATATATTAGGCAATCTAATATCTTTGGTTTAAATGTAAAGCCGTCTCATTTGAAAATTTATCCCATCTGAAAGACGTAATAAAAGTAGGCACAAAACACAATAGACAAACTGGATCCACGAATTCTTGTACGAAACGGTTTCACCGTGAGACGTATCTTATAATCTTATTTTGTAGTCGTCTCATCATGAGACGGTCTCATACAAGATGAGTTGAATTGGATCTGAAACCGGACAAGAACAACTCAAATAGTTCGGCCCAAAGTAGGCCCATTAACGTAAAGCTTTTTGAGCCATGGCCCAATCATGCACAAAAGGTCCAGAGTGCTTCTATGGCCCATACACTTTCTATTATAGGAACTAAGTTATACTACCTCCTATAGTCCTATTCAGCCTAAATGTCTCATTTAGTTTTTTGATACTATTCACTCATCACTCTTAATTTGTATTTTACTCTTAATCTATAAGTTAAAACATAGTCATGTGGGATCTTGTTTGATTCGTCTCAATACAAGGATCATTAATATCAAATTTTTATAATTTTTGATTAAGAATAATTTGAAATATTAAGGGTTAAAATGTTACCTCGGCAAGTGTGAAAAAACTAAATGGGACATTTAGGTTGAATAGGAGGGAGTATAATGATGAGAATTATGAGTCGGTTTGGTGGTTAAAAACTTTTATTCTTACCCTTGTAACAAAAATTCAATTTTCACATCTTCATGTTGAATAATTTTTTCTTCTTCCTAATCTTTAAGTTATTTGCCAATCTTACCTCTAAAAACAGATACAAAAATAATTCAGTAATTATTATACGTCTTATGTTAATTACATGTAAATTATAGTAGATTAAAATGGACACATTTTATAAACTATAATTTTAAGAGGACCATCGTCTTTCCATAAAGATTTTCTACAAGCTTTTTTCTCTTACTCTTGCAATCAAGGTCAAAGGGTGATTTTGGTTTTAGTCTTTTAAATGTACGGTAATATTTTGTTAAAGCATATTATATGTTGTTAAAACTCGATAAAAACTCGACTTTAGATCAAAATACAAAGAAACAAACAAAATACAACAAAGTAATTTCACTTTGAATATACTCAAACATCATCATCATCAACTCAATATCCTTTTCGAAAACAGGGTCTGGATGAGGGAATGTGACGGACAATTCATACTCGTACTCCCTTGAGAGGAAATATTAGAGAAAAACGGTCAATTTTACCCCTAAAAGGTGAGAACCCTGCATAGAGAGAAAATAATTAGCACCGTTGAATATATACTCAAACTCAAACATGTTTGACAAAAACATCCTTTGTTGAAGTTTCAACCTTTGAATCGTGATGAAATTGGACAACTTGTTGGGGATATATTTTGCATTATTGAACGATAAGATCATCATTTGAAGCCTAAATTAAACTTTGCTCGTATTCGAGCCAAAAATAATATTTTATAGAAATGAACTCACCATTTTTTATTTTCATCTATATATTTCAACTGTTATTTAATACTATTGTCATCTAAACAATGTAAATGGTTGCAATATTTCTTATTTGGGAAATTTTACATGGTAGCATTCAGTTTTCATGAAATGTCAGTGATAGCATTTTTTAAGAAAATTCTACATGGTAGCATCCAATTTATATACTATCTAATTGTCGTAGCATTTTCCGTTAAGCTCTTGTTAAATCTCGTTAAATTATCATTTTGTAAGTATTTTCCATATGGTAGCATCCAATTCTTGTTCTCAAATGTTTTATTCACCATTTTAACGTTTAAATCACCATTGAACTCATTAACGCCCATAAATGTTGTAATAATTTTGTTTTCATTCAAATTGTTGACATTATAAAGTTTGAAAGGTGCATCTCTAGCACTAATAAAATTATTGGCATTATAAAGTTCAAAAACTGGATACTACATACCTTATGGAAAAAACTTACAAAATGATATTAAACGGAATTTAACAAGAACTTGATGGATAATGCTACGACAATTAGAAAGTGCATAAACTAGATGCTACCATGTGAAATTTTCTAAACAAAAGTACTACCACTGACATTTCATAAAAATTAAATGCTACCATATAAAATTTTCCAACTTATTTTTGTGGAACATGTTGTCATTTCTTGGGCTGGTTCACATTCACAACTAATGCTATTTGATTCCAATTAGTGGCCTAACTCTTATATTTATCTTACATAAATTATTGCTGAAAAAACAAATCCAGAGGGGACATTATTATTTGAAAGAAAATAATAATTGTACTACTTGTCATTTTTGTAATTATACACTTATACCAATTGGGATAATTAGCATTTATCTCAAAAAACAATTGGGCTAATTAGCATAAAATATAAAATTTATATCAATAAATCACCCTTAAAAATATAGAGTATATTACAAAAGTATTATTTTTATCTTTAATTTTCTAATTTACTAAAATATGTTGATGTTCTTGTTGACTAACATATTCCCATTATAAAAAAAATAATAATTATAAAATTTATATTGGGACAAATTAAAAAATATTTCATCTAACTATATTTTAACTTATAAATTAAAATATAATACTCTCTCCAACACAATTCAGTTGTCTCATTTTCTTATTTGGGCAATTCACTTCAATTGTCCCATTTTTTTGTCTATCTTTTTTTACCTAAATACCCTCACTTTTTCAATTCCCAGTACCCAACTATCACCTTTACAATTAATTTAATCAATTAAAATACTCAACTACCGCCTTTTTGGTGGACCATATCCCACTCTTAATATCTATGCCCAACTCAAATGAGACAATTGAATTGTGTTGGAGGGAGTACAACAAAAATAATTGGTGAGCATGTCAAATTTCAAATGGAACGAGTGGTTGAGAAAGCTGATGTAAGGGAGTAGTATATTTTAAAGTTCGAATTTATATTATAAAATTTTGATATTGATTGTAGTGTTAGTGGTTGCTCCCCTATTCATTTGTTGTATGATAGAATTTTCCGTCTTGTACCTAGATTTGATTTGTTAAATTTGAATCTTTTATAAGTCATTATATTTTCTGTATATTTGTAAGAAAGTTACTATCGTATTTTTAAATATTTAATACTAAGTTAACATCTAAAGTTGCATTCGCATAGCGTCATCCATATACGCTGAGTTACAAACACTAGTTCGAGTCCATAAAACAAGGATAATTGCACTTAGCACTTAGCAAGTAGCATATATATGTTATTTATATAATTATGATTATATAAAAACAAAATAAGTGTTGGGGGCAAAAGTCATATGCAGCAGACAAATAGAAATAGACAATTCAATATATACAAGGGTCCGAGTAAGGGTCTAAGGGACAGATCCAAGGTTCGAATCTCAGATCCGGACTCGGACCCTCTAATTATATTTTAGATTCAGATCCAACCCGAATTCAATGGGTCTCAAAATATTAGACCCAGAGCCTTAAAAAAAGGGCGGATCTAAATAGAGTCTCAGACCCATGATCATCCCTAACTGGGGTCTGGGAACAATAAAGTAAGAAAATGACTAATTTAATAAAATCAAATTGTATAATTTGCAAATGGCAAACTATAGTTAATGAAAGTGTAACTTAAAAAAAATAATTACTTCTCTTATTCACCATATGCCCCCATTTGACTTTTCATCAATTTTTAGATAGTCAAATGGGACCACAAGTGTAAGGGAGAGAGTTTAATTTATAGTAAGGTTTAACACGTGTTTAAGAGAGAAAGTGCAATTTATAGTTAAATGGGACCACATGTGTAGGAGAGAGAGTCTAATTATGTAAAAAGAAAACAGTAAGTCTCATGGGAGACGGTCTATTCTATAGACGGAATTCATAAAGCCCAGCCCAAAATATAACATAGTATATTTGGGGTTATAATAAATTATTTGAGGTTATAATAACTTATATTTGGGGTTATAGAATAGTATATTCGAGGTTATAATACCTTACATTTAGGATTATAACATAATATAATTGATATTATAATAAAAAAAATCAATTAAGGGAAATGGGCTGGCCCAATTTTGTGGTCTATTCTATAGACCGTCTCTTGTGAGATTTTGTGAAAAGAAAATACCCAAAATAGAAATGAGATATTTAAGATGACTTGACTCAATATGGAAATAAGACACATGTGCTGAATTGGAGGGAATATAATAATAATAAGAGTGATGAGAAGTAATTATAAAGATTGACAATATATTTTTATCATGTACTAAGATTCTCTTGTTGGTGGCTGGATTTGCTGCTTTTGGTAGGTTCTAATATTTGATTTGAAGGTGGGCTCCCTATTATGTGACCAAAAGAGAGCACACCTCAATCTATTATTCTTTTCGTTCCTATCTAGTTTAGATTATTTTATTTCTGAGGAAGAAATTTGATTAATATTTTCAAGACATATATAAATGAGAAAAAAATATTAAAGTAATGTCTCGTTAAATTCATCTTAATATACATTTTTTAATATATTTTTTATGATGCGTATTTAGAGATTTTAAGACTCAAAATTTACATTGAAAATTGTGCAAAAAGTAAATGGAAAAAAAATTAAGAAATAGAAGGAGTAATATTAATTATCATACTTAATTACTTATCTTCCATTATACTTGCTATACATATTATTTTTTACGTAATTTTATATAATTGTGATCACTTATATCTTAAGTTATTATAAACTAAAAATTATAAAAATTTGATATAATGAAAATATGCGATTAGACGATTCAAACAAGATCTCACTTGACTATATTTCTTTTTATACATTAGTCGCAATATCTAAATAAGCTTGAAAAATTATTACCATTATGTCTAATGTAATTTCAAATGGAGGAAGTATTATACATCAGTATAAAATACTTTTTCCTATTCACCCAAGTTGTCCCATTTGAGTTGGGCACGGATATTAAGAGTGGGATGGGGTCCACTAAAAAGGTGGTAGGGGGTATTTTAATTGATTAAATTAATTGTAAAGGTGGTAGTTGGGTATTGAGAATTAGAAAAGTGGGGATATTTAGGTAAAAAAAAATAGACAAAAAAGAAACTGCGACAACTTGAGTGAATTGCCCATAAAAGAAAATGGGACAACTTAGGTGAATAGGAGGGAGTAAAAGTCATTGATTTCTAATTGAGAATATAGTTAAAAATAATCTCAATTATGACTTATTCGTTCAAATAATCACAATATTGATTGATTTGAAATATTTTTACTATTGGCGTAGCCTTCTTAAATTAATTCAAAACATGTTTTTTTTTTATATAAAAATTAGGAGCATTTTGAGAAGACTGCTGAATTTTAGGATTATTATGAAAATGTTATTTCAATAATATGAAATATTTTGGGTTAATCAATACTATGAACTTTTAAAGGAATGGGCCTAATAAGATCATATTTAACAAATTTTTTAATACTCTCTCTCCGTTTCTTTTTTATGTTACTATTTGGGTTTTTCACCAAGATTAAGAAAAATTGAATCTTTGGTGGTAATGAGAATTTATTTAATTATATAGTAGTGGGAAGTAATGATTGTATTGAAAATATTTGAGAAAAATAATTAAATAATAGTGTAATGTAATGATTGTATCGGAAGTATGAGAGAAAATAATTAAATAGTAGTGTGAAGTAAGGAAATTGGGGTTTTATGGGGTAAAAGTGAGATGAAAACTTTCCAAAAAGGAAAAGTATTCTAAAGTGGAAAAACTTATGTAACTAACCGTTTTAGTAAGGTGGAAAAACAAAAAGGAACGAAGGGAGTATTTGTAATACCTTCTATTTTCATATAATAAACAACTACTTTTTGTGAGAGACCGCCTCTCAAAGAGATGTACTCAAAACAAAAAGTCCACATTATTATTTTCTCTTTAATTTGTTTAAATGGGCTATTTAGCCCACATATTTGATGTGTCTCTTAAAGAGACTTTCTCTTACAACAATTTGTGTAAATACTTTCTCTGTTCCATAATACTCGCTACATTTTTCATTTTGGGAAATTTCATATTAGTACTTGCTACATTTCCCTTTTTAGTAAAAAACCAATCATTTAAAGTTAAATCTACTTCTATTTTTATCATACTGTATATCTAATCACTCCTATTTTTCTTTTTCATTTTTCAACAAATAATATTAAAAATTCCAAAAAAGCAACTTTCCACCTAATGCTCATCATTGCACAGTAACTCTTTAATCTTTGTGCCCATGCGACAATAACAAGTAAATCAGAACGGAGGAAGTATCTTAGTGATGAATTGAGAAATTAACACGAGGTCAATATATAAGTCAAGTTTCCATGAAAATGAAAGAGAGAAGTAAGATTATTATTATTATATAGTCCATATTCATGAACCAACAATCATAACTACATAAGATAAACGAGTGGCTTAATAAAGTAGAAGTACAAATATTCTTTTTATGATAGTAACCCTAATAGAAATTATGCATGAACTTAATGTTTTTCAACTTTTATATAATTATTATTTCAGTTTTCAATATTATACCCTTCTTGTATAGATCTAGATTACAAAATAGATAATTTGTTAAAATTAGACATATTTTCTAAAATATATAATTATTATTTGAGTTTTCAACTTTTATATAATTATTATTTGAGTTTTCAATATTATTGTAATTAATTTTAGAAAATATTACAAATCAGAAGTTTTAATGTCATTTTGGACATTCTATTTGTTATTTTCATAAACAATCTTTCTATGTATATTACAAATCGTGGGCAAAAATAATCTTATCTATCCTTATTTTAATATTTTTAAAATGCTTATGGTCCCCACATATATATCTTTTAATAGTTTTTTAGTGTTTAGTATTCTCATTTTAATCATATTAAATTTATTATTTGATTAAATAAGATATCTACCATCTATATATTTCCATTTTTTTAATTCTCGTGAAAATCATTTGTGGGAACCAGAGCCGTCTTGGAAATTTTGGGGGCCCTATGCTAAATTTTGTTGTGTGTCTTATTTATAATAAATATAATATATTTTATTAATAAATTTAATATATTTCTTTTTTTGATTAAATTTTTCATATACGGAAGAAAGAGGGGCCCTGTGCAGTCGATCACCTCGCACACCCTCAAAGACCCCTCTAGTGGGAACTACAGAAAACAAAGAAAGTATCTGTTGAATATTGTATAAAATCTTAATAAAGGCTAGTTAATACTACCTCATATTCAGCCTAAATGAGACATTTTTTTGGCACTATGCACTCATCACTGTTAATTTGTATTTTACTCTTAATCTATAAGTTAATATCAAATTTTTATAATTTTTTAATTAAGAATTATTAAGAGTTAAAATATTGTCTCGACAAATGTAAAAAACTAAATAGGATATTTAGACTGAATAGGAGGAATTATTAAAATAGGCTAAGGCTTTTTTATTATAGATGACATCACTTCTATTTCAAGATATCTATATCATTAATTTAATAATTTCTATTCAAATTTCTAATCTGACTTTATTAATTAACATCAGAAATGTTTTTTTCCGAGCCAACCCTAAATTATGCAACTTTTGTTTGTTTTGTAGAAACATTCCAAGATGTTCTTCCAATCTTCAACTTGTTCAAACTAAAAAACTAACTTTACTACTTTTCTTTTACTTTAACAAAACTAACTAAAAAACCTCAGCCTTTCTCTAATATTAAGGGTTGCTACAATAATGGCTTGGGTTGTAATACGCAGCTCATAAGGGCTTAAAAACCGCAGCCCTTAAGGTTTTTTCCACTAGTGGTTGTACCAAAACCAATTCATTAAAAAGTTTTCACAATAAATATTTACGGAAATAGAAAAATATAATATTTTATATAGTGGATATTATTTTATTAAATTTTGGGCCTTTTAAAGCTTTTCAGAATTGAGGCGCCTATAAAATTTACTTTGCCAAAAAAATAGAGATCATAAACATCAAAAAAACAAAAGTTAGTGAAAAATATATGGAAGTCATTGAGAGACCGTCTTTTGTAAAGACGATTCTCAAAAGTCCAGCCCAAATCTATATTTAGAGTTGTTATAATATATATTTAGAATTGGACTGGGTTTTTGAAAGCCGTCTTTACAAAAAACGGTCTCAAGTAAGAATTTGTGAATAAAAATTCTTTTTATAATACTCCCTCTGTTCCTTTAAGTTTGTCCACTTTTAGAGAGAGAAATTTAAATTAGATTTTTAAAGTATATATTGATGATAAAATATACTAATGTAAGATCTTGTTAGATTTGTCTTGATATAAAGTTTTTTTTAATATGTAATTTTTATAATTTTTTATGATGCGTACTTAGCGATTAAGACTTAAAATTTGCTAAAAAAATACGTGCAAAGGATAAAGTGGACAAATAAAAAAGAACAAAGAGAGTAATAAGAAAAAAAATATATAAAGCAACTGAAAATAACACATACAACTTAAGAAAGAAAGGGAGTAGAAGTATATGCTAATAAAGTGCTATCATTATCACCCACGAGGTGCATGTATCTTTTAATTATATTTCTCATCTTCATTTTTTTATACGGTTCATGGAGATTAAAAATTATATAGTGAGAAAAAGTAATATTATATTTAATAAAAATTAGAAAGGAAATCTAGAAACGTAAAATACTACTTATAAAAATTAAAATAATACAAAAATTATTAAACTAATAAAAAAAAATGAGATAAATTCAACACAAATGGAGTATAGTCTTGCTAATACTTCATCCGCTTCAATTTACTTGCAACATTTGTTTTTTCACGCAGTTCAATGCACCAATTCAATCTTTAATATATCTAATTATGTTTTAGATTACTGATTCCTTGAAAGTTCTTCTCCTCATCTTTTCTCGAGCCGGGTGACTCCTTTTGGTCGTGCTCTCCTTTATGGGTATGAGTTGCCGCCGTCCTTCTCTTCCCAGACCCTGTCTATAGTTCTCAATAGACGGGAAACACTGCGTAGGATGATGATGATGATGAACCTTTGCAGTGAGACAAATTAAACAGGATCTCACTTCATTATATTTGAACCTATAAATTAAAAACTAATCACAAATTAAAACTGATAAATAAATAGTGTTATTTTTATCAGTATTGCAATTAATATGAAACGAGGAATAAGTAAATAACACGTGCGTGCGTGCGGATAATAGTATTGTTCTTATTTTGTCAAACGTCAAAAGCATTAGTGAGTGGATGTCATTTAGAATTTGGATGAACTAGACTTATATTAGGCTGCTCATAAATATAAAGTAACTAGTATAAAACCCGTGCATCGCACGGAGTTCTGTAAAATAAATTTTTTTATTTGAAATGTAACTTTTAAATTATTGTGGATTTGCACAATGTCATTATTAAATTACAAATATATATATATATATATATATATATATATATATATATATATATATATATATATATATATATATATATATATATATATAAAATTTATTTTTAATTATTCAATAAATGATTAAGTACCCGATAAAAAGTTTGCTTACATAAAAAATCTCAATTAAAATAATAACTTATAGGTTTTGAAATACCTCTTTAAATACAACATTTTCTGTCCTATGACATAAATCACCATCTTTATTACATATTAAAATTTTCAATCCTTTCCTGCTAGTCAATCTGGAAACTGCAACGTAAAATTGTCCATGACTAAAAACAGACTTTGGTAGAAACAATCCAACATAAGATAGCAATTGCCCTTGACTCTTATTAATCGTCATCGCAAAACACAACGACACGGGAAATTGTCTTCTTTGAATAGCAACTGGGATTTTAGAATTATCTGCAGGTGTGAGAGTAATCCTTGGAATAAAGACCTGGAATAAAAATCTTTCCTATTTTATTCAGCATATATTATATTTTTGGAAGGTAGTTTTGACTGAATAAATTCTAAATCCGTAATTTTGGCCCACTAAATCAGTAATTAATTCATCAGTAATTTTTCAGAATAGGAGCTTAATTTATATTTTGAATGTAATTCCACTAAATTAATTCATTAGTAATTATAGCCTTCGTAAATTGCCTTTAATATTTATTTTGTGAGTATTTACCACAGGTATTAATATTGCCACAGATATTAATATTGTGTGAATATTTTGTGAGTATTTTAGCCTTAATTATTTCTGGAATAAAAATCTTTCATATTTTATTCAGCATATATTATATTTTTGGAAGGTAGTTTTGACTGAATAAATTCTAAATCCGTAATTTTGCCCACTAAACCAGTCTTTAATTCATCAGTAATTTTTTAGAATAGGAGCTTAATTTAAGTTTGGAATGTAATTCCACTAAATTAGGAATAAATAATTTCATCAGTAATTCTTAAATAAGGCATGTTTTTGGAATAAATAAGGCATTTTCTTGAAAGTGGCTGTGAGATTGCCACTTGGCATTTTTGCACCAAAATTATATTATAGTATGATTCTTAAATAAAGCATGTTTTTGGAATAAATAAGGCATTTTCTTGAAAGTGGCTGTGAGATTGCCACTTGGCATTTTTGCACCAAAATTATATTATAGTATATGATGATTCGTAAATTGCCTTTAATATTTATTTTGTGAGTATTTACCACAGATATTAATATTGCCACAGATATTAATATTGTGTGAACATTTTGTGAGTATTTTAGCCTTAATTATTTCTGGAATAAAAATCTTTCATATTTTATTCAGCATATATTATATTTTTGGAAGGTAGTTTTGACTGAATAAATTCTAAATCCGTAATTTTGGCCCACTAAATCAGTAATTAATTCATCAGTAGTTTTTCAGAATAGGAGCTCAATTTAAGTTTGGAATGTAATTCCACTAAATTAGGAATAAATAATTTCATCAGTAATTCTTAAATAAGGCATGTTTTTGGAATAAATAAGGCATTTTCTTAAAAGTGACTGTGAGATTGCCACTTGGCATTTTTGCATCAAAATTATATTATAGTATGATACACCTACGGTCCGTTATTTTAAATTATTAAAAATTAAAATAAGACGAATTATTAAATTATTAAAAATTAATATTGATATTGATAAAATTATTAAAAATTAAAAATTTACAATAAGACGAATCAAAAAAAAAAATCCTGCTTGATTATATTTTAGTTTTTCAATTAAAAACAAAAACATAATAAGAGTTGATTGATGCATAGTATTGAAAAAACAAATAAGATATTTAAAGTGATTAGGAGGAAGTATATTTATAGCTAACTAGGATAGAAACTCATGCAATGCACTAATTTTTGAATACGTTAATATTTTAATAAAGTTATAGACAAACAAAAATAGTAAATTTTAGAATATTTATATTGTAATGTATAAATTTTTCAAAAAAAATATGGTAAATCCAAATATAAATGTAAGTCGGTATAATTACTTTAATAGCATCCAATGAAAAAAAAAGACTAATGGCAGGCTCACAAACAAATTGCCTCATACTACTATACAATAAAATTAAATTAATAGAATGTAGTATCATTTTAGACAATAAAATAGGAATTAATTATTTTAGAAAATATTTTAAATTAAATTTTAAATAGTTATTAATTTTATTGTCTAATTTTAATCACATATTGCTAATTAAAGTTAGTAAAAGCGTATATACTATAGAAGTATTTTTCGTTATTCCATACATATTGTACTACTCCTATTAGTATTAAAAAATATACTTCTTTCGTCCAGATGAATTAGTTCCATAGAGAAAATAGGTGAGGATTAAGAAAGTGGTAATATATGAAGAGAGATAATGAATTGTGTGGATGAAATTAAAAGAGAGTTAAAATGTATTGATGAAATTAAAAGAAAGTGGTGGACCATAATCCAAAAATAGAAATGCTGCAATTTAAGTGGGACAGACGAAAATAGAAAATTCTACAAATTATAACTTACTAGTGTGGAACCCCGTGCAATGCTCGATTTTTTTTAACATCGACACATATAAACATATAATAATAAAAAAAGCTAAAATTATTATGCAATAGAAACACTAATTTTGACAGTTATATTTATGAATTAACTTTGTAATTTTAAAAATTTTGACAATATATTAAGCAATATATTATATTCTTTAATTTACTCAAATTAACTATAAATAAATGTTAGTCCAAAAGAGTTAGGATCCTCTCCATTACCTAAAATGTAATGGAGAGTCCATTACTTAATCTAATGGCTAGAATTGCTAGATGAAGGAAAATAAGGGGATTTTTGAGATTTTATTTTTTTATTCTAAATTAGATGTCAAAATCTTAGCATAGGTAATGGAATAAAGTAATGGAGAGGATCCTAACACAGTCCAAAGATACTTTAATAGTAGATACTTCATATTGTTCAAGATCAATTGTCATATCATTAGTCATTAGTCAATAAGTGAATTTTGGCGAGTTGTCTTAAAAATTAACACTTGAAATTTTCCAAGCTTTTTATTATCACAAATTCTTACTTGAGACCGTCTTTACAAAAGACGTCTCAAGATTGGGTCAACCCAATGTTTAAATTTAGAAAAAAGTAACTATATTTACTAAATAAAGAAAGTGGGTTGGGCTTTTGAGAGCCGTATTTAGAAAAGACGGTCTTTCAAGAGAGTACCTAATTTATTATAATGTATAATTAGGGACAGAGGGAGTATATATCATAATTTAAAATAATGAAAATTAAGTGAAATTTTAAAAAACAGACTGCGCAATATAAGCAGTAAGCTGGTGCGTGTCTGCAGACTGCATGGTTCTTTTAAATGATTGAATTACATAATTAATTATTGGACCCACTAATTAATTACTCAAAGACAATTAATAGAGTATTAACAAATCATGGGGACCACTAATTAATGGATTGTTATTGAAAATACTTTTTGATTAGTTTTTACATGTGATTATGTTGGATTTTCTTGGAAAATTCCACATGTTAATTCTAATATTTTTATGTTTTTTTTACATTGTAGATAAATATTTTAAAATTTGTATGGTAACACTGAACTTTCAACTTTTTATGTGATAGATAAAAGTTAAATTTTTTATAAAATTTAATACTTGTCTAAAATCATTCAAAAAAAATACTTGTTTAAAACAAACTTTTGAAAAATGTGTCTCATTAAGGTCACGGCGGCTTTTTGTTTATGAAAAATCTTTATGATGGATAATAATACTAATTTTTTTAAAAAAAAACTTTTACATTTTGCCTATTAAGTAAAAATGTTAGAATAGGGTTACTACGTGAAATTTAAAATTTTTTTTACCTAACACGTGAATTTTAAAGAGACAAATTTTTACTTGGCACTGTCTCTGCAAAAGAGTCTTAAGTTTGGGCAATCCCATTTATTAACTTTTAGAAAAAGAAAAATTATTTAAACTTTCTAAATACGCGTGTATAATTGGTTATATAATGATTTGTTTTTGTTTTATATTTAGATATATAATGACCTATGTTTAGGGCTATAACATTACATATATAGTTGGGTATATATATACATTTTGTGTTGAAATTATAACATTATATATTTGGGTATATATGTGTTTTGGGTTATAGTATTATGTATTTGGAGGTCTTAAAATTATGTATAGTTGGGTATATAATGGTCTGTATTTAGAGTATAATATTTTTATAACACCAAATATATTATAAGTTATAACTCCAATATATGTTGTTATAACCTTTATTATACTATGACTTCAAATGTATATTGTTACAACTCTAAATATATTACGTTATAAGTTATAACCCCATAACCAAAATAAATTATGTTATAACCTTCAAATATAGGCTGGTATAACACCAATATATTATATTATAACCCAAAATAAATGTTATTATAACCCCAAATATATCATATGACTTTTCACATTCCACCCACACACGCACTTTTGTTTTTTTAATTTCAACAACATTTTTTTTTAAAAAATAACATTTAAATTTGATTTGAGTTGGGCTAGAGACCTGTCTTTACAAAGGACGATGGTCTCTTAAAAGAGGACCTGTAAAAAAAAACTTTAACATTTTGCCTACTAAGTGAAAATTTTAAAAGCTTAGAGTTACCACGTGAATTTTAAAAAGTTTGACCAACACTGAAAAAAGCCAAACACTTAGGGTCACACATGAAATTGGCGCTGAAAATGTAACTTAAAATTAAAATATATGAAAGTTTTTTAAATTTTATATTACAAACTTAAAAAGACAAAAGGGATAAGGGATAATTTTTTTTTTTTTTGAGAAAGACCATAATTTCAGTATTCTTATTTCTTAGTTCTTGTAGAAGCCCATTTCATCGAAAATAATTATAGAAATTCTTTAACATAAAAATTTGGGTGAGACCGTCTTACTTGTTAGACGCGTCTTATTGAACCGGCACAATTATATATAATTTTTTTATAAATTAAAATATTAATTTCAAGAGTTAAAAGACCAATTTAAAGACTTAAAAGACCAATTTCATCCAAATTGACATTTTATGTCATAAAATTTAACAATTTTAAAAGTTAAAAGGTCAACTTTAGTACTTAAAAAACCAATTTTAAAAATTTAAAAACCAATTGAAGGACATTAGATTCTCATTTCAATTTTAAAATAGGATGACTCAAACATTAAAGTTGATATTAAAAGCTTTGAAATTGACCTTGTAAGTCTTAAAGTTGGATTTTTAAGTCTTGAAATTGTCTTTTTAAGTCTTAAAATTAGCATGTCAGAATATTTTTTAAAACATTATTAGATCTGGACCAGTTGCACGACTAAGAGCGCCTCAAAGGAGAGTTATTGATTCTTTAATTGAGCATTAGAATCAAATTCCAATCCAAAATAAAGGATATTTCCATTGGAATATATAAAGAAAGCAAAATAAAGGCTATATTCATCTTTTTTATGAAATGTAATAAGACTACACTATAAAACACATAACAATATAATTATATAATTGCCAATAAATAAATAAAACGTAACAATATATAGCACAAGATAGAAGTATCAAATTCTTGTCTTTGTACTTGTCTTTGGCTATTTTTTTTTCTTTAGCATTATTTTTTTATCGATATTTTTAAAATTGCACCCTCCTTTGAATTTTGATAAGCATATAATATGTGATTTTTTTATCTTTATCATCTTGGAGCCGGGGGACTCCTTTTGGCCTTGCTCTCCTTCACGGGTATGAGTTGCCGCCGTCCTTCCCTCCCCAGACCCTGCTCATAGTTCTCTATGAGCGGGATATACTGGGTAGGATGATGATGATGATGATATAATATGTGATTTTACATTCTTTTTTAGACTCTAATAATTAATTTTATAAGTGAAATATATTAATATATCAAACAAATAAATAGATTTTTTGAGTGTCCTCTCTAGGTTTTTCAATGAATAGAACTATAATTCACTAAATATAATATATTATGAGAAAAAAAATATTATTTTTAGCTGTAATTTAAAAATAAAATTCTTGTGGTTTTCAGACTCTGATAGTTATGTGAAAATATGTTGAGGTAGTTTGGACTTATATATGAAGATGAAGACTGCTGACGTCCCAGTGAGAATGATAAAAAGCCTTATAGTGAAGGGCAAGAAAAGTTGGGATACACCCAAAAAGAAAACGTGAAAGGAGCAAATGAATATCGAATAGCGAGAGTTACAACTCTCGGAGGACCAGACCAGTGTTAGAAGTAGTTAGAGGTGTCGTATATGCATTTTAGACTTCTAATAGTTTTGACCTAGCTTTCCTTTTTCTTCCATAATTTTATTTAGTTTTTTTTATTAACTTTATGCTTCCCAATTTCTTTTGTTAGCTTGGCCCTTGTTTCAATTTTAGTTTATGTAGTGTGTTTCCAAAAGTGATATGTGTCTTTTTCAGCCAATCTCCTGAGAGATCATCTTTCTGAGAGATGTCTCTCATGCCCAATTCATTATAGCGTACTGCCTATATTGACTCTTTAATTTCCCTAATGGACCAACCCAATTAGAGATAGTCTCTTAAAAAGACCATCTCTCACAAGAATTTCTGGTCTTTTAACAACTTATTGTATATGACTCACCCTTATCTCATAAGAAACTATCGTTTTGGGAGAGAAATAAAGTGTGTACATTTCTCCGTGCTCTCTTCTTAGTAAGAGCACAGGTATAATTTATCCGCTAATCTATTATCTTCAAACCATGACTTGTGCGAAATACTCAATCGTTATTATGACTATGACCATCTCCCTAATTATGATGTATCCAAATTTCAAGTTTTCAACAAATGTATAGCATCCGCAAGATGATGACGTTGATTGATAGAATACGTATATTTTGTTCCCATGTTACGCCGTCCACGTTTTTTTCCTCAAACGACGACATTTTTTGGTTGTGGAATTGAATTGGGATATGTATGGGTTTTGGAAATTTGGAATATGAATACTTATATTTACACATGGGGAAATTATTTCAATGTTGAATTTATTAGATAGTAAAAAGTAAAGACGATTTTCAGTACCTCGCACAAGACAAATTTGGGTTTTTCCTTTTTCTAAAGGATGCGGATAAATCATACTCATTCCCCAAATAAGAAGTAAAAAGATATGCGCGCAGTCAAGAAACCCCCAATTAATACCTGCGAGGCTGCGCCCAATAGAGGGGTTGAACCCCAAACCTTCTGCTCCACATGCAGATGCTCTATCCATTGAGCCACAAGTGCTTTCAATATATTTTGATAATTAATGGTTCATAAGAACATGTATCCTCTATATACACTATAAGAAATTTGAAATAGCGACATTTAAATTAAAGGAAAGGAAAGGACCTTCTCGGTATCCCACACAAGGCAGGGTCCGAGTGGGGGTTCTCTTTTCCTTGAAATCATCATCATCATCAACATACCCAGTGTTCATGCACATAGATAAATCTATGGTCAGGGTCCGGAGAAGGAAGGTCGACGGCGTCTCATACCCATAAGGAGAGGGCGGTCACAAGGAGAGAGTAAAGAGAAATGCGCGCAGTCAAGAAACCCCCAATTGATACCTGGGCCCAGTAGGGGTTTTGAACCCCACTAAAAGCAAATTATGTTGTAGTGAATATTAAACATCAAAAGTACTTAAAGCGTAAAATTATGTATTGAAAAGATCATTAATGATCAGCTTTTAAACTTGTAAATGGGACTATGATTTTGAATCATATATGAGGAGCATTTGTTTGTGGCTCAATGAATAGAGCATTTGCATGTTAGCAGAAGGATTAGAGTTCGACTTTTACTGGGTGCATGTATCATTAGGGGGGTTTCTTGACTACGCGCATCTCTATTTACTCCCTCTTGGGGAAAATAGGTATGATTTGTCCACATCTTTCAAGAAAAAGAAAAAATATCCCATTCAAAATCTGCCTTGTGCGGGATACTGGGAGTGACCTTTACCTTTACCTTTTGCATGAGGTTTGATTCGCGGCTAAAATAAGCCACCATTGTGTAATTATTGTAGTTATTTTTATAAGTAAAAAGTCTGATGGGTGTTGGCATTTTGTTGCAACTTGCAAAATAATAAGTTTTTATACGCATCAGTCATAGTGTTATGAAGATCTTCATCTTTAAATCTCTGATTTCACTTTATCTAGAAATTTCGAGGATTAATATTTTACTTTTAATGAACACTGATATTCTGATACCTAGATTTAGCTTGAAAAAAGATTGATAGACTAGTCATATCAACAAGGTGTATCTTCTTTTCATGGGAGCCCATTTACTAAGTAACTCCACAGTTAAGCGTGCTTGGTGGGGAGCAATCTTATGATGGGTAATCTTCTGGGAAGTTTTCTCGGGTGCGCACGAGTGAGGACAAAGTGCGCTGAAAAGACTTGTGTTGGTTTTTGGGCTAGTATACAGTCTCTCTCAGTAGTCATCGACGGTCTGAAAAGCCGAAATGTACTGTTACGAATATTAATTTGACAGTTTAACAGGTGTATTTATTTATGCATGATTCTCATAAACCTGTCTTCTAATGAACACATTGCCTATCTAATGTGGACTAGGTTTATGAGATATTAGATAAATATATGATTTTAAGATGTATTTTCCTTTTCAATAAGTGTGGTATAAGACAGTCTTATTATGAAACGAGCATATATAATTAGTGTTTTTTTAATTGATTACTTTAATATTGTAAGTAATTACTTTAAGGTTATAACTGATCACTCTAAGACTATGAAAATGGGTCGCTCTAAGAATATAAAAAGTGATCGCTTTAAAAATGTTAGTGGTCACTTTAAGGTTATAAGTAATCACATTATAAGACAATGAGTATTCATTATGACAATCTAGTAGAAACAGTCTCATAGTGAGACTGGTGTCATTTAAAAATTTGTGTTTTCTTATTTGCGTTTAATCTTCGTATAGTTGGTATGAATCAAACTTCTATCAAAGAAACCAAAAGAAAAGTCTAATGAAACTTACTCTTTATGTCTCGTAATATTTGCCAGAAGCATAAAATTTAAGCAAACCAAAAAAGAATAAAGGGAAAAATTTGTGATTTTGCAATAAGAGAAATAAATATTTAATTGAGATGAAACTATAAATTAAACTTGTAAATGTGAAATTTTTTTGGATTATAGGTAAACTGAGGGAATAAAGGTTATGTGAGATTCAATTTTAAAATCTTGCCCGAAAAGACGACATGTACTTCATCTGCTACAAAATTTATATAAATATGAGTTAAAGAAAGTGAGAGTGTGTAAATTTGAAGTCACCATGAGACGGTTTAATATGCACTTGTTCAATTTTAAATTTCTTAAAATTTAATGATAAAACTGTTTTATCGTATTAACTCATATGTAAATTTGACTTTGGGTTGCTTGTATGGGCCAGTCTTACGGTGAGACGGTGTCATATAAGACTTGTTGAACATAAAAATATATAACAAATTACTAATCCTCTATTGAAGTCATCTCACTGTGTGACGACTTTAATTAGGTAAGCCCAAACTTATTTAAACTAAAACCGCTTCTTGTATAAATAAAAATATATAATTATTTTTTATTTTTTCATGTTTTTTGCTAATAAAATTTTTATATGGATTCATCTTACAAGCAGACAGAAGTACTGATAAATTTTTTGATTGTACGTGCATGTGACAGTCTAGTTGTTTGTCTAGAGTCAAGCTATAGGCTATAGTTACGATATCTCAGAGAGGTGTACGGATTCATTAATAATAGAAGTACTTCCTCCCAATCAGTCTAGATGTCCCATTTTTTTATTTGACAAAACCATACTTCCTCTGTTCTGATTTACTTGCTACTATTGCATGGGCATAAAGATTAAGAACTTACTGTGCAATGATGAATAATAGGTGGAAAGTTGCTTTTTTGGAATTTTTTAATATTATTTGTTGAAAAATGAAAAAGAAAAATAAGAGTAATTAGATATAGAGTAAGATAAAAATAAAAGTAGATATAACTTTAAATGATTGGTTTTTTACTAAAAAGGAAATGTAGCAAGTAATATGAAATTTCCCAAAATGAAAAATGTAGCAAGTTATTATGGAACGGAGAAAGTATTAATTGTCCCATTTTTTTCTTTTGTCTATCTTTTTTTATCTAAATACTCCCACTTTTTCAATTTTCAATAACTAATTACCACCTTTATAATTAATTTAATCAATTAAAATACCCAACAACCATCTTTTTAATGTACCCCACTCAACTCTTAAAATCCGTAAAATCCCAAATGAGACATCAAACTGATTCGGAGGCAGTATTATTTAACTATATAAGGAGTCCTTGAAAGAGATCAATAGACAAACAAAAATAAAAAAGTTATTCAACATAATCGAACTTTTTATTGATATTTTTACAATGATATTAATTTTTGATTAATTATGAAAAATTTTATTATTAAGCATTATTTACTGAAAACGCATCAAGATAACTTTTTTACCTATACAATAAGTCATAATATTCAACATTCTTCACAAATTAATTCAATACAAAATATAATTTAGGATCACATTTTAAAGAAACACAAATACTTGTGACAGACAGTCTATTTGAGAGACCATCTTTGATTGGGTCGACCCATAAAGAAAATATGAAGTAAGAGTAGGAATTAAGCTCTAATGGACTGTGCCTGAAAAACGTCCCTTAAAGAGACGGTCTCTTAAAAGACTGACTGTTGAAGAAATCTATTGCTCTAACCTTGTTACAATAGCAACTTTCATTGAAACATCATTCATCAATTCCCATGGAACTTTGACAATGACAACATCTAGAACCATCATATCTTCAATTGTTGAAACACTAGCATGATGAACTTGTAACTTAAGTTGCTTAAGCACATCCATTAATCTTGCCAATGGATAATTTATGTTCTCACATTGAACCCTAATCATGGCTTCATTCCCTAATACCTTAACATCAACCTCTAATGGAATTTTACGATAATTAACGACATCACCAATCTCGGACAGACTATATTGATTACTCATTAAAGGGACATTATCATTTTCACTAGTTGATGCTCGCATGGACTTTTGGATTTGTGACTCGAGTCTATTAATCTTTGCATTTAACTCATTTATATAAGCAACTGCATCGCTTAATAAGGAAGCTTTATCCATTTTAGTTACAGTTGGTACGACTGATCGAAGTGCATAGAACCGACTATTCATCTTTTCTCTTCTTTGTCGTTCTGCTTCCACATGGTTTATAACGGTAGCTTGGCCTTCAGGGGCCGAGCTAAGTTTTCTTCCTCTTTTCTTTACAATCCTTTGTCGGCCCGTCGGTTCGTTCGAGTCTTGAACTAGGTTGGTTGCACCCACAAGACATGAGTCACCAAACACATCACCACTAGTGGTAGTACTACTCCATGTAACATCAAGATTTGTGGGGCCCAATTCAAGGTTACACATGGGTCCAAAATGGGAATGGGCTTGTTCAATTAAGGCCCAATTTTCTTGAATTAAGTCAATTGAGCCAAACTCAAGAACCCCATTAGGGACAGGAATACACACAAAGGTAAGAAGCCCATGAGATTGGGCTTCCTTAGCCCGTTCGCAATTATAAGATCGGATAGAGTGGGCCCCACTCAACCAAACCAATGAGCCCGTTGTAAAAGCCTTAGCTAGAGTACCTACATTGGAGGATATAAAATAAAATAAAATCAATGATAGTATAAATAATTATAATTATAAGTTATTAAAATATATGTTAAAAGTAATACATATTTTTTATTTATAAAAGTTTATACCCATTATTATAACAATTAATTTTAATTTTGTTTAAATAGAATATTTTTTTGAAATGTGTTTAATTAGAAAATAATCATTTTCATTTGAAATTATATTTTTCATTTAAATACTTCCTCTAATTCATTGAAAATGAGAATTTTAATTTTGACACTCTTCTGTTATTATTCTTAACTTGTATTTTATTCATAATTTATAAATTAAAAACATAGTCAAGTGAGATATTATTTGATTCATCTTAATGCAAAGATTATTAATATCTATTTTTTTTATTATATTTCGTTATGTATAATAAAAACTTTAAACATTGAACAACTGCACTGAATAGCGTGTAAAATTAAATATCCCATTTCGTTAAATTGGAGGGAGTATTTACTATTATAGACCCATGATTAATATTTGAAAAAATTAACATTAATAATCCAACCTTTCACTCATCCGCTATGAATAATCCCACCTTTCAATTATTTTCAAATAATCCAACCTTAGTGATAAATTTACCCAAAACATACCGTATCACTAATATGGATAATAATAGGGTATGTTGCTAGGAAACTAAGGGCAAACGTTGGATTATTCACAGCAGATGAGTAAAAGGTTGGATTATTAATGTCAATTTTTCCCTGAACTGCTAAAATCTCAGGGTGGGCCCTTCATACCTATTCCACCATTGGCACTAGCCCTTTGCTTTACAGGGTAAGATCGGGAAGGTGACGTCATATAAAACCACTCAGCATCAGTGACAACGTCATCAATGGAGGACCCACCATCATCAAACTCATCTAATTGATCTTGAACAATAACAAAATTGGGCTTCTTTTTGGGCTTGATGCCTTGAAAATGGCCCTCACCCCAATTTAAGATTATAGGACAACTATTATCAAGATTATTGGAACATGTTTTCCAAAATATGGCATAATTCCACCAATTTTGTTGGTTTTTTAGGAGAAATTGAAGTTTTTGGTGAATTGTTGATGGAGATAACAAGGATGATGAAAATGATGATGATATTACCATATTATTATTCATTGATTTTTGGGAATTTTTTTTTTTGGATTTTTTTTAATATGTGGATGATGGGTTGTAGGAAAAATGGAATATTTGGTTCATGTGAATGGGGAAGAGTGAAAAAATGGATGAGACTTGTGGGTTGAAGATCAAGGGTTGTTGGGTTTATAAATCAATGAAAAGAACTATTATTCTAGGTATATAGGGCCCACTTCAAAAATGGGAGTTGGTCTATTTACAAATTTTATACTCCCTCTGAATTATTTTATATGTCCTATTTGGGTTTTCACGGTTATTAAGGGTGGTGTGGGGTCCATTAAAAAGATGGTAGTTGGGTATTTTAATTAATTGAATTAATTGTAAAGGTAGTAGTTGGGTATTGGGAATTGGAAAAGTGGGGGTATTTAGGTAAAAAAAAGATAGACCAAAAAGAAAATGGGACAATTGATATGATTTTGCCAAATAAGGAAATGGGACATCTAAAATGATTCGGATGGAGTATTAGACAAATTCATGTGAGCTAGGGTCTCTTTAAGAGACCTTCTGATTGGTTGGCCCATATTAAAGGTAACAACTACTCACTTGAGAGATCGTCTTTTTGATAGACGTCTGTCAGACCCAATCCATTAAAGCTTATTGCCTACATTTACTCTATATTTTTTTTTCCTAATCACCTAATGGGCCAACCCAATTAGAGATGGTTTCTCAAAGAGACCGTCACTCACAAGAATTTCGGTAAAGGTAAAGGTAAAGGACCATTTCCGTATCCCGCACAAGGCAGGGTCCGAGTGGGGGTCTTCTTTTTTTTTTGAAAGATGCGGACAAATCATACCCGTACCCTCAACGAGAGAGTAAAGAGAGATGCGTGCAGATGTGCAGTTAAGAAACCCCCAGATTGATACCTACGCCCAGTAGGGGTCGAGTCATACATATTTTTTATATATTGTAAGTAGACATTAATAATGATGTAAGTAGATATGTAAGATATTGAAAGTAGTAATTAAAGATATGATAAGTAAACATTAAGGATAATGCAAGTAGGTACTAAGAATACGATAAGTAGGTATTAATTTTTAATGGGTTGGTCTTGAGATACGTCTCTCAAAGATAAAATCTCTCAAGAGATTAGTTGTTCTTTATTAAGATCGTCTTATCGTGAGACGACTTAATATGAATTGATTCAATATTTAGTTTTAAAAAAAACTGAAAAAATAATTATTAATTAACTAAATTAATTTAAAAAAAAATACATTAATTGGTCTTTTACATAGATCTGTGTCATGATGTGACGATCTTAATTAAATGTGCTGATTAAATTGATATATATAGCTTTTTAAAATTGACTGGATAAAAAATCGAATATGATTTGATAAATCTAAAATAACTATATTTAAAATTAAAACGATATATATAAGTACATATATTTAAAAATTAATATTAAATTGCTCGACATATTATATTTGAAATTCACCTGAACATCAAGGTGGACACTCATTCACTTATATTCTCTCTAATTTAGGGTAATTGTTCAATTTGATGTTTTTGATACTTTAAGTCGATTAGTCTTAATTAGTGAAGTATTTTATTTTTATTCTATAGTCAATAAAATATTTGTTTAATTCTTTTCAATAATGTAAATTTAATCAATAATTAATATTTAAAACTTTTAGTTATATACAATTACTTATACATAAGATTAAAATAGTGCATTGAATAAAAAGCATTAAGTAAATGAGTCGGTTAAGATTAATGAGAGGGGAGTTTAACTTACACTATCTCTCCTCTATTTACTTATCACATAAACTTGGACGAGGCCGTTGCAAGTTAAGACGAAGTGTTGGCTGGCCCATTTCACGTGCATGTAATAACATTTTAATTTTTTGGGTATATATCAATTTTGACCTTAAAAGTATTAATTTTGAAAATTGATACCTTTAATGTCAAAATTGATACATTTAGGAGCAAAATTGAAAAATGCCCAGAAAATGAAAAAAATGTCCACATTGTTATATCATTATATGCGCGAATTGAACTGGTGCAAATTGACGGTCCCATTATGAGGCCGTCTCTTACAAGAGACCAGCTGTTAACTTATTTGACCTCTTATTTTAACAACATCTAAAAATATTGTCATTTTAATTTATGTTACATACTTTCTCCGTTCTGAAATATTCGCTACATTTGACTTATGAGTACTATTGTTTGAGCTTATTTTACATATAACGACTAATGTGTAAGAAGAAATATAGTCAAGTGGGATCTTGTTTGAATCGACTAATTGCATACTTTTATAATATTTAATTTATATAATTTTTAGCTAAGTGTAGATTAAGATATTAATAATCAAAATTGTGTATTGAATTGCGTAAAAAAGTAAAATGTAACAAGTATTATAAGTCGGGAAGTAGTAAATTTAAAGTGAGAAAAAAGTATTGCGTCAGATGAGCAATTAAGCCTTGGTGGATTATGACTTTTCTTTTTCAAATTTTACGTTATCCTCATTTTTAATTTTTTAATATAATTAATTTTTGTTTATCTAGTTGAATTTAATTTATTTCCTGAAAGTGACTATAACTTTTTGGGCTCGCCCAATGCCTAATAGTTATGCGGATATATATTAGCGAATAAAAAGACCTTTTCGGTATTCCGCACAAGATAGGGTTTGAGTAGGGTTTTTTTTTTCTTGAAAGATGCGGACAAATCATACGTGTATCCCAAGGAGGGAGTAAAGAGAGATGCGCCAGTCAAGAAATCTCTCAATTGATACTTGCGCCAGTAGAGATAGGGCCGACCCTTGATATATTGGGGTCCTGGACGAAATAACATGTTGGAGCCCTTTTTCTTTGCAATTTATACCCTATATGAACTTTGTACAACCATTAGTTTTGTGTTTTTGACAAGGGGCTCTGGGCAACGACCCCTCTTGCGGACCTTTATGACCGACCCTGAGTAGAGATCAAACCCCAAACCTTCTGCCACACATGCAAATGCTAGCATGGCCCCTCTATATTACATCAATATTATCAATCACTTCTTTTAGAAAAATACCAATAATAGTAGGAGTATTAATTATTTTCTCTATTGTAGACAACATTATTAGTACTTGGTAGTTAATTAAGTTTCAATGGAATTCTATTCATAATTTGTACGATTGTCTATTTGATATTTTGTTAAGTTTCAACGGCTTTACCAGTAGATTAATTCTTAGAGGGGTAACAGCATAGCTCATATGATAGCTAGATGTAGGGATGGCAATGGGTATTGGACCCGACCCGGATCCGTAGATCCGTATCCGTTTTCACGGATCTGGACCCTAAAATTTTGGACCCGTCGGATCCGGGTCGGGTCCGGATCCATTAAATTTACACGGGTCCGGATCCGGATCTCAGAAAAATGCCCGGACCCGCGGATCTAGAGGACCCGTTTTAAATTTTTTATAAATTAAATATATATGCTACTGGACTTGCAATTGCTTTGGGCATTGCACTATGGAAAACCCAATTACATTAGTAATTAACCTCCCTAATATTGGAGTGAATGTTCTGACTTAATTTGATACAAGTACAATCCCAACTTCTAATTGTATTAATTTATTTTGTTAAAAAAATTAAGTTAATTATATCAAATTATTTTGAATAAAAGGTTAGGCTATGTTTATTTATCTAACAAACAACTATAATGTCTTCATTGAATATTTTCAAGATAATTTTAAGTTGTATAATGTTTTTTGGGTGAACGATCGAGAAATTATATATACATGAAGTATATATTATCATTCGTCAATTAATATAACTTTATGCCAATCTCAACACGATCAAAAAATACAAAAAAAAAAAAAGCAAAATTAAGTCAGACCCGTTTTGGACCTGGATCCGATACTGGATCCGCAGTATCCACGGATCCGGATATGGGTCTTGCAAAATTAGACCCGCGGATCCGGGTCCGGATCTGGGTCCTGCTCTTGAAAACGGATCTGGATCCGGGTCCACCTGGACCCGGTCCAGATCCGACCCGTTGCCATCCCTAGCTAGATGGGATATGGATTGAGCCCAATAAAGAATCTGAATGGAACCTTTTCCACCTAGCCTTTAGGCTACGATCGCTCTTGATTTATTGCTACAATTTATCCTTTAAGAGTTTTAAAGATTTTGTAGCTAAAGTTGACGGCAATTTATTCTTACTTTTTACGATGAAACATTGTGATTATTTGTATTTATTAAAAAGTATAATGGCTTCATAAGATTATATATGAGATGGTTCACAGCGGTTCACAGTAAGATGCGCTTTATAAATGGGTTAAATTAGTATAACAATACAAATTATTAATATGTAAATTTTTTATATTGAAAACATATCACAGAAAAACAATCTCTAAAAATTAAAGAGTAACTCTAATGTTTTTTGGTTGAGTAAAACAATTCTATACTGACCTTACATGGAAGAAATTGAAAGAATATCTTTAAATCGTTATATTAAATTTATGATCTTTATAATTTCAAAAAAAAAAACTTATGATCTTTACTATCATTATTAGAGATAAAATATTAATTTTTTATTTATTGCATTCCTAATATCCAAAGAAACACTTCTTAGTTGTTAAGTGACTAGTGTTTGTTGGACACTTGGACAGATGATTATTGGTCAGAGATGTTGACTAGTTTAATTAATGACAAATATTGCCTAATAAGTAAGATTTTAGGGAGGTTTTGGTAAAAATAACTACGCAAACTTTTTTCTTGAGACCGTCTTTTGTTAAGACGGCTCTAAAAAGTTCAGTGTAATTCCAAATATATATTGTTACAAGTTACAAATCTAAATATAGATTTGTGCTGGACTTTTAAGAGTCGTTTTTACAAAAGACGGTCTCTCAAGAGAGCAAAATAATTAATTAGTGGTTATTAGTTGCTTATAAAAAAAATGAATAAAAAGCCAAAACCAAATGATAAATTCTACTCCTAATATATAGATTTATGATTTTGGCTTATTAATCAGCTTTTCAACTAAATTAAAAATCATTCTTTGAACACTTATTTGGGCCTCTGATCAACTAAAAAGTAAAAATTAAAAGAAACAATAAAATAAAATAAAATAAAATCAGTTGTCAAATATCTCATAGTTCTAGTCGTGTAGTCCCTTTATCTTATTTTTGAGTATGAAACTGGGCTGACGCATTCTCAGGCGCGTGCACTATAAAAAAATAAAATAAAATAAAATCATTTCAAATTTTTTTTGGCTTTTTTAATTTTTGGGTATTTTTCAATTTGGATCTTAAAGGTATCAATTTTGACCTTAAAGATATCAATTTCAACGTAAAGTATTACTTAAACATATCAATTAAAGTAAAAATTCCAATAACAACATACAATCCATTACTTATCACTGTTAATCATCCCCAAGCATGCATCAATTATGACTTTATCTTTGTTTTTGTTATGATGTTAACTAAATCAATTACAACAAAATAAATGAACTACATAACAACATACAATTCATTACTTATCACTGTCAATTATTACAAAACCTGCATCAATTATGACCTTATCTTGTTTCTGTTATGATGTTAACTTCATCAATTCTAAACAAAATAAATGAACTACATAACAGCAAACAATTCAATACTTATCACTGTCAATTATATTAGGTAAAAATTAATCTCTTTAACGTTAAAATTGATCACTTATATATGATCAAATTGAAAATTTTACTTTAATTGATATATTTAAGTATCACTTTACGTTGAAATTGATAATTTTAAGGTCAAAATTGATACATTTAAGAGTAAAATTGAAAAATGCCCAGATAAATGGAAAAAACTAATGGGCTCCATATTAGACCGTGTCTTATTCTAAGACGGTCTTACCCAAGATCTGTTGTTAATTTTAATTCTACGTCAAACATCATTCATGGTTTTAAAGTTACATTGAGTAGGTAAATCATGCATAATTAAACTTAAATAAGTTGGTATTAATAAATTTACATTCTAGATAAATCAAACAAGTTTCAATTTAACTATATTTTTTTAACTTTAAAACTAAGTAAATATCATTAACAAGAAATTCAAACAAGAGAACACTAAACAATTATTGCAAGTATAAAATAGAGTAATATAAACATTTTATTACAAACACAAATTTTTATGATATGATGAGCCAAACAATAAAATTGAATAAATATCCATATTAAAATTATTTAACTTCAGCTTATGACAAAAATTTAATTCTCACCACTTATACAAAATATTCAATTTTTTCGCCCTACCACCAATAAAAAAAGAAAAAACTATTAATTTATTATTGTACTAACCTTCTAATAATAGCAACCCTTAATGAATTCTCATTATAAAACTCTAATGGAACATTAACAACAACAATATCTTGAACTATAATTTCATCAATGGTGGAGATAATTGCATGATGAACTTCTAATTTAAGTAATTTAAGCACATTCATTAACCTTAAACATGGATAATTAATATTTTCACATTGAACCCTAATCATTGCCTCATTTCTACATAATTTAACACTAATTTCCATTGGGATTTTACTATCAATAATATTTGAATCATTTTGTAGGATATTATCCATATTTTCATCCATATAATTACTAAAATCCTTATTATTAGATGACTTTTTTAATATTTCTAGTTCTGACTCTAAATTACTAATTTTGTTTTTTAATTCATTTATATAATTCACGGTATCACCCAGTAAAGAAGCTTTATCCATTTTAGTTACCATAGGGACTACTGATCGAAGTGATAAAATTGACTATTCATCTTTTCTCTCCTTTGTCGTTCTGCTTCAACATGGTTTGTGCCTGTAACGACATTGTCGTTTCGAGCCGTGCTAGGCCTTTTTCCTCTTTTCTTCACCACCTTTTGAAGGCGGATGGATTCGTCGGAATCATACTCCTCCGTCGCATTGAAGTTAAGTTGGACTTGGTGAGTGCTACCCAATAGATTAAAGTCTAGAAAGGACACACAACCAACCCATACATTATAACTTGAATAAAGTTGTTAAAAATTAAAGCCAACACAACTATAATAAATTTAATAAAAATACATATTTAATTTATCAAACTTTAATGCTTACTCCGTCCTAATGTAATACACTAGTTCTTGATTGAGACAGTATCACCGTAAGACGACTTTAATTGGATAAGTCCAAACTGTTTAAAAATAAACAACCACTTCATATGTTGAAATTTAGTTTTTATGGTTTTTTGTGTTTTTTACTAATAGGCTGTTTGTATGGGCTCGTCTTACGGTCAGACGGTCTCATACAAAACTTGTTGCAATTATAACATTCAATTTTCTAATTTGAGCTATGGTTTCAACTTTTTGTTGCATAAAATAAAATTTTTTACTTATATCAATATTTTATCACTACATCAATTCCATATAATTTTACTTTTTTCATTATATTGTTATTAGTTTGAGAATATTGTGATAATGTTTAAGAAAAATTTAACTTGTGCCAAAATATAATTTTTTTTTAACACAAATTCTTGCTATAGACGGTCTATAGCATAAACGGGTGTAATGAGCCAGCCCACTTTTACACTTTCCAAAAATAACAACTGAAATTTCCATTGGGCTGGGTTGTTGCAAGTGTCGTCTATGCAATAGGGTCTCTCAGGAGACCTTCTGTTTTTTTTAAAAACTATATTTTCCATATTAAAAGAATTTATTTGCATTTTATCACGTTTTAATTACCATAAAAAACCAGAATTCAGCAGATCTAACAATAAAAAAGTTAATTATAATAAAATTACCCGTAAAATCAACATCGAGCTCAACACTCATGGATTCAAACAAACATTGAGCTTGTTGAATCAAAGTCGAGTTTTCCTTAATCAACTCAACCGAACCCAACTCGATCACCCCATTAGGAATAGGAATACAAACAATAGTCAAAACCCCATAAGACCAAGCTTCCTTGACTCGTTCACAATCATACGTATGGGCCCCACTTAGCCATACATATGCACCATTATTAAAACTCCTAGCTAAAATACTACCACCATTGTGATCCATTTCATTGACGGAATAAGACAGAGTACATGAAGTCGTATAAAATAATTCAACGTTATATTGATTTTTAAGAATTAAATTAGGGTTCGTCGTTTTATGATTTGAGAAGGTACGTAAATACCCGTCACCCCATATTAGTGAATACGAAGAAATATTATTATTTGTGAAATAATTTGTAGAAATTTGCCAAAAAATGGCATAATTCCACCATTCTTGTTGGTTTTCTAGAAGAATTTGAAGTTTTTTTTGAAGTTTTGGTGAGGAAGATGAAGAAGAAGATGACATTAATATGTTATTTTGTTCATCCATTATGATAAGTTTTTTTGTGTAAAATATGTTGTTTAAAGAGAATTGAGTTTGTGTGGATAGAATAATAAGTGAGTATATGTGATTTTTAAAACGTGAATGAAGTAATAATAAAGGTATAGATTGGAGCCCACAAGATAAAAGGGTGTTTTTAGATCTGTGAAAATTCGCTGGATTTTTGAATTTGACTAAATTTGTTATTACTGAGACCTGATTTATTTGATGCATTTTTTTGAAAAATTTTGTGAATATTTGAGTTATAATCTACTATTTTTTCGTTAACTTATGTATTTTATAATAATCCATAATTGTGATTTAAAAAACATCTACCTATATAATCAGAAAGATTTATTCAAAGTTCGATGAAAGACGATAAATCATACTTTGAAGACAAATTCTCAAATGAAACAGCCTTATGTTGATTACAATTTTATTTCTATTGGGCTGATCCCAGTTACAATCTTAAAATGATCTGTTACAACCTTCGAGTGAAATCTAAAAGTGATCACTTTATCGCTTAAAAATAATTTCTTATTAGTATAATTTTTATAACGTGTCATAAAAGACTTGCTCCGAAAAAAATAATTTTAAATTTATAACTTGTTAAGTTAAACTAAACAATCCGAAATCAACCCGATAACTGATTTGACATGTTTAGATGGTTCTATAACTTTATAATATTATTTGGAAAGAAATAGTTATAGGGCATTGTTGGACCAATGAGAATCACATAAACTATGAATCTTTTTTTTTTTTTTGAATAAACATAAACTATGAATCTCACGCTTTCAAGATGTTACTAAAAACAATTTTTTAATATTTTTTATTATTCTATTTTTGGCAAATTTTACACAAAAGCAAAATTTCTTTTTTTTGGGCGATGAATGCAGATGGTTAGCCATTGGACCATTCAATGTACTAGCTAGGCTGGTCCCACCATACACAGCAAAAATTAATAAGATAAAAAATAAAAATAAAAATAAAAATAAATTAATCAGCACCACTTGTTGAAGATACTA
The DNA here is from genome assembly GCA_019776075.1 of Amaranthus palmeri. Taxonomy (NCBI): domain Eukaryota; kingdom Viridiplantae; phylum Streptophyta; class Magnoliopsida; order Caryophyllales; family Amaranthaceae; genus Amaranthus; species Amaranthus palmeri. The sequence goes on along the minus strand of JAAKBH010000036.1, from coordinate 25,366 downwards.
CTCCTTTGGTTTCTATTTACTTGTCGCATTTTCTTATTTGGCAAATTCATATCACACATTTTCTTTTTGTCAATCGTTTTTTACCTAAATATCGTATGTTCACACAAATAATATACAAAATACCCTCACTTTTACTACTTACGATACAACCTTTACAATTAATATAATAATTTGAAATACCCAACTACTCACTTTTTAAAGGACCCTACATCACCCTTAATAACTGTGCCCAAGCAAATGAGACATCTAAATAGAATTGGAGGGAGTACTAATTACTGGTAAAAACTAACAAAAAAATATATTTGTTTCATTTCATTATACTTACTATATTTGACTTTTTTTACGTAATTTAATGTTATTTTGTATTTTTATATATCGAATTATTAACATTTCAAAATTATAAAAAGTTAATACTAAGAAAGTATGCGGTTAGACGATTTAAACAATATCTCACTTGATTATATTTTTACTAACACATTAGCCGCAATATATAAAATAAGCTTGAACAATAAATAATGTCTATAAGCGAAATGAGCAATTATTTCAGAACGAAGGAAATAGTTTGTCTAGAAGTTTGTAAGTAGATGTATTACCAGGGCCGGCCCTAAGGGTGGGTAAGAGGGGCCGTCGCCCAAGGCCACATGTCAAAAAAACAAAATTAATGGTAGTTAAAGGTTCATATAAGTTATAAATTGCAAAGGATTAAGGCCCCAATATGTTATTTCGCCCAGGGTTCCAAATATCCAGGGTCGGCCCTGTATTACTAATTATTGTTATTGATTAAAACTTATTTTTGCTGATTATTTATTTTTACTGAATACTTATTTTTATAAAGTATATGAAGTAAGGCCACTTGATAAACAAAAGTGACCAAGTATTTATGCACGTTTTTTTCGTCTATTTTAGATTCTTTATCCGTGCGTTATTTAACTAAATTTATGAAAAATCCTTAAATTATAATAAAATGCTCCAATTTATAAATGTTATTTTGTTCACTTAAATTTCCATGATACACACTAATCAAAATCTAATTAGTATTTTACAACCCTAATTAAATGACACTAATATGTAAAGAGACAATCATTATACTTATTAGGAAAAACTACCTGGAATAATTCAACCTTTTCATGATTTTTCTACAATATTCTCACTTATTGATTAACCATAAATAATTCCAACTTTGAGGGGTATTTGCTTGGAGTAAACCCGGTAACCGGATAACTTGCTATATTAAGTTTTTTTAGAAAAAAAAAGATGAATTAAAATGAAATGTCGAAAAAATGTAAAAGAAATGTTGAAAAAATTTTAAGATTTTTTTATTATTCAGAATTTTTGATGTAAATTTTTTAAATTTTTCTCTAATTTTAAATTAATTTTTCTGGCGAAGTACCTGCTATATTAGGTCATCGGGTTACTCTAGGAAAAATCATATAAAAAAGTTGGGATTATTCATGGTTAATCAATAGGTGAAATTATCATATGAAAATCATTAAAAGATTGAATTATTATATTTCGCTCATAAAAATATTATGTGATAGAATTATTTTCAGCTAGTCTTCTGAGAGACCGTCTCTTTGAAAGACACCTCTTAGGCCCAATCCATTATAGTTTAATTCCTACTCTTACTTTATATTTTCTTTTATAGGCCAATCCAATTAAAGATGATCTCTCAAAAAGACCGCCTCTCACAAGAATTTATGAATTATTTTTTATTTGAGTTATGTCTATTTATAGCAAAGTTTCTTTATTCCTATTTTTTAGTTGGATGGACGTTGATTTATGGTGGTCCAATTTGTTTTGCATTATTAAATCGTGTTGATAAGCCACTTGCAAGTTAGTACCACATAATACACAAGAAAATTCAATGGAGTTAGCCTGAAAGAGATGGATCATATGGTGTACCTATAAGACCATATCTAACGTGTTGCTAAGAGATGAAATGTTAATAATTTGTCACCTTACAAATATAAATAATAACTATAAAAAGGAAGCAGGTCTGTTTCTCAAATTTTGGTGGCTTAGGGCGAGATTAAAAATAAAGGTTCTTACTCCTAAGAAAATTTTCATTTATATCCTCATTAAGTCTTATGAGAGACGGTCTATTCTATAGACGGAATCCATAAAGCCCAGCCCAAAATATAACATAGTATATTTGGGGTTATAATAAATTATTTGGGGTTATAATAACTTATATTTGGGGTTATAGAATAGTATATTCGAGGTTATAATACCTTACATTTAAAATTAAAACATAATATAATTGATATTATAATAAAAAAAATCAGTTAAGGGAAATGGGCTAGCCCGTCTCTTGTGAGATTTTGTGTAATGTTTTTCATTTGATCCACGAAAAACTAAATTACTTTGCGATTCTTATATTTATTTAGTTTTTTTTTCTTTTTACAGAACAAGATGTATATTTTTGTGGTAACATTATTTAGTCACAAAGTTAAATTAAGATGGAACAATATAACCCGATTCTTAAAAAAAAAATATAACCCGATTCTTAAATAATAAGTACCAACTTCTCTCAAATTGTAATATCTTCAACCAATGAATCCTTGACATGTCAATATTATTCCACTATCACTCTAAATTTTTTAATTTTCTTTTACTTTATAATATTTATAAATATAAATTTAAACCTACCTAATTTCTAAAATATAAGGCCATGGGCCTTTGTCTCACCCGCCTTGGGTCAAATATGCCTCAAAAAGGACGACAAAGTAAAGTGAAGGAAGTTGAGAGACGGAGGAGTACATTTTCCCTTATTGTATAAGAGAAAAATGGATGGTGAAAACTGAAACCTGACTATCTTTTTCACCCAAAATAAAAATGAGAGTAAAATTACGGCGTCAGTTAAAGAAAAGAGTGGAAAATAGGGTGAAAAAAAATAAAATATAGTGAAACTCAACTTTGTTCATCTTAAATAGAGATACCCACTAGACATGGTCTAATGCATTTATTCATTTTTTGATTTTTTTTCATTTTACTTGGGAGTTTGTAAAACTTATTTTGAATAGAATTTATTAAAATAAGTATATATTTTTACTTGGAGTTTTTAGTGTGCGTGCGTGCGTGCGTGTGAAAACTAATTAAAATGACGAAAATTGAAAACAGACATACATAAATGCTTAAATGGTGTACATATTTTTATGACAATTTTGTAAATAATTAGACATTTTCTAAAAGGTGTATAGACATGTTTAAAAGGTGTACATATTTGGACGATGTTACTATAAATTACATGAATTTTTTCATTCACAAATATGTACACTCTAAAAGATAGTATGTACACAATTTTCCATAATATGAATATCTCATCTGATTTTTAGTTTTCACCATTTTAGTTGTTTTTCACACGATTTTACCTCTATATTTAATGTGTTAAGGTAATCACTTACACAATATTAAAATGCCCAATTAGAAAAATCAGTAGTCTTAAACACAAATCTACATCAAGTCCAAAAACAATAGTAAAACTTCCCCGTTATGAAATGCTTGCTACATTTTGATTATGAGCACTATCATTTATTTAAGTTTATTATATATATTACGACTAATGTATAAGTGAAAATATAGTCAAGTGAAATCTAATTTAAATCGTCTAATCACATACTTTCAATATATTAACTTTCTATAATTTTTAGATATGTGTCATTCAATATATAAATGAACATTTTATGACATTTAATTACATAAAAAAATCAAATATAACAAGTATAATGAAACTGAGAAGATATATACCAGTGAACCATTATACTTCCTCCGTTCCATAATACTTGCTATTGAGTGTAACATCATTTTGAGTGGGAAAATATCACTATCAGTAGCAACTAGCAAGTATTATGAAACGGGGGAAGTAGCTAAGTCCGAAATAGAGGTGTCCATTCAGGTCATCGGGTTGATTTTAGGTCAAGTGTTTCGGGTCGGTTCAAAATTGGATTTTGTGTTCACAATGATTTTTACATAATTGTAAATCCATTTTAAAATCGGATCAAATCGAATTCAGTCATAAAATCGAATGTATATTAAATCATCGGATCCTATTTTAAACCCCCCTACTCCCAATAAATAAACGGAAGGAAGACCAAATACTAAATTTGAAATACCCGCGCAGTTGATATCAGGCAAACTCTCTCCACCGCCATTGATCTCTTTCCTTTCATCGCCATTTTGCTGCCATTACCGACGATTCGTAAATCCTCTTCCTCTGTCTTACTTTTCTTCTTCTGTGTTCTTCAATGTCTACCAATTAGGGTTACTCTATTTTATCCAAGCTTAAGGTTCCATTTTGATGTGATTGCTGCTAGCTGTGAGAAATTTTGAAAACTTTTTAAATTTTTTCTCGTAAGGTTAGTTCGTCGAAATTTACATCTTCATTTGTCATATAAATTCAGCGAGTAGATTGGTTTTGTACTTAACTTTTGTTATTTTTCAAATATTATCAAATTCTTTCGAGCTAGGGCTTCTTCTTTTGCGTGTTTTGATCAATAGTTTGTTTCTCGTTCAAATTGGCATTTTTTGAGTGAATTTTTGCGATTAATTGTGAATTATTCTCCAATATTTTTCTGATTCTTTTTATTGATTATGTATTTATTGATCTAGGTAAATTCATAATCACCTGAGATCGATAGTACGATACTGGTATTGCTAATTGTAGAATTCTAGAAATTATATTTCGGAGGTTTTCTAACAGGTAAATAATTTTGTGCCCCGAATAACTGATACAATCGTTGATTTAGATTGAATAATTTTTAATTTTTGGAATCATGCTTGTTTATTTGTTTTAGAACAGGAGACCTTGTGATTTTTGATGTTACTACTAATTTTAATTTACACAACACTGCCAATTTTTATTTTTTCATACTCAGCCCCAAATTTTGATCCAAATCCTGCTATTTTGGAGTAGTATGTAGCTGAAACCGACGAGGAAGGATGGAATAAGCAAAGCATTTTAGTTGTGTAGTATTGGTCGAGGAAGCAATTTTCATAGTTCTCGATTTTATTCCATGCTAATTGTGTAATAGAGGTCCAAGGAGCAGTTTTCCTAGTTCTCAATTTTCAGAAGTTTTGCAATGGAAGTACAGGAAGCAATTTTGGAAGTTTGTAACAGTTTGTGATAAGGATAAATAATTCATTTAGTTATTTTTTACAGGTTTTTTCTAGGTCCTTATTAGGCCAAGGAAAATGAATATTTCCACTAAAGATTAAAATGAGGTGCAATGCATGCTGGAGAGAATTAGAAGGTCAAGCTGTTTCGACCGTTTGTGGCCACCTTCTTTGTATCCTGATTATTCTCTTTATAGTTTGTACATTCTTTTGCGTTTTATGATTAATGTTTACTTGCATATAGCGTCTCTGCTTGTCAAAGATAAATTATTTTGGTAGTGGTTAATATTGTGCAATCCTTCATTGTTTAATATGAAATTTAGAAGATCACAAATTGTACTTAACAAGTCCTAAGGCACCGCAGATGCAAGTAAGATACTTAACAGTGATGGAGCATGTCCCATTTGTGATCAAGTGCTATCCAAGAGGTGAGCTATTAATTGAAATGTGCTGAAAACTTCATATTCCTTAAAATTTTCTCTATGTTCAGAGTATGTTAGAAGTTTTGGGCGCACGCGGAATTTGTAGTTGGACCCGAATAAATATTGTGTTACATTAACTGAATATGAATATTTGATTACATCATAAATTGTACAAGAATATTTTTGGTGGGACACATGTTCCGCACCTATACACTCTTTACTACTATTTTTATGTGAGCTCGTGTCTCACGCACTCATTTTGTAAATTTGTGGGATAGCCTTATGTTGCTTAATATCCCTTATTTGTATTTTGTTGCTTCATTGTGGTTGCACTCAAATGGGTATTTATACTCCTCTATGTCGGTTACTACTAAGTAACCTCAACAATTCTAGTACATTCCATTGCTAGATTAGTTCACTAGATATTACTATTATTTTATTTTTATCATCAATCTAGATATATCTACCTTAGTTCACTAGATACTTCTAGACATTATTTTAGATTTTTTAGATTATATTATTTTTAACACTCCCCCTAATCTAAAAAATCTAGTACAAAAACATTATATGATGTTGTTGATTCACATGTGACCAACACTTGTCGATCTCGTAGCTTGATTTTTCTTTTCTGACGCCCATGTCGCCAATCTCCCTTGTCACCATAGTGCATTTGTCTTCTTATGTGTTCTTGCTGGTATTCTTATTACCAAGCATCTTCCAGCTACTATTCATCTGTAGCTTATCTTCTTCCGGACTGTGCTCGTGTCACCAGTCATTTTCCAAAATATTTTCTTTCTCCGAAATTTTTGAATTGTCGGTGCCCATGTCACCACACCATGTCATACATGTGACCATTTCATGTTTTCATTTCTCCATAATTCTTTCTTTAATTTTTCTTTTAATTTCTTTGGCCCTTTTTTTTGTCATCCCTTCTTTTTAGTTATGTTATCAACTCATCCCATAATTTTTCTTCAAATTTTCTTTTTGATTTTTTTTTTCTTCTAGTTAGTGCTCATGTCACCAACTTTTCATGATCCTTTTATAAATCTTAATTTCTCAATCCTCCGTCAAATTTCTTCAAATTCTTTTGTTAATGCCCATGTCATTAACATTTTACCATAATTTCTTCTACATCTTTTAGTAATTTTTCACAATTTTTCATGTTAATATTTATGTCATTAACCTCCCCCATTTTCATATTTTTGTTAGTGCTCTTGTCACTAACCTACTTAATTAATTTCCCAATTAATTTTTTTTTACTTAGTAATTTTATTTAAATTATCAAAATACTTACCACACTCTTGTTGTGGTTCTTCAATCCTTTCTTTGATTGCTTCATCATACGTATTCTCGTTCTCCCGATCTTCTAGCTCTGATACCATGATAGAAGTTGATAGAAGTTTTAGCTTATGTAAATATTTGAAGTAAGATATATATATATATATATATATATATATATATATATATATATATATATATATATATATATATATATATATATATATATATATATATATATATATATATATATATATATATATATATATATATATATATATATATATATATATATATATATATCCTTCTCGATCCTGGTAAAAGGTATGCCTCTTAAACCATTTGAAGCAAAGAGAGGGTTACGGCAGGGAGATCCTATCTCCCCCTACTTGTTCGCCATAGCCATGGATTACTTATCGAGACTCATGCACAGACAGAGGGATAATCCAAGCTTCCACTTCCATCCCAGATGCAGCAAAGAGAACATCACTCACCTGTTGTTTGCAGACGATCTCCTTATGTTTTGTAGGGCAGACTCCCTGTCTATTCAAAGCCTGATGCACACTTTCGACAGGTTCTCTAAAGCCTCTGGCCTAGAGGCTAACCCCAGCAAGAGCAATGTGTATATGTCCGGTATTGATCAGCATAGAAAAGAGCAGATTATCAGGGGCCTTAACATGCAAGAGGGGGATTTCCCTTTCCGCTATCTGGGAGTTCCTCTCCACTCCAAGAAGCTCAACACCAGAGACTGCAAACCTCTTGTGGATAAGATCATTGGGCGCATTGGGTACTGGTCCTCCCGCCTTTTGTCTTATGCGGGTAGGGTCCAGCTTGTGCGAACTGTTATTAGAGGCATGCAAAACTTTTGGGCTCAAATCTTCTGTCTCCCAAAAAAGCTTACTAAGATGGTGGAAGATGTGTGTAGATCTTTTATCTGGACTGGGAAAGAAGGCATTTCAAAGAAAGCTGCAGTCGCCTGGAATCGTATGGTCCTTCCGTTCGCCAAAGGGGGTCTTAATATCAGAGATATGTACATATGGAACAGGGCTGCTATCCTAAAGCACTTGTGGAATGTGACTCAGAAAAAAGACAATCTGTGGGTTAGATGGGTTCACAGTTACTATATGAAATCGTTTGAGATTGAAGATGTAAAGGTGTCCATCCACGCTTCTTGGGCCTTCAAAAAGATCATCAAGCAGAGAGATATTGTGGCTAACTTAGGTGGCTGGGACAACATTACAGACAGAGGGACCTTCAGTATAGGTAAAGCCTATGATAAGCTTATCTCAGAGCACCCCAGAGTTCCTTGGGGAAATATTATGATTAAGAATGTTGCTACTCCAAGTGCCAAATTCATCACGTGGCTCGCTATCCAGGATCGCTTGGCTACTAAGGATAGAATTGAGAAATGGAACGATCTTCAGGATAACAGATGTGTCCTATGTAATAGTGCCACGGAAACAGCTCAACATCTTTTCTACGAGTGCTCCAATGCCCGTGATATTAAGGCGCGCCTATTCGGTTTCCTTCCTCGAGCTATAGAAGGGACAAACTTCCAAGAGCAGATCATGGAGATAAACAAAATCAACAGGAAAAAAACTGATCGAGCAAAACTCATTGCAGGCTTATGGACTGAAATGATATATAACATTTGGAAGCAGCGAAACAAGATTATTTTTGATAACCATCATCTTAGTTTGAAAGAGGTGGTTAATTGTATAGTTTTTAGAATAGCAGGAAGGGTAAACAGTAGGATGTTAGATTTGCTGCTTGTTTAGTTAGTTGGGTTGGGTTGTTTTTGGGCTTTCGCTCGTTTATTTGTTTGAGCGTTTGCGTTTTTGGTGCCCTGGTTAGGAGTTAATTTCCTGACTGGCTTGTATATTTTTGTCCCCTTTCTGGTATATAATACAAAATCAATTGGCAAAAAAAAAAAAAAAAAAAAAAAAAAAATATATATATATATATATATATATATCTTACTTCAAATATTTACATAAGCTAAAACTTCTATCAACTTCTATCAGAGTACAACTAACTCTAGGTTGTCCATAATTTTGATGTGAAATCATGCAACATTAATGACTGTTGCGTTTAACAAAATTGTTGTTTTCTTTTCAGCCTTATGAGGCCTGTGGATACAAACCCAAGTGATGAATGGGTTAATGTAAGTTCGTACTTTCCTAATCCACTGTTTAGGAGCTTGTCTATTCAACTTTCATCTTCGTTCTTTCGTTGGCATTAATATTTGTATTTGTAGATATCATACTTTGCTTGTATATTATTGATACGGTGTTTTTTCTGGTGTCCTCAGATGGCAATGGTGGGAGTTTCACCGCAGATTTGTATCCACTTAAACTTGATAAGATCTCTATAGCAGAACATCGATTTAAAATTTACTGTATCAACAAAAGATTTCAGTACCATTTTCATAATTGCATATTTTTAAAACAAGTTAAATTCTTTTTTTTAAAAAAAACATTAAGCCCACTGTATCTTGTCCACGTGCTCTGTCTTTCCTTGAACAAGCCCAGTGATGAAGAGTGCATACAGAAGTGTGATGTTCTATGCTGGGCAGAAGGAACTAGAAATGCAATGCAAGATGAACAGGCTAGCAATGCAGTGCAAACAAAAATGCCAGGCCATGCAAGAGAAGTTCAGCGAGAAACTGGAGCAGGTGCATACTGCTTACCAGAAAATGGCCAGAAAGTGTCAAATGATGGAACAAGAGATTGAGAATTTGTCCAAAGATAAACAAGAGCTACAAGAGAAGTTTGCAGAGAAATCTAGGTAAATATATTTCCTGGCAGTCTTGTTACCCTCGGGCCTAAGAAATATGTTTCATATTTCGTCTAGTGTCTATTGTAAAAACGTTCATTGTTTGTTATTGTATTGTGATGCCAGACAGAAGAGAAAACTTGATGAAATGTATGATCAGTTAAGGAGCGAATATGACTCGGTGAAACGTTCATCCATACAACCTGCTAACCATTTATATTCCCGAACTGAACCTGATCTCTTTTCTAATCCAACCAACTTGATGGATAACCACAGTACTCTAAGAAAAGGTAATATCATCCCAAAAATTGTTACTTTTATTTGTTCTTTGATCGTTGTTTCCTGTATATTCTTGGACATTTACCAGTTTCTTCTCATTGCTTGATTGCTATACCCAAGGAAAAACAGTTGACTTATCTATTGCAGGTCGGTTGCGAATCACTCCTGAAACTCCAGGGCCAAGGGAGGATATTTGGCCAACAAGGCAAAATAGTTCCAACTCCGGAGGAGGCTTTGACATTTCAGCTAATTCACCATCAAGGCGAGCACCAGTTCCCATGGATACTGGAAACCGAAGGACTGGCGGCCATCCTCCCTTTGGAACAGGAAATCCTAACCCTTCCATGACTCTGAGAAACCTGGTTCTGTCTCCAATAAAGCGACCCCAGTTATCACGTAACCGCCCTCAGCTTTTCACGTAAGTAACATCTGTTTTTTGAGATACATGATGGCACTATCTTACCTACTGCTTATAAGCTCCACCTCCATGATTTTGTTTCCTTGAAATTGCTTTTTTCAGGATGTAATTTGAAGGCATACTGCATACTGCTGCTTATAAACATGTGGCAGAAAGTCTTGGAGCAATTCTCCTGAAGAAGCAGGTTCTTAATGTGACAGAACTATCAAAGTTCATACCATTAATATCTTACTATTCAATTTGTACATATAGAGCAGACAGAAGCAAAGCTTTCATTCAGTGATTCATAGCTAGAAGGTCACTTTTTTGGATGGTAATGCGGAAGCTGCCTAACTCGGTGTTTGTTTTACTTGTATAAATCATCTTTAATCATCGAAAAGTAATCAACATTTGATGTAATTGTTGATCCCCCTAAATGCTGATTAAGAGGTGTTGCTTCAACGATGAATTGGATCTTTTGGTTGAAATTTAGATGGCATAAGATACGAGAATTGATCGACAAAAATTAATATTTTCAATTTAAGGAATAATAATTCGATCTTGGATTGGTCACATTATAGGTATCCACTATAGATGAAATTTCAACTATTGATCTATAGTGGTTGTGTTGTGAAGTTGCTAAAAAGCTTAATTTTCTCTTTTCTAGAACAAGTAATAACAAAATGAAACCTTGTGAAGCTTTACAAGGACAAGATTGGGTACATAACCCTTTCCAATCTTTTAGTTCAACTCTATTGACATGTATCGACTCGCAAAAACTTCTGAATTCCATGTGCTTGCATGCATAGCAGGGTGCCCGTATTCAGAACAGAGGTAAAAATAAATTCATCTCTGATTCTCATACAATCTATCCTTGGGTAAAATACAATCATCATCAACACCAACAAGTAGGTGAATCAAACAAATCATTTGAAAATCTAGACCCAAAACAATATAAAAAATTATGTACAACATAAAAAAAATCCGTTTCGACAAATAAAGACCCAGGATAAATACTTTATTTTTGTTCAAAGAAAAGTTCCTCACAGTTTTGCAAGATCATTAGCAGATAACAAGTGAGGTGGAAGGAAAATCTTCAGAGCGGGGGCGTTCGATGATAATTCTATTATGTCCCCTTTCTTGACAGGATGCTTAACGTAACAGCCATCTATATATGTGAAACCTTCATGGGTAGACCAAGCAATTTCCATTGTCTGATCAGCTTTTACGCAACCATGCATTATACTAGCGTTTGCACCACTCGGTAGAATGGGTTCTCTCACCATGTATTGGAGATCCTTCGATAATAAGGGCATCAAGAAACCACCAGCGGATAGCATAGCAGCTGTTGATCCAGCAGCTGTTGAGACTCTTAAACCACTTGATCGGCAATTTACTAATGAGTTGCGTGAGTCGCCTTTGCTTTTGAGCCTGTCGACCGACAAATTTAGAAAGTTGTATAAGTTGCACAATAACAGAGGTATGAGAAACCATAAAGAAATCTTACCTAAATGAAAATCGCGACAATGCCGCAGGACATGGATGCGCAATCAGAATATCGTTTAGAGCGTGCATCTGTAATAACTTTGAGTTCACGCGAATGGATATTCTAGATATTTCAGAGGGTTTAGCTTGTTTATTGAGAATCTCATCTAATACCTACCAAGAGAAAAAAGTTGATGAATTCAAAGCTATTCAACTGAAAATTAAGCAAACACAAGAAAAAAGGAAATAAAATTAACAATCAGTAAAACCCAGAGAGGAAGGAACAGACAACGGTCGTATGTCGAATCTACAAAGACGCAATTTCTTGTTAATTAGAATTTAGAAAAGAAATATTCACCGATCAATAACCAAGATAGCCAAATTAAGCATGATCTTTACAATAGACATACTAGAATATTTTACCAACTGGCGGAAAAGCCTGTTTTAAGACATCAAGCCATGTATGACGTATGTGATCCTTAAAACATTAATCAAAATCAATATCTTAACAATTATCCACAAAAAAACTTGGGTTCCTTTAAAATTATGTTTAACACCATCAGTTTCATGCACTCCGGTGGCAGCCAGAGCATCAAATATGACAAACTATTAGATTCAAAATGGGGATCATATTCAAGATTGGTTCAAGAGATATAAAAAAAAACGCGAGATACCTCTCCGAAGTGCCTTAACAGCAGGAATATATAGGATTCCATTCGATTGTGATGTACTAGTCATCACCAATCCAATACTTGTTCTCCTAAATCCTGTTCCAGTGTACTAAACAAAAATTCATAACTTGCAGCAGGAAATTTCTTTCAGATGCCAGTATTTGGCAAAATGAGGAAAAAACACTAGAGGTTACTGAAATGTTGGATTGTTGCGAGAAGGATAAGTTAATAGTTGGGTTCACATTGAGTTGATCAATAGTTGAGTTTGATCGTACAATAATGATAGGTGTTTGCATATTATGAAAGCTCCAGCATCGGCTCTGTCACTCTCACATACCAAGGCATCACTTAACCCACGGTCTTGTGAACTTTTGGCACATCTATGTTGTCAGTTGTCATCTTCGCATAATATTCACATATTTAATAATTGACCCAGATGCAGTTGCTGAAGATCCTCAAAACTATTTCTCATAAAATGTATTTTTCACTACCTTCGTCACTTGAATTGAACCCAGATATGGAGATTTGACCACGAGGAGCTATGTTTATAATGATTTGGACTTGCAAGAATTGCATGTGGAATAGACAGGTTGGGTTCGAAATTCACAGTGTAAATAAACGAGAATTCAAGAAACGTACAGTGAAAATGTCTGATGGTGAGGTTCTATATAATGATTTTGTGAAAAAATCCATTTAGTCTCAACAACCTAATGTCAATTACAGGAAATCTACCCTTACTAAAAGTTTTACCTGGCACTATGCTTGAATTATATATGTAACAAACAACAAAGAGGAAACAAACACGGAACACGACCAGCAATCAATTATTCCAATTCCATTAGATGGCAGCCTAGGCGGAGTTTGGAGGTTTGGATCTATGCACCATACCCTTGTTAGTGATAACAAAGAGGTTGTTTAGATTTACTCTTTTTCGCAAACATCATCTACAAGTTCACATAAATATCAAGTGCAAATGATTTAATGAGTCATTTTATCATAGTCCATTATAATACAGAATGGAAAAACAAACACAATACAATTTTCCCAAGATCCAACCACGTAATATGCACCCCAATGCTTCAAGCCCTAGCTAAACTGTGGTTGCACCCCCAAGTCACATCTAAAAGACTCCCTTTGATTTATACGAGTGTTGACTAACAAGATTTCTATTGAAATTAAAGTTAGGACAAGATTACCCTTCCGTTTTACGTTGAAATGCTGATTCTTTGTTGCTAAATGGACAAAGTATAATCTTCTTCGCTGTATAGCACACTCACTAAACCCAAAGTTGAATTTTATTCAAGCCACAAGTTTTATACTCGCTCTGTCCCTTTGAGATTATCGCCTTCTCATTGTTCATGTGAGATTTATTTCATTGAAGTATAAACGACTCTTCTACGCCACCATTTAAGTTATTATATTTTAAAATCTTGAACATTTAAAATTGCTTTCATAATTCAAGGTATTCTACTGATAATGGCTCCATAAAAACTCATCCAGTGTACCTAAGAAGATTATATCCTACGAGAATAAATGACTTAGAAATGCCATATTTTTCAAAGCGAATAAATATCAAGGATAAAATATAAAGAGCATTTGATACATAGAGAAGTTAAAAAACCCGATTCCCTACCCAGGAGGTTCGTTTTAGAACTATACTAAGTAGGCTAATGGGTTGCAAGTACACCTTTACTTCAATAAGTGCTAGGTCTATTGACTTTCAAATGCTGTTATGTGAAATAATAAGAACTATGGTAACATCAATGAGGGTTAAAGATGTACAACGACAAATTATTGATGAACCGAGAAGAAAGATAGAGAGATAAAACTTGGGAGATTTAAAGAGGATAGGGATAATAGAATATGACATGAAGGCACGAGTGGAAAAGGATATAATGATTGTTTTAATTTTCAAAATTCTTTATTGATGCATTATGGAACTATTTCAAGTTGTTTGTTTTCTGGCCTACAGTTTGTGTTATATGAAAAACATCACTAAATTGTTATTTATGTTCCCTTTTTCATCTCTCTGCCATATAGCTTCAAGGTTCAGGGTAAAACCTTCAAGTGGAACCCCCAAGTCAACACTATAGCGCTCAAATGTCAAAATTTGATCATTACACATTAAAAGACCCAATTTAATAACAAGCATGCATCTTGCAAGTTGACTGTAAATGGACTATAGAATAAGAAAGTTGTCAACATGTACCTCGGTTACATTAACATTTAACTAGTACATCTGGTTATCTCACCTGTTCAAAGTTTTTAACTGTAGCTGCACAAAGATAGCCTGCACTTCTAGTAGCATCAAACTCATCTTTAAATTTTTCCACCTGTAACAACGAAAAGATATTAGCCACACTTAGAGAGCACCATTTTCCATTAAAAGTTCTTTTTTATACCTGAATTATTAGGAAAAAGGAGACTAGGGAGGGATAGTCAATAGCAGTTGAGAGGAAAATAAAGAGGGATGAAGGTGCAAGTAAACTGAAATATGCATGTACCTCTTCAACCTGTGTGGGATCTGAATTTACTCCTACAACTGGAATGCTGTCATCCATATAGTGACTAGCTTGCAACAGAGTTCCATCACCTCCAACAGTAACAACCAAATCCACATCTCGGATTGGACGAGACAATTCATTATGAAATAGAGTTTCACAATCAATTGACTTCCGTTGCAGGACTTCCTGACAAAAATTTATGGCATCTTTATGAACCTGAATTCTATTATCCAAATGGCGTAACATCTGCAATATAATGTGAAGATTATTAGACATTTAGACTCAAGAGAAATACAAAAACACTAGCAGAAAACAACCACAGCTGGGGAAAAACAGAGAGACGGATAATGATACAGCATTCTATGCAACATTCAAGGCTTTATTCAACATAGACCTATGAATTGTACAAACGGTATTACATCAGCTTAAAAAAGATTCAAGTTCACAATTGAGTGGTTAAATGGTGAAGCCAAATGAGTCTAACCATGGAAGAGTTCAAAATCAAGACAAAAATAAAAAGATATCTGCAACATTACATTGTCCCAATGCCAAAGTTAAATTACATTACATTGCCTAAGTGGAATGAATAAAATTATACAAACAGATACAAAAAAATTTAAATAATTAATATATGAAGGTACACATTTAATAAATTTCTTGCCTCAAAGATAGTATGTCAAAACAGAAAAAAAAAATTCATAAGACAAACTGTAATTTGTAGACACATGTCAAAATAGAAGTTCATCACTCATGTGTGCTTTTTTAAGAGTTAATGATGCCAATAACCAAGCAGTCAGTTTGATTTCTTGAAATGTACAATCTATAAAGAAACAGATTTTATAATTCAACTGAAAATTTTATCCTTATAAATCAGTAATATTTAAGAGATCAATGGTGTGTGATTCTGCAATGAAGCTAGGCTATGTAAGGTCTGCTTGCATCTCTAACTTCTATCCACTTTCCAATTAATCTACTTACCTTGCCTTTCAGGAAAATAGAAAAAAGTGTTGTACAATCTCATCACTTTCCTAAACTATTAACAATTTACCTTAATCTCGAAAAGTTCAAAACTCAGAATTACTATGTTGCTTACATAAGAGAAAAGTATTTGTCAGTATAATAACACCTTCAATAGTTCAATGCAACCTCACCATGGTTATGATAATGCACTAAACTCAAACCATCAGAGTCTAGTCTGTAATTTCAGTCTTAAAGCCATGAAGAAGGCAAGAACGCCAGGGTTTCATACATAAAAGAAAGAAAAGAATCTGATTTGCTATTATCATCTAGGAAAATATATTGATACACAGTATATAACTATGTCTCTTAAATAGAAAAGTAAAGTGAGAGATTCACATTAAACAATGAAGTTTCCTTAGTGCAGAGCTTAAACTTTTGCAATAGCAGTTGAACAGCTTAGACCTAATTCACTAAAGCCAACTTTCAACTTACATCGACCACAAAATCCCTCAAACACAAGAAATATCTACTTCGACGATACACATTACCGGTCAAAACTAGGCATCCTACTACAAAAATTGGCTTCTCACTTAACTTACTCGAGGATGAGCAACTGAGCCTTGCAAGCAAAAGAGGGCTCCAAGCCTCCAACAATTAACATTTTGAAACCAAAGCCTAATCAAGCTTCATCTTTGATACAACTTTATGAGCTCTTTATTCATCTATTAAAATGTGAGTGGAAAGAAGTCTAGCATTCATGAGAATCAATTATTTATATATTAGTTAGTGATCTGCATTTATCATTTGGTTACAGTCCCACACCTAAAATTAAAATACTTGTATTACTTACTGTTGAGATTAATTAGCGTTCATCCTAATAAAATACGAGCAAAAATCCTATTTTATTGTAATTAAACTTCATTTTGATATGAATTATAAAACATGCCCCTTAGGACATGTTCTCATGAACAAAATATCATGGATGTTTCTAATTTCTATATGAGGAGTCTTCTATCTACTAATTTCTTTGCTCTGAAAAGTCAAGAACAACACTGCATACAATTACAATACTCCTAACCTTTAAATCATAGGAGTAATTCCAAAACAAATTTTTTAACAAATGCCATACGCCTTAGAAATTTTCGTGTTTCAGTTGATCGGCAGAGAAATATAGAAGTATACAACAGAAAGCTTAAAATTAACCATGAAATTACACTCCTATGAAGATAAATTGAAAAAATTAACGGCAATTTGTAGAAATTAAGATGTAAATGGCGAGAAAGGAAAAGAACCTTAGAATTAGCAAGTTCAGAAAAAGAAGCAGAATGGCGAAGAGAGTAAACGTCGAGGGGCTTGAGAAGCAGTAAGAGCTTTCTTCTAGCCATAGAAGTAGTATCTCCGTGTAAATTCATTCCCAATTTATGCGGTGCAATAGTTCTTGCCAAATTCACCGCCAAACGCATTACACAAACAGTGATGCATTCCTTGAACTGATATAATGGAAGAACAGAAAAGGATGATGATTATCTAACATAAAAATGGAATTTAATTACGCCATTGGAGACTACCTGTGGGCAAAACCTAGTTTCACATTGAAATACGGTGGGGGGCTTGCTTTATAGGTTGTGGGGTCGAGGGGATGGATCATAGATATTAGAGGGTAATGCTTTCTCCGGTAATTGAGATTTGAGATAGATGTGAGGACTTGCCCTAAAAATGTATAAACGGTCGGGTAGGTAGATTTGGAGTTAGATGAGAGGAGTTGTCCTAAATATGTTTAAACGGTCGGGTAGGCAGATTCGGAGTTAGATGAGAGAAGTTGCCCTAAATATGTTCGAACAGTCGGGTAGGTAGATTTAGAGTTAGATGAGAGGAGTTGCCCTAAATATGTTCGAACGGTCGGGTAGGTTGGAGTTAGATGAGAGGAGTTGCCTTAAAAATGTACAAATGGTCGAGTAGGCAGATTTAGAGTTAGATGAGAGGAATTGCCCTAAACATCTCAAATCGGTTGGGTAGGCGGATTTGGAGTTTAATAATTTTATATTGGGTTATTTTACTGATTGAAAATTTTGAATAATTTTGAGTCAATTGTTTATGATTTTGATAAGTTTGGATTGACCAAAATGGTCTTGAGTTTTGAAAAAATATTTTTTTAACATTATATATAATTGATAAAATTAATTATTTTTTTATAAAAATGACAAATGAGGTACTCTCTTGAGATACCGTCTTTTGTAAAGACGAATCTCAAAAATCCAGCCCAAATCTATATTTAGAGTTGTAACAATATATATTAAGAATTGCACCGAGCTTTTGAGAGCCGTCTTTACAAAAGACGATCTCAAGTAAGAATTGGTGATTTCAAATCTTAGTAAAAAAAACTCAATATAATATAGTCAAGATTACAAGACTAAAAGAACCAAGTTAACTATCAAAACCAAGGGTTTAGGCAAGATTGCAAGAACCAAGTTTACTACCAAAAATGAGAATTTAGAAGTTTCAAGTATAACTAAGATGATAGGAACAATCTCAAAAATAAAAGATGATAGGAACAATGGTCGCCAAACGTAAATCGAAACATATTTCATATTTTAAACTCCGATGTTGCAAACGTCAAGTACATAAGACTTAAAGAGTAGCAACGATGAAGATTAAACTAATCCCTACATATCGTCCAAAATTTTTGTTTTGTAACAAGTTCCCCGACACGAACCCTCACAATATATTCAAATCAAGCAATACAACTAGAATCTAATTTACGACACAAAATATAAGTGTATAACAGAGAGGATAATAAAGCCCTATTGACCGTAACAACGCCTATATGCGATTGTCTTGCACACAACAGGATATGCTCCAAATGCTGCCCTTTCGAAAAACCTTAATATATCAAAGGACAGCATTGTCAAACTAAAGCTTCCAACAGACTCCTGCATGAATGCTGGATTCACTTAAATTAAACTTATCGCCTTCTCATTCCCCGTCCACCCCGGAACGCACCACCTCCTCGTCCTCTGCCTCCCATGGCACTCGCAGCAGCATCTCCTTGAGCACTCTCTGACTGCAGAACAAAAAATTGCTAAGTTAATTATACAACATCCCAAAATTTTTCAAGATCATGGAATTGCATAGTTTCCTCACTAAAAATAACTAGTACAGTGAGCTCAATTTTTCTCCCTTTCAATAAGGGAAATGAATAAGTGGAATGAAGTAGACATTTAATTCAGGGCAGTAAATAGTGTCAAGGGTGGGAAAATATAGCATGAGTAGAATTTTTACCTTGGGATTTTTCACGGTCTCGTCAACACTTAATATAAGACAGGCTGCCTCTGTTGCTGCATTTAAAGCATTGATCTACAAGAGAAAAATGGATTAATCAATAAACTAAAAGATGTGTGATGTGTTTTGAGTTTCAACAATCACAATCAAAAATATACGCACTTTCACAACTGCTGGCTCCCAAACAAAATTGGCAAAAGAATCCGCTATGCCTCCAGTGTTGATGTCCACCCCATAATTGGCACCCTCGCCTACACATCAAGACAAAAGAAAATAAATAAAAACCCGTATTCAACAGTTATTCCTTTCAACATTCTGGCATATAGCTGGTTCAAAAACATTAGGAAAAGCCGCAAAGGGTTTGAACGAGTAATAATACCAGAAGGAAGTGCATGCTTCTGTCTCAATTTGTTCAGCACATCTGTTGCATCAAACCCAGCATTGTCACAAAGCTGTCTCGGGATTACCTGACATACAGAAGTATCACATGTAAACAAAAAGCATATTTGAGATACCTGTAGCTTGCAATAATTCTAAATATATTTTTACAGTAGGCCACGCCTTTATGCTAGAACATCTTAAAGGGAATACATTTAGTAGTATCAGTCAAGCCAAGAAGAATATTGAGAAGACTTGACAAAAAAATTAACTGGGACCAACCTCTAGAGCTTTGGCATAAGAGTTTATAAACAGCTGAGACTTTCCTGCAATAGTCCTGGCATGTTGTCTTAGGTGACGACTTATTTCCATCTAACACACAATAAAAGAGTCAGCACAGAAATCGACACAGAAAACAACCAAGTAAAATACAGATATGATACCACATACATCTATAGCACCCCCTCCAGGCACAACAGTGGAGTTCTTAACTGCTCTTCTAACTATCATAATAGCATCGTGCAGGCTGCGTTCTGCTTCTTCAATGAACTGAAATGACACAAACAAATAAAATCAGCACAAATTTGATAATCAAAAACAAAGTTAAACAGCATATTAACAATTACTCACCTGATCAGCTCCACCACGAAGAACGATGGTGGCTGTATGACCAGATGGACATCCACTAAAAATATTGAACCGCTCGTTTCCAACTTGCTTTTCCTCAAATATTTCACATGTACCAAGAACCTTTGGAAAAACCAAATTATTCAGTATACTGAAAAAGAAAATCAAATTCCGCTCTTATGGTAGTGGCTGGAACCAAATTAAGTGCACCTCATCGATTACGTTGTTGACTGATGTTTGGACAGTTCCACCAGTAGCAGCAGCAACACGCTGCAAATCTTCCTCAGCAACACGACCAGCACAGAAGATATCTCTATCAGCAAAATACTGCATTAAGAATAAGTCAGCATGGCTGTGAACAAAATTGAAGTCCACCACTGAAGCAAAACAATGACAGAAAAGCATTCTCAATCAATGATTTCTAAATAAAATTGAGCAGGAATAGAAGCAGACATTTGACATTACATTGGATAGAGGAAATAGAAACTATGGGAAAATACAAGATATAAATACACCAGGAAACTGAAATCTACATTTCCAAATATTAAGCCTTTTCCTCATTCATTTTTTTGTTTTGATAGAAAAAGTTTCCTGACAGCAAAGGGAGATACAAGGAAAACACCACACAATAAATAACACAAATAAGCAGGATAGACAACACATGAAAGTCTGAAAAACTAGATAAAGACAGAAGGCAATCATCAAAATGAGATCACTCCATATACCAATATAATTTACAAAAGATTACAAAGGGACACGTAACTGATCTCCAATTTAGCTGAGTAAACTAGCCTTCTTCAACCCAAAACACCAATTAACAACACCACAACAGGCCACCATAGTTACCATAATCAAAACAGGTACACACATTACACTACAGTAGAGCACTTAGAAATAATATTTTCACAAGCAGGAATGCGATTTGTATTGCCAAAAAAAGTAAACCAGCATAGGACATTAGTAATTCAACTTAACACAATCAGTTAAGTGAGAAGGTGAATACATAAGTGGTACATAACCATACAATACAAACATATAAAAAGATGTATGAAGTCATTACCTGTGTTGCCAGGTCTCCAATTGCTAACCGTGAAAGTACAATTTTAGCACCAGTCTGCACACACTTGTCCAATTTGTCGTAAATGATATTCCACTCAGCATCAACAATAGACTGATACTCAGATGGATCTGAAAGCCTACACCAAAGAGGAGTTAATACAAAGACTAACAAATCGATACAATATGTCAAAAAAAAAAAAAATGATTCAGAATATGTCTACCTTATCTCTGCATTTTCTTTCTCAGATTTCAATTCCAGTTCAATGTTCAACAGAAGTATTTTAGGATTCAAAAACTTCTTAGGTTGTTGTTCAAAACCAGCATAAGAGAATGTCTTCTTAAAAGCTACACCATTGACTAGAAATGAATCTCGCATATTGCCTCCTGGTACCTACACAAAATGCCAGCCATATAAGTATCTTCCCTGTCACAGCTTTCAAAATTATTCACTGTTTTTAGCTTTAAAAGCGGGAAGGAACATATGGATATAGACATTTATCTATGTGTTTGTGTCTATATCACGCTTGTATGTGGATTATGTGAGTGTGTGAAGAGAGAGAAAGAAGGGGAGAATAAAAATCTTAACGGCAGATACATGTGTCCTACAAAAGTTTTGCAGCAAAAAAGACAAGTGAGGACTCTGAAACGCATGTGTCCGACTTGACAATATCAGAAAAACATTTCATTATTTCGTTTCATATGAAGTGTCCAAGAGTAATACCAATTTTAAAGTGTCAAAAATCCAACATGGGTTTCTGAGGTGAAATCAAGAGTCAAGAAATATGCAAGTCAATAGGGACTTTTAAAACTGCTCACTCCATTCATCAACCAGAAAAGTTCCAGTTTACACTGAAGTGGATTGGACCCAAAAAAAACATCCCACTAAAATACACACATCTAGCTCAACCAAAAATGAAAAAAGTGTTTCCTTATCCGTGCTTAGTACTTAAAGTGATCAAAATGAAAGTATGGTTCAGTCAAACATCAGAATTCTTGGATTGGTACACTTGATTAAAAAGAAGAAACGTTAGTTCCTGCATTTACTTAATAGTCCCATAGTGCAAAATGTTGTAATGGCCGTGATTATGGTAACAAACTTAATGATGCAGCAACTAGGAAAATATTCCTTGAAGTGGCCTAAAATGCAATTATTTTGCACATTTACAAGGCAGGTAATACAAATTCGGTAAATTTGAGAATTTTTACGATGTGACTGACACAATAAGATACAACATTTTTTTTGCACTATGCAAAGGTCATATCCAACATCATTTCTATAAAGTATTTTATCAAATGCAAGAGCAAACATTCTGAGTACAGGAACAAACAGAGACAGAATATATATTTGCCTCTTTGACCAATATAGACAATAGACAACAGGATGAAGAAACATTATCGTAGTGAGCATATTAAGTAAATGAATTAAAGACTAACCCATAAAGCCATAAATCAATCAAAACAGAGAGATACCTTTTTAATCCCTATCATGCTCAACCTATCATCAGTTCCAACAGCAAGAACCGCATCAACAACCATGGTAGCAAAGAAATCTTTCTCTCCACCAATAAGCTTAGAGCTGAGTGTGGTCGCTGCACATTTAGCTAATAAGCTTTTCTTTTCTTCCAAACTTTTTCCCTCAATGCTCACAGCTAACTCTTTAACCTTATCAATAGCCTGACATTAAATCCAATTCCAATCCAAAGGAACAATGATTCAACTTAGGATTCGTCAAACAACTAAACAAATAAGATAAAAAAAAAAAGTAAAAAAAGCAATGATGTCAAAGTACATATCAATACCAATTGAGCAGCAATTCGATAGCTTCGAATTAAATTCTGTGGATGAACTCCATCTTCTACAAAAGGCTTTGCTTCCTTCATAAATTCACCAGCTAGGAGAACAACAGTTGTGGTACCATCACCAACCTACAGGTTAAACATACATACAAATAAATATTCCCATTTAGTTACTTACCAAAAAAAAGAACTCACTTTTTTTTATCATTGCAATGAATGTAACAAAAATTTCACATTCACTTCCTCAATCATAAGCTGATGGACTTAAAAACATTACTAATACAACAAAAAATTACTAAATTTAATGGGTAAAAACGAAGAGATGCAAAAAATGATATCAATGAAAATAGAAGTACAAATTTCACCTTCAGTTCCTCATCATAAAATTACACACTTGTAGTCTTCTTCCTAAATTAGTTAGGACATTCACTTCAACAGTAAACTTCAATGAATTTACAACAATTATTTGATTTAATATCTCAATTTTGGTGCTCTCAAACTATCCAATCCTAATTCAAAGCCTCAGTCCTAAAATCCAAAAAATGGGCATAAAATCTTACGTTGCAACAAGTGTGGAACAGAGGGAGTAACTCCACCTCAAATCACAAGAAATAAACGAATCTAAAAATTAATTCCGACAAAAAGGAAAAAGAATCAAAACAAAACAATACATCGACAAAATGTTAGAAATCTCAAAAAGTACCTCAGAATCTTGGGAGCGAGCGATATCAACAAGGATCTTAGCAGCAGGATGAATAATATCAAGGAGCTTCATAATAGTAGCACCATCATTAGAAATGGTAGTATTTCCTTTATCGTCATGGATGAGTTTATCCATACCTCGAGGCCCTAAAGTGGTGCGAACGACATCGGCAATACCAGTACAGGCATTAATGTTACTGATTAACTGAGCCTTACCTTGAGATGAATCTGTTCCTTCTTTAAGAAGGATGATCTGTGGCTGCATCATGGCCGCCATTGTTATAAGATAGATGAAATGGCGAAGGAGAAGAAGCTAGGGTTTTCCGCAGAGATGGAAGATGTAGAGTAGAAGAAGAGTGCGGGGAGAGAGACAGGATGGAGGTTTTTGAATCCAAAAACACGATTCTAGAAATAATCCGTCACTTCGTTTAACCCCGTTTCTATTCGGGTCTACTAATTTGTAAAAAAATAATAAATCAAATTAAAATGTTTGCAGATATTTTTCGGTAAGACGGCCTTAAATAAGAAATTTGTATAATATAATTTTTTATTGGGATTAATTAATCTGTGTATGAGACGTGTCTTATGATAAAACTGTCTTATGTTAAAAAAAATTTGTGAAATTAAAAATTTTATTTTATTTTATTTGAATGTAAGGTCGAAAATTTCTACAGCCAGAGACAAGGGTAAAAGGGAAATTTTTTTTATTGTTTTCAATTTGACGAAAATATTACTTGCTTTGTTCTTAGTTGCACCAAAGTGTAAGTGTAGTTGTACACAAAACATTAATTTATCTCTTATTACTAGCAAATGATGTGCATATATAAGAGATAAGTTAAAGTTTATTAGCGATTGGGTCGAAAAGATAGATGATAAAATTTAACATCAACACTGTATTTAGATAGAAAATAATACTCCCTCCTTTTGTAATGTTCTTCCCATTTAGAATAATTCTATTTTGGAAAAAGAATTTGATTAAGATTTTTTAAGACATATATGATAAAATATTCATATGCGATCTTGTTAGATTCTTTTTAAAGTAATACTTTTTAAATTATATATTTTTTAATTTTTTATGATGCGCATTTAGAGATATTACCCTTGAAGTTTACAATGAAAATTGTGCAAAAAAGTAAATAGAAAGAACATCAGAAAAACAAGAGAGATAAGAGTATAAAGAAATTTAATTACCAATATTTAATGAAGTTCCTCACTATTTCTTTTAAATCTTTTTTACTATTGAAACAGAGAAAATATTTCTCCAAATTCTCTTCTTTCTTTATCTCTAATTAACTAAATTCAAATAAGATGTGTAATTTGTGTTTTTAATATATTGTTAGATTATGATACACAATACCATTAATATTACATTATTCTAATATCATCCAATAAGTTTTTACTTAACAAAAGAATGGAGATGCAAGCTCAACATAGAACATCATATAAATAAGAATCATTCATCTTTATACCGACAACCCTTGTCAAAACACGCATGTCAATATACTTTATAAAATATAATATTTTTATTTACATACAAGTAAAATTTATAAAAAGTAATTTATTAAAATTACGTGCTAAGATAAATCTAACATTTCACGACTCTATTCTTTGTCAAAAGTAATCGACAGTAAAAGATCAAAGC